>CM076575.1:245001270-245360833 GCA_034641835.2 Pinus albicaulis | reverse complement strand
GAATGGAAAGAAATTTTAACATAACAAATGTTGCTTCCATGCATAAAAATGCATATTGATTCCAAAAGAGTATTCCCAAAGGAATGCTTAAAACAACGGAGCACATAGCTTCCAAAAGAGTCTTCCCAAAGGAATTCTTAACACAATCAAGTGTTCAAACACACTTTTCCTTTTCGAGGGAATTTAACATAATAAGGCATGCAAAACATGTTTCATTTTTCATAAAACTTAGGTAATGAAAATACAAATACATGTATTCTTTTCCAAATATTATACAAACATTATCCACATATATATTCCAAGGAAACCAACACATTAATATGGGATTTGTGCATGTAACTCATCTTCCTTCCCAAAGAATATGTTCCAATGTAGTCTAGCACAACATGCTATCATTTCTTACATACAAATATGTATTCTTTCGAATGAAATCTAATACAAGTCTTGCATACATTTACATGATCTTATTCAAAAAGAAACTAACATAATAGTTATATTTGGTGCATGCAAAGAACTTATTTCCTCCTAAGAAACATTAAACTAACTAGTTCAATTTTCGTGCATGTAAGTGCACGTCAATGTTCTCAAAAATTACAATAACCATTAAACACATGTTTCAGTGTCAAGAATTCTAGCACACAATTAATATTTTCCATGCATGTAAATATATATTTATATAACACCTTGGTTTCTCTTTTTACATGCACTAAATAATCCTTTTTTTAAAGGTCTAATCCATAACAACATTATTGGGTTCATACCCACACATTTCTCTTTTCCAAGAAATTAATAATGCATGCATAGAAATTTCTCTTCGAAATGTAATACAATGATAATGCATGCATAGCCATTTATCTTTTCCAAGAATTTAATAATGCATGAATAGATATTTCTCTTCGAAATTTAATACAATGATAATACAATGATATTGCATTCATAGACATTTCTCTTTTCCAAGAATTTAAGAATGCATGAATAGACATTTCTCCTCGAAATGTAATGCAATGATAATGCATGCAGAGACATTTCTCCTCGAAATGTAATACAATGACAATGCATGCGTAGACATTTCTCTTGGAAACGTAATACTATGATGTATACATAAAGGTTTCTATTTTTTCAAGAAATGAAAAATAAAATAGCAATTTTATTGCATGCAAAAACAATCACTTCTTTTCAAACTCAAATGAAAGTTAACTATTTTTCTTTCATGCTTTTTATATTTTCTTTCCTAAATAAATAAAGCATAATACAGATATTAATGTCATATGCATATTCTTATGCAGAAAAAGTAAATTATAATAGCATGCACATTTTTAAAAATTCTTTTAAATAGAAACTAATCTCATGCAATGCCATTGTTTTACATATATAATAATTCCTTTCTAAAGGAAATCAACACGCATATGCATAGAATTTTTAAATAAAATAAAAAAATACTTATCTTTATTTCATTTGAAGGACTCCTCTCCCTATTGCAGTACTCATCCACATCCTGAAATTCTCATTGCTCCTCTGCAACAATGTTTTCTTTCAGCAGCATCTACAAAATTTTGGGAGAAAAGCTTTTGAAACTGTATTGTAGTTGTTGTAACAACAGACACCTGATTCGGCATTCATTTGTAACGCAATGGAGTGAATCCCTAAGATGAAATTCATGTGATATCTCACATGAGATTCTTAGCCTCACAATTGCCTACTGTTTCAGTTCCCACAAACCTGTCAAAACAAAACTAAAAACTCCTATTAGAGTTGTCCCATGCAAATAGAAGTTTTGCAAAATATAAAGTGCTAATCGCCATCCCTCACCATTCGTTCCCCCGAGAAAGAAAAGAAAGGAATGGATATGGTTACCTTCAGTGGTTACAACTGAACAGTAAATAATAATAATATTTTTGAAAAATAATAGTAAATTACAATAGATAATTTGCCACAATATTTCTCCTTACTAAGTCATGACGTTCAAACCTATAAGGTAAACTATTATTACCTTTTTGATAATAATAGATATTAAGGTAAGTTCAATTCGTTGAAGATATATAACAAATTATTGTTTTGTTAAACATGGTAATTAAATGATAATAATTCCCTAAAAATTTGTAAATGTCAACAGTTTACGGGGGTGTTACATACTCCCCCTTAAGTGAACATCGTCCTCGGTGTCACTTCTCTGCTGAAATTTAAACCTATATTCAGTGATATAGCTAATATAAACAACCCAAAGGGAGTCCTTCCCCTTCACAATGAAATACTTTTACTGTTTTCCTTAAATGCTATAATTGAAACAATAATGTTTTTATCCCTTTAGTCATAAGCATGTATAGCTCAAAGAATATTCCATTTACATTTTATCTACTTATCCCTTATTCAATTCATAAAAATATAGAAAAATATATACTTTTAACTTACCATTACTTACCAGGTATATTGGAAGTAATGATAAACTTCTACACAAGCTCTTTGAGAATGGTTGAACAACCCATCAACACTCCATGGAAAGAACTGTAATGTACTTGTCCCTGGAACAATCACATTAGTCACTGATTTCAATCAAAATTAAATACTTACATGCAAAACATTCTTTTATTATCAAAAGTGTTTTAATTGAGGTATACAGTATCGGAAGGTATAACCCTCTAATCAATGCATCCCGTGCACATTGTCTTAGCTCCTGCTAAAGACATCATAGTACTTCAAAAAGTACTCGAGAGAGCACCTAGCTCTCTAATCGTACCAAATGGTCAATCAATTCACCATGGGAATATCCTAGCCTGTTAGAGCCTTAATAAATTAGTAATAAAATAAATAGACTTATACGTTCAATAATTCATTTTAGAGTACTAAGCTCCTTTCTTCTTAATATCTACATAAGATATTTACACAATCATATAAAAATTCATTTTAATATAACACATAAATTATTACTTAACTTGTTTTGCTATGAGAACCATAATGGTAAACAAAATGCACCTCCCAACCCATGGGAGTTGGTTTCTCTGACAAATCGAGTCATTTTCACATCTAGACAGCCAGTTGACAAGAGAGCCCATTCCAGGTCCAATATGGTTCCCTCTTAGCGACATCCATGCCTATTCCCTGCGACAACGTGCGCATGTCGAGGAATTTTGGAAGCCACCTCAACGAGGCTCCAAAATCAATAGAGTTTCCTCGAGTTTTTCCCCTTCACCATCTTGGCCAACTCTCTTCCCTACGAGATCATATATCTCTAGGAGGAAATCCCGAACGGTAAGCGCCATCGGCCCCTTGGGCGAGACAACCACCATCGACGGGCCTTGCTTCTTGGGTACCAGGCTTACCTTCCTTTGGCATGTTAAATTTCTCTTTTAGCGTTGTTTCCCATAGTAAATTACATAATGAACTATGTACACATTATACATAAAGAAAAAGAAACTTTAAGTACATCATACATCATACTTGGCCCTCCACTTGGGTCCCGATGATATCTAGATTAACAAGGAACATGAATAACGTATGTATTGTTATACATTATTATTTTGACAAAATTATGCACATTATAACATGATATTTTATCAAATACGTGCAATTTTCCGGCAATATTTTACTTTCTAGGTTTACTGTTAGCATTAATCTAACAATGCTTAATCTCTTTTTTGCCATTATTCTAACCATGCTTAATTTCATCAACAACACTAATGATAAATATGCATTGTTAAAAAAAATATTCACTTTCAAAATAATTTTAATTTCATGCATACAATGTTCTCGCATAATTATATACAAATATTCATTAATGTGTATATAACAATAACGCAAGGTAACGGTCCACAGTGTGATCCAACATTTTCCAATTCCAGCCATTAGTGTACCAACGATCGACCGCAAATATGCCATAATCACTTGTTCACAACTTTCAAATAGCTTTAGTCAAAATCGATTCGATGCATGTAACTTTCATTAGTTAGTCATTAATAAATAATCAGTACTGTTAATAATCTTCTTAATGCATCCATGCAATTCATTCAAAAACTATTCATTCGATACTGCCATTAATAATCTTAATGCATGTGACAACTCATTCAAAACGAGTCAATCAACTAGTCATTGCAGGTACAAGTCTCCTGCTTGACCTATTAAGTACTTTTTAACATCTAAAAGGCTTCATTCGATTTAATTTTTAAACACTCTATCATCTTATATAAAATTTCCTCACCTTTTTTCATTCATGCATTAGTTTCACACACCATCACTATACATTCATCTTTTTCCAAGTAGTGCATGATAACTTTAGTTATGTTTACTAAGTGTATGAGTAATATGTCATACATAATATGCTGTTAATAAAAGTCTCTCACCTTCACTAGCGAGTACTCGGGTTGTTCATAAGTACAACAAAGGTTTTATTATCTTTCATCCTCAACGGGATTCCAATGTTATGAAAACCGTTTTGCTCTTGTTTGTTACACCCATTACTCTTTGTAATGTAATTTTCAGCTTTCGATCTCCTACGCTGTCAAGAGTAGACCTTTGCATATATCATTGATATGTAGTTGCTAGAATCATATATCAATCAATATGTAGATTTCTAGAATCATACCTTAAACGATGTCCATTAGTGGCATACCCCCAATTTCTTTTAGCTTAACAAATCCCAAAGGCGCCCGGTGTTGCAACCTTGTTGTAACATGCCACAGATTACTTCACATGCAAATGCGAGGAATTAAAAATTTCTCTGGGGTTACCCACGGGTAACTATTCAAAACACTATTAAATATTCTTTCCACATCATTAGATAGATTGTTCGCCGAGTTCATACGTAACCTTAGTTAAAATGAGTAGAATTTCTTAACCATTAAGCACTTCTTTTGTAGCGTACATTAACATAAAAAATTATGTGATGCAACCTTGCATTCATTTTCATCATTCTTGTAGTCATCACATACTTGACATTATGAACATCACAACAAGAAAGGAATCAACATCATCAACTTGACACAATAATCAATCATCATTGAACACCAATATGCAAACCACCGAGAATAAAAACGACAAACGTTTAATTTTATTAAACGCTCATGAGAGTGTTGACCCTCACTCAATGGCTTATAAGGGAGACCATCCCTTAACCATCATTATAAATCTTACAAGGAAATATACAAATATCTAGCTTAAAGCCATTAAAATAATGGACGCTGCCACTAATCTCAATATCTTTATATCTTGGTGGCATGGATGCGCTACAATGGATGTCGTACATTTGAATCATCATCACGACTCGCACTTATCTACATGAACCATAATCATTTACACGCACGAGGTTAAGCATAATATTTTTTTGTACATGTCACCATCATTCTATGTGATGCTTCAACATACATTGATGTCAAGGTTATAAAGTATTAATCAACCATTTCATAAATCTATACTAGAGAAGCTTCTCCATCTACTCATGTGTATATTCATGACATGAAAAGTAAAATACCTTGACATCCTCCCTTTATGCTTACTTATTGCATATGTGCTAGTTATAAGTCATCACATTAGCGAATGTGTTCCTCGCATAAGCACACATTCACCGCAAGACAATTTGTGCATGTAACTCTCATCTTCCTTAAAATATTTCCAATGTAGTCTAGCACAACATCTTTATCATTTCTTACATACAAATATGTATTCTTTCCAATGAAATCTAATACAAGTCTTGCACTGTTTTTACACGATCTTATTCCAAAACGAGCATAATATATGTATGGTGCATGCAAAGAACTTATTTCCTCTCGAAACATTAAACTAACTAGTTCATTTTTCGTGCATGTAAGTACACGTCGATGTTCTCAAAAATACAGCGCCATTAAACACATGTTTCAATGTCAAGAATTCTAGCACACAATTAATCTTTTCCATGCATGTAAATATATATTTATATAACACCTTGGTTTTCTCTTTTTACATGCACTAAATAATCCTTTTTAAAAAGGTCTAATCCCATAACACCATTATTTGGGTTCATACCCACACATTTCTCTTTTCCAAGAAATTAATAATGCATACATGGAGAATTTCTCTTCGAAATACAATTAATGATAATGTGCATAGCCATTTTTCTTTTCCAGAATTTAATAATGCGTGAATAGAAAGTTTTCTTCGAAATGTAATACAATGATAATGCATGCATAACCATTTCTCTTACTGAGAAATTTAAAGAATGCATGAATAGACATTTCTCCCTCGAAATGAAATGCAATGATAATGCATGCATAGACATTTCTCCTTGAAATATCAAATAAATGATAATCCGGTAGTATACATTTCTCCCTCAAATGCAATACAATGATAATGCATAAGTAAAGACATTTCTCTTGTTGTAGTAATACTATGATGTGTACATAAAGGTTTCTCTTTTCAGAAATAGAAAAATACAATAGCAGTTTTATTGCATGCAAAAACAATCATTTCTTTTTCAAACTCAAATGAAAGGTAACTATTTTTCTTTCATGCTTTTTATATTTTCTTTCCTAAAAATAAAGCATAATACACATATTAATCTCGTATGCATATTCTTATTCAGAAAAAGTATATTACTAATATCATGCACATTTTTAGAATTCTTTTAAATAGAAACTAATCTCATGCAATGCCATTGTTTTATGTATATAACAGACGTTCTTTCACAAAGAAATCAACACGCATATGCATAGACTTCTTAAACAAAATAATAAAAAAATACTTATCTTTATTTAATTTGAAGAACTTCTCTCCCTATTAGAGTACTCATCCCACATAGGAAATTCTCATTGCTCCTCTGTGACGTGTTTTCTTCAGCTGACATCTACAAAATTTGGGAAAAACTTTCGAAATTACATTGTAATTGTTATTGCTTGAGCCTCATTGACATTCATTTGTAATGTACTAGAGTGATCATAAAAACGAACTTCACGTGATATCTCACATGAGATTCTAGGCCTGCAATCATCTCTGTTTGTTCCTGGCTGACCAGAAACAAAGCCAAAAATCCTATTAGAGTTGTCCCATGCAAATAGGATTTTGAAAAATATAAAGTGTTAATAGTCATCCTTCACCATTCAAACCCCAAATAAATAAAAGACCAGGATATGAGTTATATCAATTAGTTACAAAGTGACAGTCGCTAATAATAATATTTTAGAAAATAACGGTAAATTACAATGATGAACACACATATTTCTTTCTACTAAGTCATGGCCCAAGTTAAACTAGTAAGGTAAACTATTATTACTGTACATAATAATAGGTATTAGGTAGATTGAATTTGTTGAATATACTATAATTATTGTTTCATTAAACATGACAATTAAATATCATTTCCTAAAAATTGTAAATGCCAACATTTAGAAGTGTTCATTGTTGGTTTTTGAAATCTTCTCTGCATCTGCATCCATTTATTTAGTTCCTCAGAAATTTTACTATATACATAATAAAAGTTGACGACCCTATGGCGGCTTTGAAAATATTATGCTATGAGTATGTTCTTTGACATTTTGTTGATTTTGGAGATATGCAATTTGATTATGTTTTCCTAAATAGTAGGTAGCTTTCACATTATCCAAATATATTGTTGAATGTAACTATTTGTCATGCTTGCATACCACAGAAAAATTCTAACATGGGATAAACTTCAAAAGATTCAACAAATACATTTGGGATACAAGTCACCAACCTTCACAATTAATATTACTTCTTATTAATATTTCTGAACTCCAAAAATAGTCTCTACGTACCTTGATTTTTGCATTCAATTGCTTTAGTATCTTCTCCAATGTCCTAAATTAGTCCTATATTTGGAAGTATCGATATGGGATTTTAGACTTAAAAAATCAACTTTTGATTTTTCTATACCAATAAGGACTTATGGTGTGATTGAAGAATTTGAATTTAAACTCTTGACATAGGAAATTCAATGAGGTCATCTCTAAATTCGTTGGATCAATAACTTCTTTAGCATTAGAAGGCTCCCCAATTTTATTTGAATATAAATGACCTAAAACTCGTTGACTTGTCCTTGACTACTCCTTCACCCATAACCTTGTTGTCCATGAACCGCTTTCATGCTTGTCAATAGCCTTCATTCCTTTGTAACTGGCACCAAACTATTCTATTAACGTCTTGGAAACTCCAAACTACACATGTTAAATTGTTCCTCTTCTGATTCCTTAAGTAGCACCATCCTTCCTAGTTTGTGCTCAACATAATAACAATTGCACTTAAAGTGACCTTCAAATATGGCACAACTTGATTTTAGTTGAAATCTTGGTCTCTGGTAACATTATCTTGTTATTTAGTGTCTACATTACCAAGCATTGTAGCTATTCTAATATAAATTATTGGTACTACACTAACTTCAAGAGGAAGGTCATTAGAAGGTTTAGCAGTATTTTATTAATATATTTATCTTGTTGACCATTATTATTTTATTCAGGTTTGCAACATGGCATCTTGTATGAACAATATATTCATGCTGAATATGAGTTTCTTCTCCCTCTTATCACTGCACTACGTATTCATCACAACCAACAAACCATTGAGTGTGGTGGCCTTTGCCATAAACATTCAATAATCCTACTTCAAAACAATCTTCTGCATATCAATATTTGTATTATGACCTAGAATATATTTACAGATTGACAATATCATAAATTTTGATGTATTGCATGTCAGTATTCAAACACATCAATATTTGTGGTGCAACATCAAAGAATATAACTCCAACATTGACAATTTCACAAAATTTTGAATAACAACACACAAACATGAAGAAAATACCATTCTAGATGCTTGACACCTTAAGAGCTCTAAGAATGAGAATGGGCTGTATTTTCCTATTCTTATTATCTGCTCACATTTCAAAATTTCATTTCATTAATGATGTGATATGATACTTTGGCAAATAATTGATGGGTAAAAAATGAGTTCATTTCTAATATTATTCATTGCAATCATGTTGTAATTGAATGAGATTGAATTCATTTGCAACATGAATTTATTAGTGTGCGATAATATTAAGAGAATCATGAGATAGTCATGACATTGAAGCCATTGGAATACTATGTTTTAGAATTTTTGTGTCCTTACTGGTTTGAGATTGTGTTATTGGTGGGTTTTGAGATTACGTTATTAGTGTGTTACTTCCTTTTATAGGGCTATTTGGACAAGTTATTTTAATGGAAACACCATAGCTATAAATAAGTTAGTAAATATCTCGGTCTTCATTAGTGATTATTTTGCCCACAAGGTTCAAGGTTTTTGGGTGAAATTGCGAAGATGGGTAACACTTTTGGCGATTTCGGGGGTGGAAAAATTTTTACATGTAGTTCGGCTGAAAAATTAGGGAAGTCTGGCCGAACTATTGAATTTAGTTGAGTCATTGCTGTTGTTTACATGTGGTGTAGTAACGCTGATGGCAAGCAGGATACCGCTTTGAGTTTGAAAAACGAAGCAAACAAGTTCGGCAGAACTATTATTTCTCCCAATATCTTCTTCAGCAGGTTCCAGTTTATTCTAGCTGTGTGCGCATTGTAATAGCATTCTCGCGTGCTCATTTATGTCCGGCATTCGCACTCATTTTCTAGCATTCTGTTATCATTTCATCAAGCATTCTCCATTGCTGGGTTTGTCCCACGAGAATTAAGCTCAAGGAGGTAAGATATACCAAATTTTAAATTTTTGTAATTTTTTTGTTGTTATTTTTTTTTTTAATTTGGTTTTAATCTGATTTTTTTGTTGCGAGAGGTCTTTAGCATCTTCATGGATCGTTGTCTTCATCGTATTTCGAGGATATTTGTCTTGGCGTCTTCTTCGTCTCTGTTGAAACTTTCTTGATGCGTTAACATTTAACATTCTCCCTGTTGTCTGTAGAAATTTATGCGGAGAAATCGGTTATGAATTAGAGGCCGGTAAGGACCATACGAAAAAGACAATGAATTAGTCTCCATGTATACTTACTTTTTTGTCTGCTTTTTGGAAATGTGTTGATAAGGCCCCATACGATTACTAATGATAGATTGCACAATACCTATCTCTTTAAACTATCTACCTTTTTTGGCTCTATCTACACTTTAGCAAAAGCAGGCTACAGCTAAAAACAACTAATTGATAAATGTATTGGTAGCGGTAAAAAATAACTAACATTGGGGTGGTAAATAAACGCTAAAGAGAACGGACCTGGCCGAACAACTAGGGTGATACAGATAAAGAGACATGAGTCTGAATCTTAGAGATACTAATAAGAGTGAATCGGATGATTATTGCCTTTTCCTTGAGCTGAGCCTGCTTTTCTGATTGAAGGTACTACTTATAAAACTGACTCACCCAATTATTCTTGAATTTACCCATACCACAGGAGGAAACTTCAAACATCTTATCTTGTTCAAAACTGCAACTTTCTTGTCCTTGTGGCTCAATTCAAATGACTGAAACTAACTTTCTTATTATTAGACGACTCTTACATTCTCTACTTTTTTAACTCTGTCTACTTTTTGGGTTCTCACCTTATGTACAATGATTCATTCCATATTATTCGTAGATCAAATGTCATTTAAATACAAGATTTATCATAATGTACAATGACTCATTCCATATTCATTTTTAGATTCAGGGAGGAGCTTTTTAAGAATGTTATGATAATTCCAATAAAGAATGAACTAGAATCATCTTCAACATCTATTAATTAGATATGAAAATTTATAATACTACCTGTGTACATTTGAGAATATTTTAGGTGTGTTTATATAAATTATATATACAAATATTATTACTTTTTTGCATTCTGTCTCTGCTTTTTGACTGTGCTTTTTTTGGTTCTACCCTTATGTACAATGATTCATTCCATATTATTCGTAGATCAAATGTCATTTAAATACAAGATTTATCATAATGTACAATGACTCATTCCATATTCATTTTTAGATTCAAGAGGAGCTTTTAAGAATGTTATGATAATGCCAATAAAGAATGAACTAGAATCATCTTCAACATCTATTAATTAGATATGAAAATTTATAATACTTACTGCTTTGTTTGAGATATTTTGAGACATAACATACAAATTATATATACATATTTATTTCTAAATATTTTAGTTATGTTTTGTTGTGTGAGAAGTGGTACTTTTGATGATATGTTTGGCTGATTGAAGAGTATAATATTTTATTTTGAAGTATGTTATTACCTTGCAATAAACACTTAAACAGATATGTAGGTTCTCATTTACCTTAATATCTTGTGAAACCATTTATTAAACCTTTGAAAAAGTAACTACTATGTATTCCACTTCTACTCACAGATAGAGAAAGTATTGACTCTTTCTTGCTTAACCATTAAACAAAGACTCTTCTGGTAAATTCTCATGCCTTCACACTTTTACTTTTCATGTCATCACAAACTGGTTGAATCTCTATATGTTTATTAATGTAAATTTCTCACCTTTGGTACTAGGTATTCATTTGTAGTCTCTTTCAAGTATCTTAATATCTGTTTGTTGGTAATAGATAGCTTTCTCACCTTTTGGGTACTATATTCCATTTTGGTAGTCTCTTTCAAGTATCTTCATGTCTGTTTTATTCAGTGTTTGTTGGTAACTATAGATATTTCTGTTTAGTTGTTGATTGAAATATTCCAACTAATATAGAATTCAAAGTGTATCTAGTCTTTAAACCTTGTTATGTATATCAAACCTATATAGATGTAAAGGTTATGATCAATAGATCACCTCATCCATCATCCATCATTTGCACCAGCACATCTCAATTGATATGGAAATTCATGAGTCATTCATCATCAATCATACGCACATAACTTGAATTCCAAAATTATCTAGTCTAAACCTTATTATGTATATCAAGCTTCCTATCATATAGATGTAAAGGTTATAGTCAACATCACCTCATTCATCATCCATAATACTTACATGACTTGCATCCAATTGATATGGAGATTCACTTAGGTCATTTATCATCCATCATTTGCACATAACGAAGTCAAAAATTATATCTAGTCTAAACCTTGTTATTTATATCAAGCTTCCTATCATATAGATGTAAGGTTATTATCAACATCACCTCATTCATCATCCATCATCTACACATAACTGCATCCAATTGATATGGAGATTCACTTAGGTCATTCATCTCATCCATCATTTGCACATAACTTGCATGTTATGTGCATCCCGATTATTCAACGTGTATATAGTATTTAGAAGCAAGAAATTAATTTGATACTTAAACAAACAGGTTTTCAACCCGTTTAGTACCTAGTAAACTGCATACATAGTCTCAACACAATGAGAGAGAGAAAAAACCTTTTATATTGCAACGTGTAAAACTCCAAATTAGCCATAAAAGTGTCCCATTGAAACCAAAATGTGATGTGATTACAAAACATGAGGTTTTAACCTGTCTGGTAAATGCTGGCAATTACGTGGTTACATTAGATGTAATTAGAAGTTTTTCATTTTCATATCCATGGTAGTTCTATGAAAGCGAGTGCAGCAAAGGGCCGATGCTTAGCCTCTGGATCTCATCTTATGAAAGGTGACATGTCTAGTCAAAATGCCTCTGACGTTCAATCACAGCGGAATAGATCTAAAAATGCCGCTGATCCAACATGTTTCTAGTGTTAGAAAACAAAAAGGTAATTTGATACAAAACACTTGGGGTTTCAGCAATGTATAGTCATTTTCATATCACTGGTCTCAAACAATGAGAGAGAATAAACCTTTTATATTCAATGTATGTAAAACACAAATTAGCCATATCTATAGAATAGATCTAAACCAAGTTTTGTTTTCTCATCATGGTGCCAAACAATGAGAGAAAAAAACACTATATTCAACATGTAAAACACAAATTAGCCATAAAAGTGTCCCATTGAAAGCCATATGTGATGTGATTACAAAACATGAGGTTTTAACTGCTATGAGTAAATGCTACATTGATCGATGGTCTACGATTAGTTTGTAAATATAGAAGTTTTTCATTTTCATATCCATGGTCTCAAACAATGAGAAGAAAAAACCTTTTATATTGATATGTAAAACACAAATTAGCCATATCTATAGAATAGATCTAAATAGAAGTTTTCATTTTCATATCCATGGTCTCAAACAATTGGAGAGAAAAAAAACCTTTTATATTCAACATGTAAAACACAAATTAGCCATAAAAGTGTCCCATTGAAACCATATGTGATGTGATTACGAAAACATGAGGTTTTAACTGCTATGAGTAAATGCCCCCTACAAGTCACGTGATCTACATCAGATAGTTTTAAATATAGAAGTTTTTCATTTTCATATCCATGGTCTCAAACAATGAGAGAAAAAACATTTTGTATTGATATATGTGTAAACACAAATTAGCCATATCTATAGAATAGATCTAAGCCCAAGTTTTCATTTTCATATCCGTGGTGGAAACAATGAGAGATAAAAAAACCCTTTTGTATTCAACATGTAAAACACAAAATTAGCCATAAAAGGTGTCCTGAAACCATATGTGATGTGATTACAAAACATGGGTTTTAACTGCTATGAGTAAATGCCCCCTACAAGTCACGTCGTCTCTCGATTAGTTTGTTTAATATAGAAGTTTTTCATTTTCATATCCATGGTAGCTCGATGCAGTGATGCAGCAAAGACTGATGCTTACCTCTGGATTTCATCTTACGAAAGGTGACATGCCTAAAATCACAAATTAGCCTCTGATGCAATCACAGCAGAATAGATCTAAAAATTCCCCTCTGATCAACATGTATATAGTGTTAGAAAACAAAAGGTAATTTGATACAAAACACTTGGGGTTTAATAAGTATAGTTTTTTCATTTTCATATACGCATGGTCTGAAACAATGAGAGAGAGATAACACTTTTATTATTCATAAAACATGTAAAACACAAAGTGTATGAAAATTTGTCCCAGTGAGAAACCATAAGTGATTTGATACAAAACATGAGGTTTTAACCTAAGCGTAAATGTCCCTACAAGTACTATCAATTTCTGAATACATTTTAGAATATAGCATTGAAGTTTTTCATTTTCATATCCATGGTCTCAAACAATGAGAGACATTTTATGATTCGATGTTTGCAAAAGGCAGAGTAGCCATATCTCTGGATAATAGATCTGACCAGAGTGTTTCATCTTTGTATTACCCCTAGTCTCAAATCGGTGAGAGAGATCAAAAACCTGCTACGATTCAACATGTAAAACACAAATTAGCCATAAAGGTTTCTCATTGAAACCATAAGTGATTTGATACAAAACATAGGTTTTCAACCCTAGAGAATCTACAGTAAATGCTACAAAGTCAATCAATCTCTTTGAATGGTTTAAATAAATCATCATATCCATGGACTCGAAACAATGAGAGAAAAAACCTTTTATATTGCAATGTATGTAAAACTCCAAATTAGCCATATCTCTAGAATAGATCTAAATAGAAGTTTTTCATTTTTTCATATCCATGGTCTAAAACAATGAGAGAGAAAAAAATTATTTTTATATTCAACATTTAAAACACTTGAATTAGCCATAAAAGTTTCCCATTGAAACCATAAGTGATTTGATACTAAAACATAGGTTTTAACCTAAGAGTCAATGTAAGTAAAACACAAATTAGCCATAGCTCTAGAATATAGATCTAAATAGAAGTTTTTCATTTTCATATCCATGGTCTCAAACAATGAGAGAGAAAAAATCTTTTTATATTCAACATGTATATAGCTTATTTAGAAACAAAAAGTAATTTAATACAAAACATGGTTTTTAACCAATTATATAGTTTTTTCATTTTCATATCCATGGTCTCAAACAATGAGAGATAAAAAAACCTTTTTTTATATTAAACATGTAAAACACGAATTAGCCACTTAAAAATTTCCCATTGGAAACCAAAAGTGATTTGATACAAACATAGAACAAACTCAATGTAAATGCCCCTACATTCAATTTATAATTAGAAGTTTTTCATTTTCACATCATGGTAGTTCTATAGGCGATGCAGCAAGGGCCGGGTAGCCTCTGGATCTCATCTTTATGAAGGTGACATATATAATGTAAATGCCCCCTCTGATCAATCTCTTGGAATAGATCTAAATGCCCCTATGATCGACATGTATATAGTATTTAGAAACAAAAAGTAATTTGATACAAAACATAGGTTTTAACCAATTATATAGTTTTTCATTTTTCATATCCATGGTCTTAAACAATGAGAGACAAAAAACCCTTTATATTAAAACATGTAAAACACAAATAATCCATAAAAAGGTTCATTGAAATACAAAGTGAGATTTGATACAAAACATAGGTTTTAAAACCTAATCTAGTAAATGCCACTACATTCAATCTTTAGGGTAGATCTAATTAAAGTTTTCATTTTCATATCCATGGTAGTGAACTATAGGCAGAGTTTGTAAGGGCCGGAGTAGCCTCAGTCTACATCATTTATGAAAGGTGACATATCTAGTAAATGCCCCTACATTCAATATGCGATTAAGTCACAAAGTACCCCTACAGGTCAACATGTATCTCTGTTTAGAAACAAAAAGTAATTTGATACAAAACATAGGTTTTAACCAAGTATATAGTTTTTCATTTCATATCCATGGCCTCAAAACAATGGAGAGAAAAACACATATTCAACATATATAAAACACAAATTAGCCATAAAATTACCATTGAAACCGAAATGAATTTGATACAAAACCCATATAGGTTTTAAAACCTAATCTAGTAAATGCCTTTCATTCAATCTTTAGAATAGATCTAATTAGAAGTTTTTCATTTTCATATCCATGGTAGTTCTATAGGAAGAGTCGCAGCAAAGAGCAGTAGCCTCTGGATATAAAAATGTTTTATGAAAGGTGACATATCTAGTAAATGCCCCTACGGTCGTCCTACGGAATAGATCTAAATTCCCCTATAGTCAACCACCCCTGCAATCAACATGTATATATAGTATTTAAAACAAAAAAGTAATTTGATACAAAACATAGGTTTTAACGAAGTATATAGTTTTTCATTTTCATATCCATGGTCTCAAATAATGAGAGAGAAAAAAACCTTTTATATTCAACATATAAAAAAACACAAATTATCCATAAAGTTTGTTTAGGCCAAAAGTGATTGCAATCTGAAAACATATAGGTTTCTAAAACCTAATCTAGTAAATTCCCCTACATTCAATCTTTAGAATATATCTAATTAGAAGTTTTCATTTTCGTATCCATGGTAGTTCTACAGTGATGCAGCAAAGGTCGGAGTAGCCTTTAGATCTCATCTTTTATGAAAGGTGACATATCTATTAAATGCCCCGGCCCAGATTAACATGTATATAGTATTTAGAAACAAAAAGTAATTTGATACAAAACATAGTTTTAACCAAGTATATAGTTTTTCATTTTCATATCCCGCAATTCAAACGATGAGAGAAAAAAAAACCTTTTATTGACATACTTAAAACACAAATTTCTTCACTAAAATTTTCCCATTGAAACCAAAAGTGATTTGATACAAAACATATAGGTTTCAACCTAAGGAAATAAATACTGTTGATCTCTAGAATAGATCTAATTATAAGTTTTTCATTTTTCATATCCATGGTAGTTCTATAGGCAGTGTAAGGGCAGTGCTTTTGGATCATCTTTTATGAAAGGTGACATATCTAGTAAATGCCCCTACATTCAATCTGCAGAATAGATCTAAATATAAGTTTTTCATTTCTCCCATGCATTTGTAATAAATGTTAATTTAATATATATTTTTTTATTGAATTTGTTTTTTTTAGGGATAAGAAAACCATTAAATATGGTTTGAAAAAAATGGAAATTATGTAAAAGTTTCTTGCTATCCCCAATCTAGGGAATGCGAGTGATTACATATGTGCTTTCCAATATTGTGACTGAAAATTTATTCAAAAGGAAAATGAATATATCGGGAAGTACAACAAGCAAATGAGGCATATTATATTGGATTGATAGAAGGCTTGGGAACAACGATGAAAGTATGGATCAAATGGAATTGTGGTTCACCAATTACGAACTTGTGCTACCAAATGAATAGCGTATACCAAGTTAGAGAGGAGAGGCTAAAACATGTTGGAATAACAAACATTATCTCTGGCAAATTTCAATTTTTTAGTATAAGGCATTGTACGAGAATGTGAATAAGGTGTGTTCTTTGATTTATTGTGTGGAGCAATGCAAATTCGAGATTCATCTATCAAAGATGAATTAATAGATAATTAGAATTATACGGGGCAATGCCAATGCCAATGCAAGATTCATCTCTCAAAGATGAATTAGTTTTGAACACTCTTCTTCAAAAATTCCAGATTCATCTCAAAGATGAATTAGTTTTTTGAGCAGCTCTTCTTCAAACATTAAAGATTCATCTCTCAAAGATGAATTAGTGTTGAGGAGCACGCTCTCCTTCAAAATTTATTGATCGACATTATAGCATATCTTTGGATATGGGTGTGACTTTGTACTTATAAATGTGTCTTTTTTAATGACCATGTGTTTTTTTTCAATTATCATACCAAGTGGCATACACACCATGTAAAACGCAACTTGGTGAACTTCACATTTGCAACAAGTGGTGAAACCTTACATTTTATGAAATTAAAATGCGGGGACTTCAACAAATTTTTGTTTAAATGGAGTTTCACTTATTTTTTAATGATGTGTTATTTTCAATTATATACCAAATTATTGCTCCCACCATGTAAAACACAATTTGTTGAACTTATCATTTTTATAACTTTTTTTGCTTAAATTGAGTTTCACACATCCAATTAGTGCTTTGAAAGTTGTGTTTTACATAATTTGTTTACACTAAATTAAACATTAATTTTTTTGAACTTTATTTTTTTTGAATTTAATTTAAATTGGTTATTTAAAAAATTAATTGTAAATGTACACACAGTTTGTAGATATATATCATGGAGGATGAGACAACGAAGATCAACGTGCCCATGTCTCCTACGAGGAGGGAGGATGGGGGATCGGGATCGAGAGATGTTCATAGTAAGAAATTTAAATATAATCTTAAATCTCCACATACATGTGTACGTACATATGGAATTGATTTTTTTATCAACCTTTTGTGAGGTTAAATTAGTTGTTAATAAGTTTCATTTTTTATTATTTAGGAGCTAATAAGAAGAGAAGGGTCTACTCCGACCATGGATGCCCATGTTTCACCCGGTCGTGGTATGGTAGTTTAACACAATTTGTAATCAATGAATATGTACACATGTATTTATATGTATGCATGTATTTTTCAGCGATATGATTGTAAAGTCGTGTTCGTTGTGAAACGTCTCTCTTTCGTCTCGAGAGGTTGGTGGTGGTTCAAATCTTAGAGGGCCATCGATGAGTGGTAGCCGAGGTTGCGTGATGTGAGGCTGTTGTATTCCCGGGAGGCCAATCAACGAGTGAGGTGGTGCGCGGTTCTCAGCAGGGAGTCGTTGCAGGTTCTCCTTGGGTTTTCGTGTGAGAAGATGCTAACGCAACCACGTACGAGGTTGCCATGCGAATTTCAATATTTGTTTCATTAGAATTTACTACGAAATTTGTTTACATGCGTCTCTAATATATATACATATATATACATATATATATATATATATATTGATGCTGGAGAGGCTGAAAAAATGTTCCAAATATTGGTCAAAATAGATGCAGAGAGCGAACGCTACATTCGAAAGAAGGTTGTCTACCCACCACAACTTATCCGTGAGCATTCTCGATATGCACGCTGGGAAAGAAACATGGCGCAAGGCACCTTAGAGAGTGTCGGCGACAACTACATCGCTAAAATTGCGAGAGGTCTCGTGGCTTTGACTCTACACTCTGGAGTCGACAAAAGCCTCGAAATAGTTACACACATCCATTACATTGGGTGAAAATTGTAAATGTGTGTACAAAAATCTTGATTAACTTGGCTTGATACATTTGTAGATGTGATGAGAAAAGAGAAAGGAAACGAGTAATGGGTCCCGATAAATGGGAGGATGTAAAACAAGAAATTGCAAAGAGATATGTCGAAAGTCAATGTTTAATTTCAAGGAAGGGCGAAAAGAAAAATGTTGAGGGTGCAATATTTCAAGCACCTCGATATGGCTCACTATCAACATGTAATGATAGGCCACCTTGCGGCCTATGGAAGGGAAACTCCCTGGGTGAGGCAGATGAGGGTTCCTTTCTATTTTGCACGATACTGTGAAATTTTTTTAATGTAAAACAACTACAATGACCTTCCAGTGTGAGAATTTTTGGTCTGAAAGGTCAATTGTGTGGCTGGCAGCGCTAGGCGAGATGTGGAGGTTGCCTCGCTACAGTGCCACATGTGGCGAGTCAGCTTTTTCAGTCAGAAACTCTGTCGAGATCGAGAGCGATCGCGACTTCTCCAAATAGAGTCGAGCGACTAAGGGATGTCATGATCGCAAATGCTTTACTTGCGGATTGGGTGGGTAGTCGATGTAGTCTAAATCGACGAAGAGCGCGTGAAAATGCACGTGCCAATTTTGTGTATTGTGGATAGATGAAGAGATTGACAACATGAATGTTGAAGATCTACTAGAATATATACAAACGAATTTTTGCTGATAGTTTTAGACGACCTAATTCGCTACATGAGGAAGAGACTGACGCATCGATGTACTAGTGACATAAGGGTTCAATTATTTCTGTACACATACATGTGTACAATTTGTAATAAATGCATGTATATGTACATGTATACATTTATTTGTATGTACATTGATCTAACATGTATCAGTATATATGTTAAAACACCATTTGCGGTTGTCCACGCATGATAGACTGACGAAAATGTTAATATCACGTTCGGGACGTCTGGTTTCCAAAAACTAATGCGAGATGTCTCGCCGAGAGATGTGTTGGACAAATGTTAGTGTTTTTGAGTGATGTAAAAATAAATAATTGTGCACACATGTACATGTATATACATGTATATATATAACGATAAAATGTTTTAACTTGATTCGATTCAGCGTACGATGTTTTGGGATGGCGGTACAGCTGACTGGCTTCTAGCTTGGAGATGTAATACCTTATACTTTCCTATAGGAGATGTGCCACATCCACGACAGCAAATGTGGTTGTTTGACTTTTAGGTATCACAGTTATATATATATATATATATGTATATATATGTATATATATATATATCCAGCCGACCTCAAAAAGTTCCCATTAAAAAGTGAGACATATATAGATCTATGGGATGAGTTATTTTTAAAATTTTTTGAATTTTAGGTCTCGCAGAATTTTCTTTTGGAGCCCTCTCGTGGGAGGTCTCCCAAATTCACTGTGATATTCCTGCATATGTATGTATATGTATATACATATATATATATACATATATATATATGTGTGTGTGTGTGTGTGTGTGTGTGTGTGTGTGTGTGTGTGTGTGTGTTTTTAATTTTGTTCTAATTTATAAATTGAAGTGTAAAGTTTTATTAGGAAATTGAGATCTTGATCTTAGTTACTTTATACTTGTTTATGTAATTTTTGAATTTTAGGTTTCCTATAGAATATTTCTTTGAAATCACTGGACTCACAGTGTCGGAGACGGGAGACATCCTGCACCATCTCAACCGTTTAGCGTACGATGTTGTACGACTAGTATTATTGCAAAATAAGTTTTATATATGCACACGTGCATTTACAGTTTGAAATTTCTTTATACGATATATATATATATATATATATATATATATATATATAATTGTATGTATGTGTATGAATTTAGTTGCGAGATAGTTCCACATGGTGGAGAACTTTATGGCAGGGTGAACAAATGGAGGGAACCTCATGAGGTATGTGCATGATACATAACGTGAGGAGATTATATGTATATATATGTAGATAGTATCTATATATATGTATTCTCACTCATTTTAAAACATCAAATTTTTAATGTTTCAGTACGTGCGTTGTGTACGGGTTTCCCATGCTTCGCAAGATAGTGCGAGTATTGGGAGCCCACGATGGGAAAGACACTACATCCATGCAGCTATTTGATGGACATGATTTGTAGATTTGATTTCAAAGTTAGATAAGTGTAGAATTTACTTTTGATATATTATCTAAGATACATTGTCATATATATATATATCTAGATGCATATGTACATATATATATATACATATGACTATCTCTGATACTGATGTGTGAGATCTTACAATTTTTGAGACATATTTTGTGCAGTGTTAAGCATAATTTGTTTTGTTGCAAAAGTTAAGTTTTGGATGGTTTTCAGTACTTTTGGCATGTGATATAGTGTGAAATGTTTTCTTGAATGGTTGAACTATATGATGGTTTGGCTTTGTAGACATGATGTTATGCTTATATGGATAATCGAACGACTAGTAATGTTGTCATCTACTACTCATGTTTTGGCTGGTCTGAACTACATTTGGCATGTGACGTAATGATGTGTTATAATTTGTTTAATGTTTTTCGTGGACGAATTTCAAGTCGATTGGATGCTTGATAGTGGCAACTCGCATGTGAAGTAATGTTGTGATCTATAATTTTTGTTAAATTAAAAGTTAAGTTTTGGATGGTTTCAATCTACATTTGGCATGTGATATAATGTTAGTAAATGTTTTTATTGGATAGTTGAACTATGTGGCATGGCATGTGAAGTAATGTTACGATGATATAATCAAAAAGTTTTTAAAAACTCAAGTTTTGGATGGTTTCAATCGACGTATGGCATGTGATATTTAATGTTTAGTATCTTTAAAATATTTTATTGGATAGTCGAGAACTACAATTGGCATGGCATGTGAAGTAATACGTGCATGTGAAGTAATGTTGCACTGATCTATAATTAAATGTTTAAATTAAAAGCTTTAAGTTTTGGACTGGTTTCTAGATCTACATTTGGCACGTGATGATATAATGTTCAATGCTTTTTATTGGATAGTTGAACTATAAATTGGCATGGCATGTGCAGTAATGTTGCACATTATATATTAAAAAAAAATAAAACTTAAGTTTTGGATGGTTTCAATGTACATTTGGCACATGTGATATAATGTTAAATGTTTTTATTGAATAGTTGAACTACAATTGGATGGCATGTCAAGTAATGTTGTGATATAATCAAAAAGTTTTTAAAACTCAAGTTTTGGATGGTTTGAAGTACATTAGGCATGTGAGGTGATGCTGTGATGCTACCCTTAGTCGTGTTTGAGTACCATTTCAAATCTACATTTAAGGATGTGACATAGCTGTTTAAATGCAATTAAACGCACTCAGATTGAGCTAGTTGAAACTAGCAATTGGCAGTAGACATGTGTAAAGTCCTTTATGATTAGAAATCTAAAGAAAGTACATATTGATGTTTGTGGACATGGTTGAGATTACATTTAGTGATTTAAATGCATAAAAATAGATCACTTTTGTCATACTATAGTGAAATTCGGTGGCATCGATTCAGTTTCAATTAGAACAATCGTAAGATGTACGTTTTAAGTGAATGAGACAAAAGTGTGTGTGACAAGCGCATTTTCGAGCATGATGATGCGTCAAGTCTGCACCTATGGACTGAAAGTATAGATGTATGCGAGGAATCTATATGTTTCTGCCTGTGTCTCATATGGATGCTTTAATTTACGATTGGATACATTTGATGAAAGTACGAGATATGTTTGTTACATTGGGGTCAGTGTCATTAATGCACTCAAGCAGGGCGCACTTGTAAATAAAGTACTTTATGAATTAATTAGCGTGGTCCATTCGGTTTTAATTTGCATTCTAAGAATATATATGTTGATACGTGAAAATCATTTTTTCATCGATGCACATGGGAAAACTACTTGAAACAAATTAATTTGCATTCTAGAACGTATATATATATATCCAATACGTGCGCAACATTTTTCTAATCAAATGCACGATGAACATATTCGAAAGCCATTTGGACGGACAAAATTGTACTAGATTTTCAGTCGGGGAATAGAGATGTGGGCCAAATCCCACCAAAAAGTCGAGGAAGTGCTCACGGAGTCGCTTGTGCGAAAAGCGAATCTTCGTACACTATGACCCGTGGATGAGTTGTTTGCATTGACGGATACTACCAGAAAAAAGTCATAAGAAAAAATTGGTCGTGCATTCGGTTCGTGTATGCATCGATGCGATGCAACATTTTCGTCGACGCGTAGAAAAAACTAGTTCTGAGTTAATTGCATTCTAGAACATATATATTGAGTACGTGGCTCATTTTTCATCAATTCGCATGAAGTAAAAGCTACTAGAACGGAGTTAATTTCATTCTAGAACATATATATATCCATATACATATACATATATATATATACATACGTATACACATATATATGCAACAGCTTTTCATCGAGCATGTATAGAAAAGCTACTTTCGAGTTGATACTAGCGTGCGCATGTACACAAAACAATTTGTACATGTGCAAAACACTTGCACTGGACAACATAAGCAAGGAATCTCAATTTTTAGTTCGAGTGTCGGAAGTTCTAGAAACATATTTAATCCAAAGACGAATAAATTGTTGGGCAGTTCGATCAAAAAAATTCCAATGGAATGCCATCTTCCAATAATCCGTTCATGATCGGATTTTGACATTTTCTCCATTTCTTAATATCGTTTTTCTTTGATTTGAACCTCGATCAACTTGTAATGCATCTGCACACACCAAGTGAGCTATGTGTTGACAACTTATGAAATCGGGTTCATAGTGTTCAAAGTAAACAAAAATTCCCACTTTGATTGAGTTTGTCTGCAGAAAAATAACCTTTCGGTATAATAGATCCTCTTTCATATTCCAGAAATCGTGATCATTATAGTCTTCTAATAATTTCATTTTTATGTTCGGTGCACGCGCATCGAAATAATACTTCACATTTTTCATAGATTTGTCAATAGGTGCAAATTACTGACAAAAAACATCTCCTGCCATGATAAAAACAAAACTTGACAGAACCTATACATGTTCAAGTTTATTTCTAGGTCTATATCGTGAGAAAGCAATTCAAATGTTACCTTCTCTGACAAGGAGAATCAGAAAACCTCAAGTCACCTTCGGATGATATTGTAGTCTCCTGCGCATTTCATTCTTCGGACATTGCAACGGACATTTTCCCTTTGTATTATTTGGCATCACAATATGTTTTCCAATGGGCACATTGCAGCTCGTTTTGTTTCACACCGCGTCATTGGATTTTTGTGTTGTGTGCAAACGGAGCCAAAAAGCTCAAGAATGTCTTTTCATCCCGATGCAAACACATTTCTCGAATGACTTTGTTTTAATTCGGATACACGTTTTGAGTCCACTTTTATTGTTTTCAACTTTGTGTCGATTTGATCTACCTCTGCGTCTTCGACCCCAATATGCCGGAAAAACAGCACTCCTGGCAGATTCAGGGTGAAGAATGTAAATATGATATCAAAATACGATGGAGATATAATCATTGCGATAAATGTACACTTTTTATTTAATTAGATTTCCAATAAAAATGAAATTAGAATGTACCTTCAGCACTTCCCTTGATGGGTTAGTCTCATGTGGCTTAGCGTAGCGAGTGCACCATTTGAACAACTTCTTTCGCATCACTTGAAGTCGGCTTGCGGAAGGGGTTCATTTGATATCTTCGAAGTGCTCGTTTTCATGCATGCCCTCGAACTTTGTCCTTGTTCTCCTTTTTCATGGCCGAGTGTCAAAGACATTCCAACAATGTTTAATGCGGGTTTTCTTAGGAATGCAACACAACCAAAGAACGATCGATGCATGTTTGAATTGGCTCTGCGCATCCATCGACCACATATCCAATGTTCATTGAATGTTATTCCATGACTTTTTTCATGGAATCATAAATTTTCCAAAACAATGTTTTACAAAATATGTACGCATGTGTACGATCGTGCACTGATATAAAAGTGATATTCTTTAATAATATGTGTCGATTTTCATACTTAGTGCTCCTATATGATCAACGTTTTTGTCAGCCATGTCTATATAGAATATGGACGAGCATGGAGACTTTGGTTGGGAATGATAGTATTCACTCTGAATTTCTTTTGTGGAGCAAATGTGTAGTTTTTACAAAAATCAATCTATTTGACAAAATGGTCCATGGTGGAAAAAATTCACGAGAGTTTTTTGAATTGCAAAGTCTTTCCATCGAGCTCTATGGGAATGCTTGGTGTATTTATGAAATTTTCTGCCTCAAACTTTCTCGAAAAGTCTATCACAAAAATTTCTTGCTTCTTGTAAATTCAATTCTTTTAACACTATTTGCACTTGAGATCGATGTATGGATATATTCATATGCTCTTCCATTTCACTTTCATGTTGGACAATGATTGATCATTTATATCGGTACGATATTTGTTTTGAAATTTGAGTCAAATTTTCATAATCATCGCATTTTTCTACCACCAACACATTTCTTTTTGGTAAAAGTAGTTCATCGCTTTTCTCTCCATAGAATTTGAGATATGAAATCATGGATAGTGGAAGGAGGGAGGTGAATCCTTCCAAAATGTTTCTACAAAATAGGGAGATGTGTATAATATAACTCAAATTCCACATGATAACGACAATAACAAGTGTCATGTATGGGTGATAGTTTTACATACCATGGTTTTTGTTGAACAAAGCACGATTGAAACATGAATTTCATGATTCTCTTCTTTGAACTTGTTGAAAAATATATCTAAGTGGTGTTTCAAAATATGTTTTCATGTTCTTCATCTTCGATTTCGTGCTATTCTTCTTCGCATCACATGCCTTTGCGATTGGCGAAACACACGATTTCTTTCTTCCAATATTCATATATTATTTTTTAACATATTTTCTCCAAGTCTATATTTGTATGGTTTCTACAAATAGCTCTCAACAAGCAAACGTTTTCCATCATTTACATCTATTTGCAGCAAAATTTCCAGATGTTTGTGCAAATCGTGAGGTCCTAATGCTCGTGCCATAGATGCACCAAATCGATTCTCTTTAGCACTTTGATGAAACCATCACCATATATGTTTGCTCTATGTGCTTTAAACATTTTTACTTGTCTAGATCTTCCAATTGAATTTTATAGCACTACTTTATGTTTTGTATGACATTTTTCCTTCATCTTTTTATCTTTGGTTGATTTTCGAATTCTAGTAGTGTCATACGACTTCTTTTAATTTCATTTGATGATAGGAGACCTTTCAACATTTAGGCTTGAGCTGTCACATTTTCCTTTATAAAATACGTCTCAAAAATGCAGAGTTAACACGATATCGTATATAATGATCGACTTTTTATCTCCATATGTGTGAGTGTCAAACATTTCTAACATCTCGTCATCAACATTGATTTCATCTATACATATTGAGAATATAATTGTATAATAGAGTTTACATATTCAATAAATAACTAAATTAATAAATATATGTATAATTTCAATAATACATGCATGTGTCTGTATATATATATGTATATGTGTATGTGTGTATGTGTATATGTGTATGTACATACCTTGTGATTCAATTTCTTCGTCGAATTTCTTTCATCATTTTTACCATCTATCTTTGGTTCAATATCTCTTTTCACTTTCTCTTTCAAAATTTGTCATCTCACGTCATCAATGTTTTGAGGAATATCTCTTTGTTTACATTGCAAAATATTTTTCAAATTAGTTCATCAAAATAAAAATTAAGCTTTCTACATAGATGAAGAATTTTTAAATATCAATAATTTATAATATTTACATTTACATACATATTTCAGTCTCTCGAGTTGAGGTTTATTTTCCCCTTCAATATTTGAGAGTGCTTCTATCTTTCTTTTGCGGAAATGTCTCTTCATCTTCTCTACGTTCCTCAGGGGTCTGCTTTTTATGATCATATTTTTCTCACACAATTTCCTTCGATTTCCCATGATAATAGAGTATGAAGTTCAAAAATTCATCGCAAATGTAGACAAAAACTCAATTATCACATCACAAAAGATTTAATTTTATACATTTACACACTTTTTATCAAATACTATATACTCCAATCCCAAAACACTTACTTTATTTCGCAAAAAATGTCTTTATAAAAATGAGCTCGAAAACGAAGTTGCCTCATCTCACTTAGTCACACAAAAACTCACTTAAAAAATCATTATAAAAAAGTTTTACGTCAACACCATACTTCCGGAAAAATGTCAGCTCAGAAATTAAGCCCAAATTCATACTTTCATGAAATGCACAGCAAAAAATTGCATTACATGCCTCCAGCGAAGACATGTCTTTTGAGATGTACGTCAGAGAAAATTCGCTTAAACCCAAAACAAATTCCTTTGCAGAAATCGGACCACCTTTATGAAATATCCCAGATGTGTCTTTCACTGAAAACAGTCCTTTAGATTGAATAGCCTCGAATTCGAAAAATCTAGGTAACAGACATAGAACAACATCAAAACATGTATGTCTTCTCGTATGTCCGATCGAATGTACGTCTGTATTCAGACCAAACGTGACGAAACACACGCGAAAAATCAGGACACCTTCAAGAAATGGTCCTTCCTACGGCAGTCATACGCTGCTAAACAGTTGCGCAAATCAGGATGCCTCGAGCCAACAACGCAAATGTCAAGATATCTTTCAAAGCTATGGCAAGACCTTTGGCAAATGGGACCAAATGTGAGAAATGTGTGAGTTATGAATGATTTCGCGGCACTTCTATTACGCATATGTTACGGCCGAGCTAAAAGCGAAATGTCAGTTTGATGGAAAACGTAGGCGGAAGTCAGTGTGCAAAAGAAGTTCAGCTGAACTATTAAGGCGTGAGACTTTAATGGACCGTTTGCGCATAGTTGATCAGAACTTTGCGATGCGATTCTACACTTGAGCAAGCCGCTGAATACGTTTACGCAACTGTGCCTGAAGTTAAACTCCATGAAACATTCTGAAATTAAGCTATCGGAACCTTGAAGGCAAGCATTTTCGAGAATTGAATCTACTTTGGGAAATATAAATTTCTTGGAATCTCACATAAATATTTGCTAATTTTAATTAATTTTGTAATAAAACGGATGCGTGCAATTTACCGAGGGTCATTGTGAGTCGGTGAAATCAAAATTCTGTATCTCCCAAAATACCTTGTAAAAATATTGAAAAAATTATGCGTGCATACATTTGGTCTACGT
The DNA here is from genome assembly GCA_034641835.2 of Pinus albicaulis. NCBI lineage: Eukaryota > Viridiplantae > Streptophyta > Pinopsida > Pinales > Pinaceae > Pinus > Pinus albicaulis. Next base: position 245,332,624 of record CM076575.1, on the reverse strand, counting down.
TGTCTCTAATGGGTAGCTTTTAGATTTTTAGTTTATAACTTTATATGTTAAGAAATTTCTGTGTCATAAAACTTATACTCAAAATATACTAGTTTCATATTGGACTAGGTTCAAAAAAATTCTAGTAATTATGATATGCATCCATTGGCTTTGTAAATATGATGAAACCGAAGTAGACTATTTCTGTCTAGATTGTTGCTTAACACATTTTTGTTTTCTCAAAAATGCAAATTTTTCAAAGAATACAACATTGCGTATTAACATGACTTCTTTATGAAGTGCCTAGTGGATTGTTAAAAAAGCACACACTCAAAGAAACGCTAAGTTGGCCTATGCAAATGTGCATAAAAACAAATTCCAAAAAAATAAGTAATTAGAAAGCTAACAAAATTTCTGACAACTTTTATTTTTATCGCAAAATGAAATTCTAAACAGAAAAATTGTTTTAACTTGCAGAAAGTTGAAGAATTGAAAAAAATGAAAGTTTTTTCTCAAAAAAGGGCAAAAAGTGTAACCCAACTTCACATTTTCACTGTTTGTAAAGTGACATATGTTGATACTTTTATAGAGTCTAGATAGGTTGTAATGATTATGTTTAAAATAAAAGTATATAAGTCCATCACATTTCCTAGTTGCTTAAGAAGTTCATAATGTTATTGATAAGAAAGTTTGCAGGGTATATGTTTGGTAATATCACACACCTCATGTTTAGAGTTTATGTTTGTAATGGAAAAGTGTGATGAATTTGTATATTTAAAATGAGGTTGAGTCATGGCATTTACATGTCAATATAGTTTCTAAACCAAATTCATAGGTATTTTGTTGGGGATTGTCCATATTGTCCCCAGCACTCATGCGAAGTATTATCGAGATTCACACAAAACATACTGAGAATATTGTGTTTGTTGCAATATGTAGATAATGAACATGATTTCTATCCTAATTTATGTAGTGGGAAAAAAGGATAAGTATTATTTTTATACTTTAAGTGAATGTAATTGATGGCATATTGTTCTAAAACATATTAAAGGTATGTATATACCATTGATTAGTCCAAATTTGTAAAGCCTATTCTTAGGCATATTGTATTCACCATGCTAGTTGTAAGCATTATTATTCATGCATACATGATTTAGCACAATGTTGCATGCGATCATGTGATGTGATTCTCTTTTATAGGTAGAGATATTGTGGCATCAAGTTGTGGAATTAACCACTTGGATAGGTATAGGGGTGGTAGGTGCACCCACATAGTGGCTTGAAGCTACATTAGAGAAAATGAATCTTTGATTGAAAGGGGAAGATTATGTTTATCTTAGAGTGCTTAGATGTTGGGAACAACTAAGGATTAAGGAGAACTTTAAAATTTTGATGAACCATGTAGGTAAATAGGTTTCCTAGAGAACTAGTAGGTACTCTAGATGACAAACTATGTATTCTAGTAGATGGATTTCTTTTATATCAATGTCAACATGAGTTTTTGCATGTATAGAAAAAGGGTGAAAACCCGGGGGCTTCAACTGCGAGAAACGATACCATAGCACGTGGGTTCATATTGCGAGATATATAATGAGGAAAAAATGACATAATATATTGGGGGATATATAGGGATAGAGGGTTTTTATAGTGGTAGGTATAAAAAATGGAGCTCAAAGTTAATGAAAAAATATAGAGGGGTATGAAAAATGTTAATAAAAAAATGGATACCTGCAATATATAGTGAAAGTAGGGAATTTTTAAATTGGGAAGGTGTATTGGGTTTATATTGGTAGGGGGTTAAAAAATGTGATTTTAGGGGTATTTTCCAACATGTACTCAAATTAAGGGTATTGTTTAATATGCTATGATCACACGTGATATGTTAGAGGTTTATTAGGTAAAGCCCACAGTAGAAAAATGAAACTCTAGTGTTATTTCATGAGAATCATAAAGCAGAATTTGGGAACAATTGCAACTAACTTTTGGTTAAATATTTCATTCGGGAGAAATATAAACTTAATATAAATTGTTGGTTTAGTGTAGAAATTTGTGTTTGTGGGATTCTTTCGTATGTAGATGGAATGCATTTTTTAGTGAAAAAAAGTGTCTACATAGAAGAAAATTTACAAATAGATAGATTCATTTGCAACTTTTCTACTTCAAAGATATTTGTTAGCTATGTTGTTGCCTCTACATCGAACTATTAGTCAGTTAGATGTTGCCTTTGCTACTGCCTTTTCTACTGTTGGTTTGTCTCTACTAGTATTATTTGAACTCCATTGGTGTTGCCTCGATTCTTCTAGTAGTGGCTATATTGGTGTTGTCTCAATTCTTCTAGTAGTGGCTATATTGTTGTTATTTCAACTTTATTGTTGGTGACTTCTTGGCTTATAGGCAAATTAGAGTGCTTATTTTTTTCCAAATTGGATATAGAATCATGTGATGAATTACACACTCAAATGCAATGTAAAATATTGTAAATAAATTAGCATAATTTTATATTTTTATTTATTAGAAAATATTGTTCTCTTAGTATTTTAGCAATAATGATAAAATTAACAATATTTTGTTAGCATAAATACCTTTTACTAATAAAGATGATTACCATGACCTAGGAGATCTTCACCATGTAGAAGTAATTTAACATTTATCAATAAAAACAAATATAATTATTTTTTCTAGAAAAAATTGTAATTTCATTATCTGAAAAATAAAATTACATTTTGTACATGCCTATTGGCATCTATTTATTTCTTCTTACTATTAATTTAGAAAAAGATCTTGAAACTCTTCTACAAACTACTTACATTACATTGCTATAATTAGCTTTCATTTTCTTAGAAAGATTGATTAAAATGTTCTAAATTAGTTAAAAATTTGTTAAAAAAAAATATTTTCACATAGCATTACAACTTTTGAAGAAAAAGACCAGAATTATAACACTAAATTAGTCCAACCATCCCACAAATTTAGATATTAACATTGAAAAATAAGGAAATATGGTCACAATTGTAATATATATTAGTATATCTAAAAATACCTTTGCTTATATAGATATAGATGTCTATTGATATTCATTGATTTCTTCATGCTTTTACTTCAACAAAAAAATTCTTGAAATTATTGTGCATAATTTCTTACACCACCTCTCACAACAAGCTTTCATTTTCTTCAAAATATGGATCCAAGTTTTCTAAATCAATTCAAAATTGATCAAAATATGTCGGTATACATAAATTTACAACATTTTCAAAAGAAAAAAAACTAGAATAACATTAAATTGGTCAAGCATCCTATAAAATTATATATTAACAATAAGAGAGAACAAACTATAGCCACGACTATAATAAATTCTGTAGTATATATGAAAATGCCTCTACATTCATTGATTCTTTCCACTTCTACTTAAATCTTTAAAATATTCTACACTACTACTTACATCACCTTGTTGCAAACATGTTTTCATTTCATTAAAGGATGCATCATAGTTTTTTGAATTTATTCAAAAAATGATAAAAATTTATCCTTTTATATAGCATTTTTTTTTAAAGAGACAAAAATTGCAATACTAACTCAATGTTACCATTCTACATAGATTCAAATATTAAAAATTAAAAAGTATTAACTATGGCCACAATTGTAACTACCTATACATTTTCACTTACTCTACATATAATTCCAAGAATTAACATTTTTATAATAATGTCAAAAAAAACATAACATTTTCCAAATATCCAAAATATATTCATATTCCATCTACTTTAGTTAACCACTTTTTTTTTTTTATTAATGTCATTCATTTGGGCTTTTAAGTCCTTTTTATAAGCTAAACACACTATGTCCATATTTTTAGGTATTGTTTAACTATTATAAATTTTGGAGTTTTTGGTCAAGATTCAAGGAGTTTTTTTTGTTTGTCAAATCTTGATCTTTGTTGTTTAAAATAGGTTTTTGACTGCATATATGAATTTAACATTTCTATAATAATGTCAAAAAAACATAACATTTTCCAAATATCCAAAATATATTCATATTCCATCTACTTTAGTTAACCACTTTTTTTTATTAATGTCATTCATTTGGGCTTTTAAGTCCTCTTTATAAGCTCAACACACTATGTCCATATTTTTAGGTATTGTTCAAGTATTATAAATTTTGGAGTTTTTGGTCAAGATTCAAGGAGTTTTTTTTGTTTGTCAAATCTTGATCTTTGTTGTTTAAAATAATTTTTTGACTGCATATATGAATTTAACACTTTGAAAACCCTCATGTGGCACTCACATTGTAGAGTGTTAACAACCGAAATTTGTAATTCTAACAAATCCCTATTAAATTCTAGCAAATTAAACCACAAAATATATCAAAAAAACCTCCAAAACTTATATATATATATATATATATATATAATTGAAACTCATAAATATCTCCATTTTCAACATTATATAATATTATATTACATATTATTATTTGTATATATACTTTATAAAATTAAAACCTCTTCATAAAATTTAAAATTATTTTAATTTTGAACGCCATATTTAAAGTCATATAATACTATCCTTCGAAAAAACCTGCAAAATTTAAGTCACTTTCTATTCACCTCACTAAAATTTAAATTATGGATAAACTCTCCTAAATAAAAACCTAAAAATGTTATTTCACTTTTTATTCACATTATATTGTTATTTCACTTTTTAGTCACATTATATTGATATTATTCATTTAATTAGAATATAAGTCTTTAATATATAAAGTATTCTCAACACTTTATATATTCTCATTACGTGTTCATATCCTCCTTTGCCCAACACTTTTTTTCAAGTCTCAAGTTAAATTTTTTTATTTTTTTTATTTTAAATTTATTTCACATTTAATTAATTAATTATAAATTTGAAAATATATTGTTTTTATTAAAAGTATTATTAATTTTTTTTTAGGTTATAATTTTTTCAACTATAATTTTGTGAGATCATTTTAAATAAGATTGTGATTTTTAATTATGTAAAATGTGTTTTTAAACATATAAACAATTTAATATTCTCAACAAATTTTGGGACATCTCTTAAAACATTTAGATTATGATGATGATGATGATGATGGTTAACATCCACTCAGACCAATCTTTGGTCTATCGGACCTAAAGAAAAGAGTTATTTAGTTTGATTTAAGATTTTATTTTTATGCTCAAAAAGCTTGGAGAGAAGCCTTTCGAGCTCACTATAATTTTGACATCTTAAAAGGCTAGGAAGGTCAGTATTGTAACAAAGATTATGAAATTGAGCTCTAATGTGGTTGTACTCGGGGCACTCTAAGAGGAAGTGATTTTCATCCTCGATGTTCATATTCTCACAGAGATGGCAGATCCTTTCCATCCATGGTGTTTTAGGAACTGTCCAACGACATGTTTCACTATGGAGCTCATGAGAGTTCGTTCTAATCTTGGCTATATTAATTTTCTTCTTTGAGCTAGTTAAAACAGAGAGATACTTTTGATCTTCTAGGGTGGGGTTTATGACCTCCTTATAATATCTTAATTTTCTTTTAGCTGCTAGATCTTTCTCACACCACATTTTTTCTTTGAACTTAGAAGTAACAATTTTTTTAATGTTATTAATGTTTTGTAATGCAACATTCTCGTCGATCTCCCAATGGTTTAACCAGGCCCTGGTGTCTTTATACCAACCTCGTTTAAGCCTTAGGTGGTTTTGGCTGGAATTTAAAGCTAGCTTAGGAAGTCTATGGTCTCCTATGCTATTGAGCTTGTGCTTGTACAACATAAGCCTAGTCATAGCTAGGCTCTCGATAGGGGAAAGACCCACTTCTATAAGGAGAATAGGATAGGGTGTATTGCTTTTAATTTTAAGGTTATAAGTTATAAAACGCTTCTGGATTTGCTCAATCTTTCTCCAGGATTCTCTAGAGATGTTGCAACCCCAAACCTCACATCCATATAAGATAACATGAGTGACTAAAGTTTCAAAGAGGAACTTCTTTCTATCCCACATTACGAGGTTTGTCGTTTTACAATTATTTTCAAGACCAAAATAAGCTTTCCACCCCCCATTTATCCTTTTCTGAATGCTATAGTTCTAGTTGAGCTTGTGATGAATATCAATTCCGAGGTACTTGTAAGAAGACACTTCCTCCAAGTTACTATTGTCATACATAAAATTAGCGTAAGTGTCCTTCTTGGATTTGATAATCATAACTTTTGTTTTGTGAGTGTTAACAAACATACCCATGGTAGAGCAGAAATCCTTAAGAAGTCTAAGTTGCTTATCAAGATCAGATGGGCACCTTGCGAGAAGAACAATATCATCAACATAGAGAAGAAGGATGATGACTATCCAAGCTAAGATCGTTCCAGCACATCCTACTTCCTTTAAACTACCTTCTATCTTGTTGATGTAAATTCCAAATAGGGTATGGGAGAGGGGGCAACCTTGTTTAACTCCGATATTGAACTTAATATCTTTCGACCACCCCTCATTGCTCTTTAACTTGGCAATTACATTCTTGTATAACCTTATAGCAACCACTCTTAGTTCGAAAGGAGCATTTAGCTCTTCTAATCTATTCCATAGGTTATTCCTAGGAACCGTATCGAAAGCCTTTCTAAAGTCCCAAAAGCAACATAAGAGATTGGATTTATCATTACGGCATTCCCCCACAATTATCCTAAGCGTAACGAGGTGGTTTGTTGTTGAGTGCTTCCTTCTAAAACCCGCTTGGCCTTTAGCTCACTTACCTTCACTTTCAAGCCAAATGCTCAACTTCTTTTCCAAAATAATACCATATAACTTGGCTAAGAGAGGGCTGATCAAAATTGTCCAACAATTAGAGGGGTTATTTGTATCCCCACTTTCAAAAATAGGGATAATGAGGCTCTAAGTCCAAGGTTTAGGGAACCCTTGCTTGACCGCTTGGTTGAAAATCTTGTGGATGTGGGGGATGAGGACAGGACCTCCAATTTTGAAGATTTCCGCCTGGTAACCTTCAATGTCTTTAGCTTTCCCATTTGCTAGGCGTTTAACCCCAAAATCAATTTCTTCTAATGAGAAAAATTCTTTCGTTGTGAGCAGCGTTTCAAAATCCCTGGCATTTGGAGATTCATAAAGCTTTTTAAGATAGGAATTCCAATCGTGTAAAGAAATTTTATTATTATCTTTAGTTTTCCTAGTTTGAATCTACCTCCAAAATTTCTTAGGAGCCACCTTAGAGAGGTGTAAGAGATTCTCTTGTCTTTTACGAATATATTGCCTTTTTTCCTTTTAGTTAGGGCTTTGTAGATTTTTATCTTGTCAATTTTGAGAGATTCATCAACAACTTCCTTAATTTCTCTCCTCGCACTTTTACAATCTTTGTCATACCATGCGTTGGTTTTGCTATTTCTTTTATTACTTGAGACTTCAATTGAGAACTTGTTAATAGAATATGAGAGGGTTGTAGTAAAATTATGATATAGGTCATCTATGTTGTCTATACTAGATAAATGAAGAAAATTAGTTTTTAATTCATTTAGAAAGAGATCATTTTTATTTCTATCAAAGATTAAGTTATTTTGACTATAAGGATTATCTTCTATGGGATCTCTATGCATGACAAAATTGAGAGTTATGAGTAAAGGCCTATGATCAGAGTCAGGCTCGTGGTCATCTAAGATGTCAAAATTTATTATTTCGTTGTATAAAGGGAGATCGGAAATAACATAGTCTACCACGCTCCTGCCAAGCCCATGGATGCAGGTCATCTTGCTAGAATTGGGCCACTTCTTTAGACCGTTGCAAATTATGAGATCCTGAGCACTACAAAGCTTGACTAGCTCCGACCCAAACAAATTATCCTCCGAGGTCTTCAGAGCTCCTTTTGTACCGGCTAGCTAGAGTAAGGTCTTCGTCTAACCAAAGAGGATTGGGGTTGGAATGATTGCTTAGAATAATAGCTTGGTTGCTTGAAGTTCGAGCATTAAAGTCACCCATTAAAAGGATATTACCTTCATTCCTTAGGCTAGAAATATCATTCTCTAAACCATTGTAAGGATTATTTTTATCTAGATTATTTTTCTTATAGAAGTTAGAATTAATGGGGGAAAAATAACAGATTTCTATGTAGGTCTTTTTATCATTAATATCAGTAATCTTAATCCAACTATATTGGTTGTAAGGGTCGTTTTTATAAATCCTAGCATGGGGGGAGATGTTCTTCTTAATGTAGCAAGCTATGCCCCCAATGCCTCTACGAGAGGATCGTTTGTTCCAGGTAGACCATAGTGCAAAGCCATCTATGTTAGGGACCTTAGATTCTTCGTGCTCCCAAGTTTCAACAAGCAATATAATATCAACATCATTTGAGATCCAACTTAGCTTGGGGCCTTTGTTCCATGGAAAGCCCCGACAGTTCCAAGAAAGAATTCAGAGCATGTTGAATTGCTATTTATTACTATCTTTTTGGTTTCTATCTCGAATAACAACTTTTCTATTTCTGATTATTGCCCATTTTCCTTCCTTCCTAGCTTCTTTTACCTTTTGAACCTCCTTTCTTAATTCTGCTTGATCTTCTGGGATGAGATCTTTGTTTATAAATATTCTTGTTCCTTTTAGACTTGAGGTTCTACTAAGTATGTCACTCGAACAAATTCCTATAAAATTTCATAATTTACACAACTCAAACTTGAAATTCCTATAAAATTTCATACAAAACTGATTAAAAATATATATTAAAAAACCAAAACTTCAACTTTATCCAATAATAAAAATAATTAAAAATATAAATATTTATACATAAAATTAATATTAGTAAACTTATCTTTCATAATAATTTTAAAAATTCAAACATAGCACTGAGGTTTATTTCATGTCGATATTCATTTAAGATACATCTTATGTAATTTTAAATTCAAAAATATGGTTTTTTTTTTGTTAAGTGGTCTCAGTTCATATTACATTAGGTTTGACATGTGGCTTGAAAAACCATTATTTAGGGGCATCTAAGCCTAGGCCACACCAGCCCTTAGCATGACTAGTTTTTTTCCCACTAAATTTCGAAGAGTACACCCCATCACAATTTATTCTAACTCGGTAAGAAAATTCAAAAACAATATATTCTCATTAAATAATTAAATTAATTTGAAAAAAAACATTAATACACTTAATTAAATATTAATTTAATTTTAGATAACTTTACTTTTTTGAAATACATAAAATATATATTATAACATGTATTATTGAATCTATGTTATTTGATTAAGATTATTAATTTTTGGGTTTTTATTTTTATTTTTTTTAATTTATTTATATTAATTTTATATGTTATTTATTTTTGTGAGTCATGGAATTAGTAATTTGGGTTAATTATTAGGTGTAATGTGTATATTTTTATATTAATTGAAAGAATATTTTTGTTAAGCTAGAAGTTATAATATAGTTTAATATGGAGGAGATGTTATAATGAAATTTAAAAATTGAGTCAAATATTATATCAAAAAATAATAATTAAAAAAAAAGTACTTGATTAAGGAAAGAATAATGAAATACATAATATTAATTCAATTAAAAATTTAATAAGAATAAAACATGATATCAATCAATCAATAAAAAGAATAGTAATAAAAAGTAAAAAGTAATAGAAATATGGGAGATGTTCTTCAATAATAATACATTTAAAAATAATACAATAAAATTTATATTAATGAAAAAAAAAAAAAAAAATCTTACATTGATGATAATGATGATAATGGTTACTGTCCGCTAAACCAATGCATTCTATTGGACCTTAAGAGAGGATAAAGAATCTAAGTTTTATTCTTCAAAATCTTATTTCTATGGTCGAAGAGAAGGGAAATAAGTGCTCCAATATCGCTATGGGTGGGTTGACTTAATAGGTCAAGAAGATTGGAAGTGTGGCAGATGATAGGGAATTGAGAGAGTAAGAGTGGGGCAGTCTAAAAGGAAGTGCTTTTCATCTTCCACTTGCTTAGAATCACAAATATGACAAATTCTATTGTTCCAAGGGGTCTTGGGGATAGACCACTGCCCGATCTCACTCTGAAGCTCATGGGAATTAGTTCTTATCTTAGTGATGTTCATCTTTTTCTTATTGTTGGGCAACACAGAGAGATAATTTTGATTATCAAGGGTGGGGTTGATCACTTCCTTATAGTATCTTAGCTTCCTTTTACCCTCCAGCTCTTGATCCTCCCACAGCTTGTCCTTAAACTTGGAGGTAATAGTATTTTTGATATTATATTTGCTTCCCATACTGAGCTCCTCCTTAATTCCCCAATGGTTGAGCCAGCGTTGGGCATCCTTATGCCACCCGTGCTTGAGGCGAAGGTGAGGGTTTTGACTACAGTTAGAAGCAATTTTAGGAAGCTTTTTTTATCAAATGTTGTTATGCTTGTTCTTATACATCAGATATCTAAACATAGTCGTACTCTCAATGTGGGATGAACCAGATTCGATCAAGAGGATAGGATAGGAGTATTTCCCTTGATCTTAAGGTTGTAGGCGATAAATTGCTTTTGAATCATCTCAATATTCCTCCATGACTCTCTAGATATACTGCAACCCCAAACTTCACATCCATATAAGACAACAGGGGTGACAAGGGTCTCAAAGAGGAACCTCTTTTTACTCCAAATGTAAAGATCGACCAACTTACAATTGTTTTCAAGCTCATAATAGGCTTTCGAGCCCCCAATAATCCTTTTCTCGATGCTATAATTCTAGTTGAGATGATGAGGGAAGTTAATGCCCAAATACTTATAAGAAGAAACCTACACTAAGAACTGGTTATCATACACGAAACTACCATGGGTGACCTTTTTGGATTTAATGATCATGACTTTAGTCTTGTCGGTATTAACTGTCATACCCATATTGGAGCAGTAGTCATGAAGAATCTGGAGTTGTTTGTCAAGGTCATCATGGAATTTTGCAAGAAGAACGTTATCATCGGCATAGACAAGAAGAGTAATGAGAACACCAACAAGCTTGGTGCCCTTGCACCTCGCATATTCCAGACACTCCTCTAGCTTATCGATGTATATGCCAAAAATGGTAGGGGATAGGGGACACCCTTGCTTAACTCCAATATTGCATTTAATGTCTTTAGACCACCCCTCGTTGGTCCTAAGCTTGGTAGTGACAGTCTCATAGAGATGGATCACAACAATCCTCAGCTCAGGAGGGACCATGATCTCTTTAAGTCTCTCCCAAATTTTATCTCGAGGGACAATGTCAAAAGATTTTCTAAAGTCCACAAAGCAAAAGAAGAGATCGACTTTACTATTGCAACATTCCTCTTCAATGATTCTAAAAGTGACCAAATGGTCAATAGTCGAGTGATGTCTCCTAAAACCAGCTTGTCCTTTAGCTCTTTTTCCCTGGCTTTCAAGCCAAAGGCTAAGCTTCTTCTCCAAAATGAGCCTATAAAGCTTGGCTGGGAAGCTAACCATAATGGTCATGTAGTTGGATGGAACACTCTTGTCCCCATTTTTAAATATGGGTACAATAAGGCTTTGCGTCCAAAGCTGAGGGAAGCCATGCGTTACAACCAAATTGATAAGTTTGTGGAGATAAGGAATAAGGATAGATCTTCCCATTTTAAGGATCTCAGCTTGGTGTCCTTCAATATCTTTAGCTTTCCCATTAGTGAGCTTATTAATATCAGACTCAATGTCGTCAAGAGAGAATACATCCTCTTTAATTGGAGTGATTAAGGTGGCGCCCATAGTGTCGGGAGAGTCATACAACTTCTTAAGGTAGTTGTCCCAATTTTCTAAGGGGATGGAATAGTTATCTTTGGTTTTACGGACAAGAACATTCCGCCAAAAAAAATTGAGTGTGACTTTAGAAAAGTGGAGAAGATAATCCTGTCCTTTATTAATAGATGATATTTTCTTCATTTTGATGATATTTTTGTATATATTAAAAATCAATTTTATGGATGTTTAATATGAGAGGACTTTAACGCTTAATGCTGAAGGAAACACGTTGACACATCATATTTAACGTTGCTACTACGCGGGAAAACTTCGTCGATGGAGGCAAGATGAACCCTAAGGTATTTTCCGCCTGCAGCTCTCTCACCGCCGCCGTCAAGACCTTCCTCGCCCATGTGGATCATGGTATCCAGAGGCTGAGCGCGCTCCAGTCCCCTCCCAGGCTCAGTGCAGAGTGCAGCCCCATGGAGGACAAAGGGGAAAAGGCAATCGATGGGCACAATGCATGCCCCGCCCTCTCTGATGAAGACTCTGCTACAACTACTAGTCATACACAGGTATCTGGTAGCCTCGCAGATCGAAAAGGGACAGCCCCAATCCCGATGAAATTCTGAAGGTTGCCAGGAACCTATGCGTAATACCTGACATTGAGCAAGGCAACCATTTTTCTAGCCCGCCCCCGCGCCCCAACAATCCATTGTTTCAGTGCGCTACCTCGGAGTTCACCAGTCAGCGAAGCCCTAGCACCAGGGGAAACGACAACAAAAACGAATCGACTAGGAGCGTCAATCCAGCCTCTCAGCTGCGCTCTAACAGCTAGGGTTTCTCATATCCATCGCGTTCTCTTTATCAGATTTAGATCTCTCTATATTCTGGCAAAACCATTCTCTTGTGGGTGTGCTCAACGGATTTGGTCCAAAACCTCGCGCAAGTGTTCGAACAAAGGCTGGGGATTGCCTCAGCTTTTCAAAGATTTCTCTATAGAGGTAAACAGCGAGAGGATTCTCTTCCCCTCCCATTTTATAACATTGAAAGAAATGATCCTATAGTTTTAACTCTTCGTCTGCGAGGGGGAGCAGCAGGACAGCTTTTTTTTGCTCCGACATTCTCTTACAAGGATGTTGTCCATGCACAGCCTCCCAAAAAAATTGTTCAACCTTGGAGGCTCCCAAGCCCTCCCCTCCATAGAAATCTCCCATTCAACTCTCGAAGATCAGCTTCAAATATATGAAGAATCCGCCATCATCTATCGATTTAATGTACTCTGGCCTCACACAGCGGATCTCTACCAATGGATTCACTCCACTTGGACCAACAACTGCAAGGGTATCTTTTGCTCGAAAGGTTTCTTCATAGTGGTGCTTGCCTTCAGCGAAGACTATCAAAAAGCCTTAACTGGGAGTCCATGGTTTTGGGGAACAAAAGGGCTATTCCTCACCCCTTGGTTCCTAGACTTTGACCCCTCTACAACACTCATCATCAAGCTTCCTATTTGGGTTAGGCTTCCAAATTTACCTGCACATTTATAGCACTTTTCCATCTTCTAAGACATTGGAAACACCCTGGGCCGCTTCTTGGAAATGGATACCTCCATGGGAGAGAAAGGAATATACATCTACAACAAAATATGTGTTGAAATAGACAAACAAAGGTTTGACTGATCAAATCAATCTCAAAATTGGGGATTTCTTGTGGACACAAACCCTGGATTATGAGAACACAACCTTCTGTTTCCATCATTGCCATCAAACAGGGCACCTTCAAAACTCCTGCACCACGTTCCTTGCCCAAAAGAAGAGAAGCAATCACAAATCAAAATCTAAAAGATGAAAGTCATGCGATCTGCCCCCCATGGATGACATTGATTCATTCAGCTCGGATGAGGAGGAGACTGAGGCATAAGTGGAGTCCGCAACATAGACGAAGGATACGCCCTTGGCCGACCCTGAGGGACCCACTCCTTCCTCGAATTTTCAGAAACGAACGCATGAGTCCTCCTCCTCCAATTCGAATAAGGAGGTTCTCCCCACAGTCAACAACAATCTACAAGTGGCTCTTTCCCATCTGCACGAGACTGGCCGAGTCAAAGTCAACAAAAAGAAATGAAAGAAATGTCGTATGGAGGATTCGACCCACTCTGGGTAGTTTCCAATGACTATCTATTTTTCCTCCTCGTTACACTTGTTAGTTCTTTTGCTTATTCTCTGATCACTTTTCGGGACTGAGGTTGATAGTTTATCATTTCCGGCTTCCCTACTCTCTGACTTCTCTTCACCATATCTACAGTTTGTACCATATGATCACTTGAATTAGTCTTATTTACCAAAAAAAAAAATATGAGAAAAACTTTTATTTAAAATATACTCATCACACAAAAAAACATTTTAATATGAACAATGGAAATCATAAATAAAATATTTTATTTATTTATTTCATAAAACAAATCAAATTTTCATAGTTTAAAAGCAAATATAAAATTATTAGTATAATGCCAATTTATAATTATATTTACTTAATAAAAGTTAAACTAAAAAACATTATACAACAGTATTCTTCAAAACATCAAAATTCCATATATCGCTTGCAGAGATTTTAACCACTCAACTACTCCAAATAACTATAGTTAACCATATTTTATTCAATTTTATAATTTTATATAATTCTTTTAATTACAATTTATAATATAAATATATTTTCCTTTATCTTCTTTATCCTCTAATTCATATAATTTCTAATTCACTCTGAAATTAATGTGATATTGACATTACTTTCTTTATCTACTTTACAAATTGATGTGCTCTTGATGTGTTCCACTGATGGAGAGACAAGAGACACTATAGCTGGAATAAATATGCATATTCTAACCATTTCTTTACCAGCTTTACAGCAAGTAAGCATCATAAAATAAAAATATATTCATTCTTTTCTTCCAACTCCATAATTTATGCCATTTGAATGAAATTAATGAATATGAGGTATCTATTTTCCTCCTTTCCCTTATCGACTTTGCCCCTGGAAAACATTATCCTCCTCTTTTCTTTTTCCACTTTACCAACTCATCCGCCTCAATTTGGCTTTCACTCAGCAATGGAGTTTGGAAATTATGTGCTGCGGCCTACAATCTAATAACTGCAACTTTTCTATATACTGTTTGCAAGCACAATCTGGATTGCCTTTGTTTCTCAGGTGGGGAAAATTTCTCCTCTGGAATTTATTTTGAAATGGGGGTTTTCAACCAGCTGCAGGGAAGCCAATCCATGGTAATGTCGTTCATTACAGAATTGGATGGCTGGTTACAATGGCTATTTAGCATTGCTGCTTGAGTCAAATGAAACAGTAACAGATTCCGTTAATTTATCTCCAGATAGAGGAATCACGTGCACAGCCAATTTTGCAGTTTTCACTGCAACTTTGTTCTGTGTGGGTGTACTCAAAACTTAACAGGAGAACGAATTTACGATGCAGTGGTTGATTTTAAGGTTACCTGGCTGCCTCGCATGCTTATCTAGCCTTCCTTTCAGTGGAACTTGAATTGGGTGAAACGGTAACAGGTTATTTAATTTTATTACAATCTGGCCGTTTCCATTACAAGTTTGATAAGAGGAAGGCTAGATCTGCAGATGTGGAGTCAATCCTACTGCATTTCCTTTCTTTAAAATCTGCAGTAGCCACTGCAGAGATAAGTGAGTGCAACGTGAGACACTGTCTATTCTGGAATGCAAGCCAAGGTGATTGGACCAAACTGCTGATTTGATCTTTCAGGTCTAGAGATAACAGGTCTAGAGCACTGCTGTGGCCTTATATGCCCTGTAATATCACATGGCCCAGAGCGGAAAATTCAGAGAAGGATTTGAAGTGGCAGGGTTCATGGAAGTCTTACTCAACCTTGTGGCTGGTTCAGAGTGGATGATTTCTCTAGCTCACTGGTCGCTAGAAGGACCATAAGAGATTATATGTGGACAGTAATGTAAGTGAATTTTCTTCCAATGTATTTCAAACCTGAGGAGAAAAAAATAAGAAAATGAGTTTTAGCTTGCTGTAAAAAGCTAGAGTTTGAATGAGATTTACAGTTAATTTATATAAATTCTGTGGATCATCATCTGATTCATATATATTATGTATTATGAGTTATTTGCAATTTTCATTTGAAGCTGAGTTGATATGAATCAAAAGCAATAAGAAACATCTGGCATAGACTGGGATAATGTGAATATGCTCTAATGGCTACAGGACATATCTATTGCAGCAAAACATAAAACAAGACGAGAATAAGGTCCAGAATCTTGGGCACGATCTCACACTAATCTAACCCTAACATACTTCTACAGGCTTATAATGATCTGGACTTTTCCAGTGCTGGGTGGGCTTCTCAATATTTTTTATCTTCATCAAAAACATTTTTATTTCCTCATTATAAAGGAACTTTCTATCATAGCTTTCTGATCAGTATGAACTACATTTTATCTGGATGTTCTGTTATCCACAGTTATTACAAGTCAGGAGCAAGCTATTGTATTAGGACTTTATTATGTTTGTGCTTATGATAGTCTAGCTGCTTACTTACATACTGGGTACTCAGTTCTGGTTTGGGTTCACTGACTTAGTCAGATACTAAGTCATTGATATTCTTTGTTGGGCTAATAGATTACAGAAATTTACAATCAATTCAGTATGAGCTCAGATCTTTCTGATCGTTTTGGAAAATCAGTATGAGCTCAGATCTTTCTGATCGTTTTGGAAAATCTGGTTTGTATTTTGGTTTGTCTGCAATTTTGGGTTGCTTGTTTTGATTTACTGAACTTACCTATTTGTTTCTTCTTTCATTCGAATGATATGTTCCTTCCATATGCCTCAAATATTTTGAAAGTGATCCGTGATTCCGTGCAACTACACCTTTTCGGATTTGTTTACGACAACTAGATAAACCCTTGTCATATGTTTCAGTTGTCTGGAGATTTCTGTTTGGATAGGTGCTCACATGATTTTGCTCATGGAAATTGATTTGAATTATTTAACTTACTGCGATCTTTCACTATTGCTGTATTTACGTTATTATTCATTATGCAACATTCTTATTGTTAAATAAAATGAAGACCTTTCAGTTGGTGCCAGCCTCCAGGGGATTTACTTCTTTTGTGATATCTCCAGTTCGGATTGTTTGCAGGGGTGTGGAATTGGGAAAAACTTGAGCCACAATGCTATTTCACTTTAGAATAACAGAGACAATATCAATCCTCTCCAGTTACCTCAATTATAATATGGGCCATCTGAAAATACCTTTAAATCTCACTAATAGTGATTACAGATTTACCTATTTTTCTTTTCAAAATAAAACACTTAAACGAACTTAATAGTTTTTTAAACTAGGAAGAATGCAGATTGCACAATTTAGGGCAGTTCTTACAAGAGAGGAACAAAAATCTGTTGCTTGTGGTTGGTGTGATGTGAAGCTCTTAGGTGTGTATATATTATTTTGTAATTGGAAATATGGTGTGTACTACGATAAAACAATTAACAAACAATAAAATGTTGGTCAAAGTTGGCTAAAATTTCATTATATGATTATAAGACAACAAAATTTATCCTTAATTCACACCTTGAATACCAACACATGATCCATCTGAGTTGCCCCTCACTCATGCACAAGTGGGTCTTGTTACCTTCATGATTGATAGATAACAAAAGTATATTGTCAAACAAGAAAAAGAAATCGAAATCTAACACAACTATCATGCACTATATGGATAAATAATGCATGATAAACAAACTGTCATTAATCCTCCCATAGCTTTCAGAATTCAATATTTGGCTTTTGAAAACAAGATACATACCAATGAAATACTATATATTTGATATTATATGCATAGTGTAAGTCAATAATGGGAGATTATATGCAAAGTGTAAGTTATTAATACATGATCCACGTTTTATAAGAACTAATTAGAATGATCAATTTTTCATAAACTTTCAAAAGCCACTTAATGATCATTGCATCATCTAGTAATGTTCATACATGTGAAAAAAGTAGGATGAAAACCAGCAAATACAAGTGAAGAAGTAAGATCGACACTAGCAAAATGAATCAATGCTACAGCCTGCAAACTTAGTCCAATTGCACCTCAACATCATAATGGCAGCATGTCACTTCTTTGTTGGTTTTGGAGATGTGCAATTTGATTATCTTTTCTTGAATAGTAGGTAGCTTTCACAATATCCAAATAGATTGTCGAATCTTTTACTTTGACTATTTCTGATGCTTGCAGACCACAAGAAAATTCTACAGTCCAAATAAAACTTCAAAAGAGTCAACAAATGCAATTTGGGCTAACTCACCCACCTTCTCCAAGTCATTTTGCATCTTGATGTCTTCCATGTACTCCAAAAGCTTCAGTCTATACTTCTTTCCTTTATTTTTTGCATTCAATTGTTTTATTATCTTCTCTGATGTTCTCTTAAAATTAGTCCACTGGATTTGAAATTAACTCATCATTCTTTGATTCAAAATCAATATTGGACTTTAGATAAAAGAAAGCACTGCCCAACTTATGTTGCAAACTAGGACTTTTGTGATTGAAGCATTTCAAATTTAAACTCTTGACGTAAGGAAATCTATGAAAAGGGGTCTAAATTCGTTGGATTAATAAATTCTCTACCATTAGAAAGCTCCCCCAATTTTATTGAAAGTAAATGGCCTAAAACTCAACTTGGACTTGTCTCTCAACTACTCCTTTACTTATAACATGTTATCCATGGAGCAACTTTCATGCTTGCCAATAGCAGCTTCAACTTCCTTTTGCAACATAATTGAAATGGGCGATTACACATCCCCTAGCTTAAACTGCACATCATCAAAAAAAATTAATTGATTAATTAGGTTGCACCATCCTTCCTAGTTTTTTGCTCGAAATTAATATCAACTGCACTTAAAGTGGCCTTCAAATATGGCACATCTTGATCAATTCGGGGGTCTTGGTCCTCTTGTGATGCTTCTGTTGTTTGAGCATCCTGCGTTGCAAACATTTTGTCTCTAATATAATTTATTAGAAGTTTTACCAAACTTCAAAGAGGAAGATCACGAGAAGGAATTAAATTCATGTATCCATCCTCATTTGTATTGTTTTGACTTCATTAGTATTTTTGAGTTGAGGTTTATATGACATCTTGTATGCAACAATAGGCTCAATATTGAATCCGAGTTTCTATTATTATCATTGTCATTGTCGTTTTGTGATTGTGTCCATGACTGGGCAACAAGTAGTAGCCTAAGTGGCCTTGCACCATAGAAACTTGAAATTAATAATCCTAATTCAACACAATCTTTATTACACATCAATATTTGTGACAGCAACCCTAGACTATATTTGCAACAAATGACCTTTATGTAATTTGACAATTTCACAAACTTATTGAAAAGAAACACACTCTAGAATTACTTCGACACCTCAGATATCCTAAGAACTCAAATGAAACATATACATTCCCTATTCCCAGGCTATAACACTATCAAATTTCAAATTTTCAATCATTAATAGTCAAAGAAGGTATGAGAGGCCACATGGAAAATAATAATGGGTAAAAAAGGTGGGTCATTCTAATCATGGTTTGTTGGCATAATCATATTTTAATTGAGATGAGGTTGAAGTCATTGTAACATGAATTCATTACTATCATGAGGTGTAAGAGAATCATGAGATAGTCATGATATTGAAGCCATTGGAATATTGTGTTTCGAATTTGGATTTTACTATCTTAATGGTGTTGTATTGGGGTACACTTGTTTGGCCATGATCAGAACTGGATCATGGACCTAAGTGATAGCTCAAAATTTAAAGTGTTCAGAAGTGTGCCAAACCTGAGTGACCAGATAGATCTCGTCTTCCTAATTCCGGCGACGTGAACGGTTCGAAAAACCAACACCATATGAAGAAGTTATCGCAATTTGAAAAGTCCAGTAAACTACAATTTTTGGACTTTGACCAAGTTTGACTTGGATTTGGGAAAATTAAAAAGAGAATATTCCAAGGAATATTCTTGAAATATTCTTCGAAAATTTTCGTTTGGGCCAGTCGAATTTTGCCAAGTGGCATGTTGTGGTTTGTTGAGAAATAGCACGTGTTTTAATTCGGCCAATTAGGAGCTGCCACGTGGTAGGCCCGAAGGCCACCACGTGGCCTTGGAATGGTCTATTAAAATTTTTTGAGTCGGCCAGGTTCGAACGCGAGACCTCATGCATAGAGCGCCCGAGTCTTACCATTCGGCTACACGAGTGGTTCATAACATTAGAGTGGCGCAGATTACTTTTATAGTTTATGAGCACATATGGGGGAACCCGGAAGGGCCAGCCCCGAGGGCCAACCCTTCCCCATGCGCCCAAGTGCCCAAAACCAGGTGCTAAAGTTCAGTATTGGCGGATATGTATTAAACGTGGTTTAATTAAGTGTTAAACGTGGTTAACCCATGATAAACAGTGTTAACACTAATTAGTGCTTATCCATTTTAAGAAGCGCTTAACCGACCTCTAATTGCGGATTAGCATTAAGATAAGCTCCAGTTTAATCTGGCGGAGATTTTAGAGCGCGCCTAGATTTAGGGGCAGCTCCTATTTTAACTGGAGCTAAGTTCAGTTTCTCTACATTTAGTGGATCTTTTTAAGGGACACTGGACAAATCTTGTTTTGGCTCTATCTTGAGCTAGATTCAACCAATTTTGGAGTGCCAATAGTCAATTTCGACTATCTTGGACATTATAGACTCATTGGTGAGGGTTGCAGAGCCATCAGAGGACTTTTGAGCAGGTTTTTGCTTCGGATAAGTTATAGGGGCCACTAGGGCCACCATGGGCCAGCAGTAGTTTGAGGCCTAGCCAGGGGAGCTAGAGGCCTTATTCAGAAATCCAATAGTCAATTTTTGATGTTTCGGATGTTCTGGAACTAATGGTGTGGTTTTCAGAGCATGTAGAATAATTTTGAAGACCAATATGCTTCAGTGAAGTTCCAGTGGCCACCAGGGCCAACTAGTGCCAACAGTAGTTCGAGGCCTAGCCAAGGCAGCTAGAGGTCTTATGCAGCAAACCAATAGTCATTTTTGACTAAAATGAGCATTATGAATCCAATGGAGGAGTTTTCAGAAGCTTTTGAGGACTTCTAGAGCTATAGAAGCCACCAAGAAGTTTTCTTTGACCTTAGAGCCAGGGGGTGCCACCAGGTGTTGGAGGCAAAATCGGAGCAGCGAAAGGCCAATTTCAGCAAACCAATAGTCTATTCTGACTATTTTTGGCATTTTGAATCCATTGGGACTTTCAGATCCATTTGAATACTTATGAAGGTTGAAGAGCCACATGGAAGTTTTGGGCAACCCAGGACCAACCGTGGAGGGAGGCCTAGATTAGGGTTGCAGTGCTCATTTTGAGCAAATGATAAGTTCATTTTGGAGGTACGATATGTGTTCGAGACAGTAGGTGAGGTTTCAGGCACAGAAGAAGAATTCTAAGGGAGTTAGTGCCATAGAGAAGCTCAGTGTAGCTCAGAGCACCGACAGAAGGAATCAAGTCTAAGGGAGCCTAGATCTATTTGCAGAGTGATGACAACCATGACATGGATATAGATGGTATTCTAAGCCCATTGGTTCAGTTCAGTAACCATTGGAGTTAAGTGTGGATCTTGTAAAAGAATTTTTTCCATAATCCCAAAGAGCCAAGTTAAGATGACAAGAGCTCAAGGAGACGTAGCCCACGATATTCGGGTGAACTCCTAGATTAAATTTGTTGTTATGTGTGGATGTTTATTTTTTGTTTTATATTGTTGTTACACATGTTTAATGTCAGTAAAAACCAATGGACTTAAGACACTTAAGTAGTTAAAAGACATACACCTATTTCAAGTAAAAATTTCCGCAAAAGTCAAGTACAAGCTAGATATTTTATTTGTTTAACTGAGTGGGAGGTTCTTGAAAATAATAATAAGTTATCCAACCTATTTTCAGATCAGGTTGGTATCATATCACTTGGTTTCTTGATTGACAGAGCAATAGCTTGCTTGTTTGACTTGAAAGGTGTTTTAACAGTTAAAGAATTTGATTATTTGCAAACTGACTGTTGCTTGAGTTTGCTAGAGGTGAAGGGAGAGCTACTGCTAGCTAATTCCAGAAGAGGACAAGAAGAAATAAAGGGATGAAGGCATATTCCTTACCCAAAGGACCTCAAGGCAACCCTTGAAGCACAAAAGGGTTTTGTTTGCAAAAGGTTGCTTGAAGAAGAGCTTGACTCTACAACCATTTTGTGTTTTAAAGCTTTGTCAATTGTTTTGAAAGATTTGTGAATTGTTGATTGAAGTTATTTTGTTCATTGACATAATAATGAAAACTTCTTTAAGTGAGGTTTCAAAATCCTCCTCCTTCACAAGATTATTCGATGAAGACATGAAGTGAGACTTCTACATGTTGAAGGACATGGTGCAGATTATGTTTGAAGATAGAAGAGAAAGCACTGGACTTCGTGAGCAATTGTTTGCTATGAAGCAAGAGAAGGAAGAAATTATCCAAAGATTGCATGATATGGAGATGCACTCCATCAAGCCAAATAGGCTTTGACCAAGAACATGCATGAAGCAGAGGTAATTCACTCTAATTTGTCTTATGTTTCTTCATCAGATAGATGTGTTGGTTCATTTGAAAAGCACACTAGAGGTATAGGGTCCAAGTTAATGTTTAAAATGGGCTATGAAGGCAAGGGTTTAGGCAAACATGCACAAGGCATGACTGATCCTATTTTGGTTGAGGAAATACCCAAGAGGTTTGGTCTTGGTTATGTTCAATCTAATGGCGAAGACTCCAAAGCCATGAAGGCATGTGAGACAACTCAAAAAAGAACTTTTGTTCCAAGTTCTAAACCACAAACATGTCAAGTTTGTTTTCAAGTTGATTGCCGTTTTTTTAAGCCTATATTGCAGCAAGATGTGTGTAGACATGCAGCTTATGGCGAGTGTGAGAGTTCGGACAATTTTCAAGACATGAACACTGATGTTAGTCTTCAAGAGAAAGCTTGAACCTCTACTAGTTCATCTCCTCGTGAAGGTAAAAATGATGGACATGCGAAGCAGCATTTGAGTTATACTTCTTCCCATAGTCAAGTTGATTATGTTTCTGATAAGCATGACAAATATGCATGCTTAAATGGAAGAAAGAGTTGTTGTGCATATTGTGGTCTATGTAACCATGTTGTTTCGAGATGTTGGAAGAGGATAAAGGCATATAGGAAGCAGTTAAGGCAAAGGAAACTTGCAAAGAAGGTGCAAAAGACTTGCACACATTGCCAGAAGAGAGGACATATTGTTTCCCAATGTTGGACTTTGCATCCAACTAATCATCCCAAGCACATGAGGCAAGAGGATAGAAAGATTGACGAAAGTGGAACCAAGGATTCCATCATTGATGAGAGAACAAATGTTTCACATGAAGAATATTTGCAGCAACAAAATTCGTTGTGGAAGTGGCTTGGTAAGAAGTGGTTTGACTTCTTGACACATTAAGACATACACTCATTTGTACATATGCAAATTTCAGTTATGTATGCATGTATTTATGTTGTAATCCCACGTGTGTTTGAGCCACCTTGGATCGATGATCAAGGAAGCGATGTTCAGCTACCTTCTGTAAATTTCTTGCCTGAAATTTCTGAGTAAGTGCAAGGAAGACAGTTCTTGACAGGAGGACAAGCGCATCCAAGAAGGAAAGTGTCGACTACCTTTGAATTGTGGTTCAAAGGCACTGGCCATGCAAGGCAAGTGTATGGAGGCTCAAAATAAGAGGGTTTTGTACTCTCATCTACTGTACAGATCAATATATCAGTCTTTTGGGGTCCAAAATATTCCCAATGGGGAGGTGTGATCAGAACTGGATCATGGACCTAAGTGATAGCTCAAAATTCAAAGTGTTCAGAAGTGTGTTGAACCTGAGCGACTGTATAGATCTCGTCTTCCTGATTCTAGTGCCGTGAACAGTTCGAAAAACTGACACCGTATGAAGAAGTTATCGCAGTTTGAAAAGTCCAGTAAACTGCAATTTTTGGACTTTGACCAAGTTTGACTTGGATTTGGGAAAATTAAAAAGAGAATATTCTAGGGAATATTCGTAGAATATTCCTCAAAATATTCCCTAGATTATTCCATTTGGACCAGTTGAATTTTTCCAAGTGGCATGTTGTGGTTTGTTGAGAAATAGCACATGTTTTAATTCGGCCAATTAGGAGCTGCCACGTGGCAGGCCCAGAGGCCGCCACGTGACCTTGGAATGGTCTATTAAAATTTTTGGAGCCAGCCAAGTTCGAACGCAAGACCTCACGCATAGAGCACCTGAGTCTTACCATTCAGCTACACGAGTGGTTCTTAACATCATAGTGGCACGACTTACTTTTATAGTTTATGAGCGCATATGCAGTGGCCCAGAAGGGCCAGCCCTTCACCATGCGCCCAAGTGCCCAAAACTAAGTGCTAAAATTCAGCATTGGCGGCTATGTATTAAACGTGGTTTAATTAAGTGTTAAACATAGTTAACCCATGATAAACGGTGTTAACCCTAATTAGTGCTTATCCATTTTAAGAAGCCCTTAACCGACCTCTAATTGCGGATTAGCATTAAGATAAGCTCCAATTTAATCTGGCGGAGACTTTGGAGCATGCCCAGATTTAGGGGTAGTTCTTATTTTAACTGGAGCTAAGTTCAGTTTCTCCACATTTAGTGGAGCTTTTTAAGGGACACTGGACAAATCTTGTTTTGGCTCTATCTTGAGCTAGATTCGACCAATTTTGGAGTGCCAATAGTCATTTTCAACTATCTTGGATATTATAGACTCATTGGTGAGGATTTCAGTGCCATCAAAGGAATTTTGAGCAGGTTTTTTCTTCGGATAAGTTTTAGGGGCCACCATGGGCTAGCAGCAGTTTGAGGCCTAGCCAGGGGAGCTAGAGGCCTTATTCAAAAATCCAATAGTCAGTTTTGGATGTTTCAGATGTTATAGAACTAATGGTGTGGTTTTCAGAGCATATAGAGGACTTTTGAAGGCCAAGATGCTTCAATGAAGTTCCAGGGGCCACCAGGGTCAACAAGTGCCAGCAGCAGTTCGGGGCCTAGCCAGGGTAGTTAGAGGCCTTATGCAGCAAACCAATAGTCATTTCTAACTGTAATGAGCATTCTAAATCCAATGGAGGAGTTTTCAAAGCTTTTTAGGACTTCTAGAGCTCGAGAAGCCACATAGAATTTTTCTTTGACCCTAGAGCCACGGGGTGCCACCAGGTGTTGGAGGTGAAACTGGAGCAACCGAAGGCCAATTTTAGCGAACCAATAGTATATTTTGAATATTTTTGGCATTATGAATCCATGGAAGGGATTTTTAGATCCATTTGAAGACTTCTGAAGGTTGAATAGCCATTGGGAAGTTTTGGGCAGCCCAGGGCCAACCGTGGAGGGAGGCCTAAATTGGGGATGCAGTGCTCTTTTTGAGCAAATGATCAGTCAATTTTGGAGGTTTGATATGTGTTGGAGACATTAGGTGAGGTTTCAGGGACAAAAGAATAATTCTGAGGGAGTTAGTGCCACAGAGAAGCTCAGTGTAGCTTAGAGCACCGATAGAAGGAATCAAGTCTAAGGGAGCCTAGATCTATTTGCAGAGTGATGCCAGCCATGAAAGGGATATAGATGGTATTATAAGCCTATTGGTTCAGTTCAGTAACCATTGGAGTTAAGTGTGGAACTTGTAAAAGAAAAATTTCCATAATCCCAAAGAGCCAAGTCAAGATGACAAGAGCTCAAGGAGATGTAGCCCACGATATTCAGGTGAACTCCTAGATTAAATTTGTTGTTATGTGTGGATGCTTATTTGCTTATTTATATTTCTGTTACACATGTTTAATTTCAGAAAAAAACAAATGGAATTATGACACTTAAAAAGTTAAAAGACATACACCTATTTCAAGTAAAAATTTCCGCAAAAGTCAAGTACAAGCTAGATCTTTTATTTGTTTAACCGAGTGGGAGGTTCTTGAAAAGCATAACAAGTTATCCAACCCATTTTCAGATCAGGCCACTTCATATGGAAAACGAGGCAGATAAGCCCTAAGGAGGCCAAGAAGCCCATTTCAAAAATAGGTCTAGTTTAGAGTCATTTTTCTTAGAATGGTGAGACAAAGGTGATGGTGCAGACCTTGGATAATTTTGGGCAATAGATCTGAGGGCTTATGTTTATAGCCCACATGTGTCATTAATGATTGGCACAAATTCCGAGACAGAGATGCAATTTTCAGAAGTTGGTCATGTTTATAGTCAAAAGTTGCAAAATGACAAGATGACCCTATTGGTGTTGTGTTTTCCAAGTTTGAGCATCCAATTGAGCATTTTGACATGGAAACCAATGTAATTCTCATTTATTATTGATTTTTCCTTTTCAAGATTTGTAAGAGGGAGAATATGTACTTGTAAATTTTGTATGATATTTGTATGTTGCAACAAGGAAACAAGATCTGAATCATTGCACAAAATTCATTGTTTGAGCCTATGCACGGAAATTGAGAAGGTGCAGTGCCATTTTGACACTTCATCAAAAGTAATATTTATTTTCGAGATGATTTTGATGATGATGGATATGCTTGAGTTTGAGAAATCGATTCAAAGAGGAATATTCTTGATTCTAAGCATTGAGCAATAGATTCAAAGAGGAACTTTGCCACTTTTTGTGATAGTTCAGCTCCTTTGATTTGGAAAAATGGAAAATAGTTTATGCCACTTTATGTGAGAGACTAAACCCCTTTTATTTATAAGAGGGAGAATGCATTCAACCATAGGCTTGTATGTATGCTTGTGAGAACCAAATCCTCTATTTTGTAAGAGGAAGAATTCCTTATTTAAGAGCAACTAATGAAGCACCTATGCAATTGAGCAGAGCCCAGAGATGTAGCCCACTCAGTGATATCTTCTCTTATGTGATTGATCTCTTCTCTCATGCTTTCTTATGTATGTTATTTCCACAATTATGATCATTAAATGCATTAAGTAATGAATTTGGAGACTAACAACACATTCTAGAATTTAATATTCAAATTGGATTCAAGCATGTTAATGAAATCAAATCAAAATATCATTATTAAGAATCGGGTCATGTTTAACGAGATTTCAACCAAACCAATTTTGGGATTGGTTTCCTCTCATATCAAATCAAGTTTGGTATTAGAGTAGGTCTGACATGGATTGCAGGTGCTAAATCATATATGAGAAAAACATCAAAGAATGCATGGCTTAAAGAAATCAAGTAAATCAACCACCAAATCATTCAAGCAAATAATATTGAGTTGAGAATATTGCTACATGAATCAGAAGAGGAGAAGAAAATATTTAAACTTCAATTACAAGCCATAGAAGTGGCCTTGGTGAAGTTGTAGTGTAATGAAGGCTTAGTGAAGCCATCCTCACCTGATCTTGAATCGGAAATTGAGGTAAACAATTTCAATAATTCTTCAATTTCATGTTCTTTCCATTATTATGATGATTTTGGTGCCTTTGAGTAGCACACTATAGGCATTGGTTAGAAGCTAATGAGAAATTGGGATATGAAGGAAAAGGCCTTAGAGTTGATGGCCAAGGCATTGTGAATCCCATCCAAGTGGTAGAACTACCTCGATATACAAGGGTAGGCTATGGAAAAGAGGAAGATGGAGCATTATCCAATACCACTGATGAAAGAAACACCAAAGCCAAAAAAGCAAGATATTCTTCAAGTAATGAGTGTGAATTAGTGCAGGCTGAGAGCACATGATCACCATCCTGATGATCGTGATTGCAATTCATCTCCAATTTGAGGTGAGAATTTCAAAGGACAAACTAAGTCAAGTTCTCCTCACTTGATCTGCACCAAAGACAACCATTCAAGATATAACTATTCCAACGTTCCTTTTGATTATAATAAAATTGACAATGTAAAGAAAAGGTTATGGCTTTGAAAACCATGTGCATTTTTTTGGTTTGAATAACCATGTTGTTGCCAAGTGTTGGAAAATAATGGCTTTGTATAAGAAATTTATGTCAACCAGGAAGGAGACATGACATAAAGGCCCCTCTCCACATTAGGAGAAAAAACATGGAAATACAGTTTAGATGTTGAAAAACCAATGCACCTATTTATATAATTGTGGGTGCTAGAGAGCTACATGTTGGAAGCTCCATCTATAACTACATCCAAAGAAGGACTAGAAGCTTATGAAAGCACCTATGAAGAAAGCAGCCCTAGTGCAAGAACCAACAGATGAGAAAGTAGAGAAAATTGTAACCCTCCATGAAGTCGCTCAAGAAGAAAAACATCTACAGGAAAGGAACCCATTAGCCTAGTTGGGTAAGGGATGGGTAGTTTTTATGCAAGGGCATCTGTAAAATTCAATTGATCGAGAGGTAAAAATATTTTACTAGAGGAGTTGGTTCCTCAATGTGTGCATTGTTAGGATATAATTTGTTTTCTTTTTTAAGTCTAAATATTATATTAATTTAGAAAATAGTGACATCGTGAGGAGCTTAGCTTCAAAACTCCATCGACCTCATTCCTACCAAACTTTTTGGCTAGGTGGTAATGATGAAAATCTAATGATAAAAACAACAGGAATTTGGAGGACCATACAAAAATTTCCCAAAGGAACCAAAAAAGCTCAAGTATCAAAATACACCCAACAATCATTTTTAATCATCCATGTTACCTAGGTAATCCAAACCATTTTCCTATTGCGGACGAAAGGCCCCATGAACATGTGTTTCCATGTCGGTCATCCTTCCTTCAAGGTGATCTAGCCTCTCTTGAAGCCTCTTCTGTCCTCGACTAAGGGAAACCAAGTGATCCATTATATGCCATTGATTATGTTTAAGGTCATTCATAAAATAAATGACCTCATTTTGATCATCATGGTGATCACAACCAACTACTCCACCAATGTTGTAATCTGGTTTAGTTGTGCTTCTAAAGAGTTGAAGGGTGGAGGTAATGTCACTCGTCCAGGCGAGAGGCAGGACAATACGCCACCTTTTCACCATAGTCCTATTGTTCTACACGATGTGCTACACCCTAGTTGTGGGGATCAGTGACTCTCTGGGATCTTCCACACTAGGTTGCATGTTGGTCCCACAGAAACCCACACATAACCCCCTCAAAAAACCCAACACAAAATCCCCACTATCATGATTAAAGAAATGTCGAAATACCCAGGACACCTCTCCAACTAATTACGAGTCTGCTCCAACAATGAACTACCACACTTTGAAAACCCCCCTAGCACAAGGTTTTCCACTTTCCATCCTCCCAACTCATTTGACCCAATGACCCCTCTCTACAGGGCCCGCTCACCGCCTACAACACCATAAACCCAAACTACTATAAACCCTTCTACCCTGCACGAGACTCCTAGGCCTTACCCCTGAATATGAAGTCTTGTGACCTCCGAGAGCTACATAACCACCACCACCCTAGAATAATAGAAGACAAGGGCTACAAAGGTTGAGGGAACTAGTCGCAAAAGGGTATCCACCAGTCTCAGCGACTGCTCCAGCTAAACCCCACCAAACACCAAACACTACTACAGAAACATACCCACACTGAAGCAAAACAGAAAGGAAAATAATGCATAAAATATTTTCCTAAGACCAGAGGAGAGAGGAAACCACCATAGCGATGTCATAGTGACTTGACCCACCAGGAGGTGCCCTCACCCTGACTCCACAAACTCACCCATGACCAAGACTACACATAACGAACCAGGGTCCCGAATGATTACACCTGAAACCACCTCTTTGGCATAATTGACAACATTAACACCTGAATTACTAAACGTCTTTGAGCTCATAGAATGAAGGGCAGGGTATAGATGTGATATAATTCCACCCTACGCTCTAAAGAAGAAAATACCCACCAAAAACGCTCTTCCCATTCCCTAAAACCAACCTTCACTACCCATAATAAGCCAAACAACATAAATAACCATCGTTTGATCTCAAAAATTATTACTCTGCATGCTTAGACTAGTTTCTTCAACACACCTCTACATTTAAACATTGCATGGGAGGGGATTAAATGTCCCTTCATGAGCCCATGCCCCTTCATTCATCACCCCCATTGGGGAGAATATAGTTGGTTTTTTATTACCATGTAAAATAGTAAATCTAGATATTTGTTGTAGTTTGATTTATTATGCCAGGAATGGTCCATATGATGTTATTCTCGAAGATCTGGAGTGACCTATGATGTATTATTTATCCTTTTCTTGAATTAATAAAAATAATCAGAGAGAGAGATGGGAGTGTGGTGCAAATTTCCCAATAAAACTTGTGAACCAGTCCTTTTGCAATCCCTTATTCTCATTTCGTTATTGTATACATATATATTATAAACATTGCAGGAATTTGTGTTATGACGTGATTTCTTTGGTCTCTGTAACCAAAGACAAGGAAGATTGAATCGTTATTTTAGAATGCATGAGTGGGAGACTTGTAGGAGTGATTAAGGAGAGGCAATAATAATTATCAAAGTAGAGAAAAGAGTACACAGGAGGAAAATCCAAAACTTAGTTTTTTTTTTAGTTTTGAATGAAGTTGTCAATTAACAAAGGTTGGGGAGACAGAACTAAGGTTCTGCGAAATAGTCTTGTCAATTGACAGGCGGTGGGATGATGTGTCTCAGATGTTATTCCTTGGAAGGTCAAAGGGAGAGAACACAAGGGAGCAGTTGAGGTGAAGAGTACCTAGGATGACGTGGAATCCAGCTGATGTAAAGGAGGTCAAGATGATGTGGGGTTTACTTATTGGCACATCACTAATGACGGGCCTCGTAAAGGGAATGTTGACTCCTCCCAGAAGGATAGGACATGTGCGCTTTTAAAAATTGTTAGGGTCCACTTTAACGGAGACTTGTGAGTGATAGTTAATGGGAAAATTCACTTCCTAGACTATGTCCCCTAGAGGATCTTCTTTTTGCATATATTTGGACAAGTCAAGGTGACATTATCTCGGGGCCCACGTGTCTGAGTGGGTAAATGACTTCACACCGAGGAAAAAAGTCTGGGATCAGGTCATGGGGTTTGGTTGTATACATGAAGAAAGAGGAAAATTTTAGCATTGGGAGCTTATAAAGTGGGTCACACCTATATATAGCATTATTTTCTTGGTCTCAGTGGCTATTAACAACAATTCTCAAGTGGTGGTTTTATAAAAAAACAATCCCCTTCCTCTTTTGATTATTGTTAAAAGTCTTGGTTGCAGTGGTTCTTTGGGATTTGGAAATATTAACATTACCTTTTGAATATATATAAATATAAGCTTGTTTCGGCTACGATATTCTAGCTTGGACATTGGGGCCTTAGTGATATTTTTTGGCTTAGCTCGCCATATAAAAATTTGAAAAGTAAAGGCCTGCACCAGTTGGTATCGTAGTAGATCCTGCATCTTCTCTAGGAAATATTAGATTACCATGGTGCACAAATTTGGACGAGGTGCCAAAGGAGTCTAGAGAGGAAAAAGGCATGTATTCAATGTTAGAGTGATGTGATATATGTAGTAGTTGGAAGAAAAAATGATAGCCATGGAAACTAGCAAGCAAATAGAACCTGAAGCTAGAGATGTAAGCGAGGAAGAAGAAGAGTCTCTAGAGGAAGAAGTAGTTGAAGATCCTATAGAAGCTAGAATATTGAAGGCACTTCTAGGATCTATCACAAATGCAAATCCTGATCTATCTTGTTACAATAGCTGCATGAGCCCAAAGGAACTTATAGACTGGATTACAAAGATGGATAATTTATTTGAGTGTGAAGAGATGGATGAGAAGAATAAAGTTAAGTTTTTTGTCACCAAATTGAAGGGGCATGTAGCTTTATGGTGGGATGGTGTACATGTTGGGAGAAGAAGAAAAAATAAAAGTAATATTAGAGCTGGGACAAGATGATCGCAAAGCTCATAGTCAAATTCTTGCAAAAGGACTATCGACTCACTTTATTTAGGAAGAAGCAAAATATCAGGTAGAGATTGATGACTGTGAGGGAGTACATAGAAGAATTATATAACGCAAACATCAAGGTTGGATATGCAGAGGAGTCCACAGAGTAGACAAATAGAGACATTAATGGTCTCAAGCTGGATATCCAAGATGAAATTAGTGTGCTATTACCCAGAACAATCGAGGAAACATACCAACTAGATTTGAAGGAAGAGGAGAAGCTTACAAAGAAATAGTCTGGAAAAGGAAAGGGTATTGCTAGAGGAAGAGGACAATAGTCAAGTAGAGGAATATCTACAACACAAAAATAAGGAGCTAGTAGCTCAAGTCCACAATGACAAAAAGAAGGAGATTTCAAAGGTAGAATATCCTTTTACAAAGGACGAGGAAGAGGCAGAGGAATGGATATTCGTTGTTGCAGGTGTGGATAACTTGGATATATGGTATATGAATTTCCAGAAAATAGAGATGAAGGCCAGAGAAGTGATGTTGTTGCTCGAACATAAGAAGGGGATACAAAGGTACACGAGGTAGAGAATGTACCAAAGACGGGAGAGTATCTATTGCTTAAGAAAGTGTTGTTGAAACCAGAGATGAAAGTTGTTGAATTAGGTCAAAGGAAGGCATTGTTTAGGACTGTTTGCAAATTCCAAGGAAACTGTTTCAAGACGGTTATTGATAATGGCAGCACAAACAAATTTATATCTACATAAGTGGTGAAGAAGTTGAAATTGAAGAAGATAAAACATGCTACACATTATAGGGTGTTATGGATTCAAAAGGATCATCAATTGTTGGTGAATAAACTATGTGAAGTGGAGTTGTAGATAAGCAGCTATAAGGATAAAATCTCATGTGATATCATGCCCGTGTATGTATGCCACATTTTACTGGGTAGACCATGGTAGTTTGATAGAGGTGTTGTGCATGATGAGAAGAATAACATCTACAAATTCCAGAAGGATGGCATCAAACATACTTTGTTGCCTTTGCAAGAAGAAGGGACATCAAAAAGAAGTGATTCCAAGGTTTTTAAGTGGGAAAGAATTTTTGCAGAAAATGGAGGATAATGAAGTGATCTTTTCTTTGGTTTGTAAACCTAAGGTTATTCTTACTTCCACTATTGTAAATTATTTTCCTTTTTAGATTCAAGATATGTCGAAAGAACATAGTGATATTATAATGAATGAATCACCTAATGAGTTTCCACTTGTGAGGAGTATAACTCACTATATTGATTTAATATCGGGAGTAAGTCTACCAAATAAAGTTGTATATAGAATGACCCCTCAAGAGAATTAAGAAAGTAGAAATCAAGTGTAGGAGTTGTTAGATAAAGGACTGATCATAAAAAGCCTTAATCCATTTGTAGTACCTATATTATTGAGCCCTAAGAAATATGGAGGTTAGAGCATGTGTACAGATGGCAGAGCATTGAAAAAGATCACAATAAGGTATCGATTTCCTTTACCTCACATAGATGATTTGTTGGATTGTCTGAGTGGTGTTAGTTGTTTCTCTAATATTGACATGAAGAGTGGGTACCATCATATCATTATTAGAGAGTGTGGTGAGTGGAATGTTAGAAATTATAGCAAGAAAGGCTCAATTTTTCTTGTGCCTTAGTGAAATTGAGTAATTCAATTTTCCACATTAGCAGGATGACTTGGATTGCAGTGAGTTAGAGGGACATGGCCTTGTATACTATTTAACTGAATAAATTCGAGTTATAGGCTTGGAGTAGGGTTGTGCATGTAGTGATTACTAAAATTTAGCAATCTAGTTCAGTTATTTTTAGTTGAACTTATTTAACTTATCTCAAGTAATTAATTGAGTCAGTTGAAGGCCACTTGAGTAGTATAAATATTGTTAACTCATTGATCTCTTAGTTAAACTAGTCAATCAACTAAAAATATCCCAGACATGCATGGAATTTGAATTGTCTAGCTAGAGTGGAGGAAAAGGCACATTGTAATTATCAATTGTATACTAGTTGAGTGCACAAGCTTGGAAGTTAAGAAGATGAATTATTCCTTGGAAATTGCGCAAGAAAATAAGAGGAATTTCCTATCTTTTAGGAGCTAATTTCATCAAGGATTTCACAAGGAAATAGGAGCAAGTTGGGGCATTGAATTGGCTAAGTGTTAGCTAGAGCAGGACAATAATTAGGAGAACACGTTTACAGTGCAGGGTGTGCTTCAGAATTGAAGCAAGACATCGTAACATTTTCTAATTCTCATCTGATTAATGAAAAGCAACAAAGGGGTTTTTCCCAGTTTCTTTACCTGGTAAATCATTATGTTCTTTTGTTTTTTATGGTTGCATGTCATTACATGTGTTTGTAATCTGTGATTTCCATTCTACACAATAGCAAAGAAAATTGTAATCTCTCTTTTTTTAGTTCAAATTCATCAGTAGTAGAAAATTTCTATTAATTTCTAAATGGTGTCAAAGCATAAATCACAATATAAACCAGTTAATATAGCTTCTCCTTCAAATATTTCGATTTGCAGATTCAGTGAAGCACGTTTTCTTTCGTGCTGGAAAATGTCTTTAAAAAAAATGAGATTGGAGTACGCCTTGGAGGGAAGCTCAAATTTCATAGCTTGGAAGGACAATATGGAAGATGTACACATGATAATAGAGTGTTGGAGTACACCAAAACTGAAATTCCAAAACCAACAATATCAGTTGCACAATAGTTAGCCCAATGGAAAAAGGATACCACAAAATCCAGGAGGATCATCCTGGAGGGTGTGAGAGACCACATGGTCTCAAATTTACATGTCAAGGAGAATACATTTTATATGTGGAAGATCCTCACTGATTTATTCGAAAATGGTAGTGATGTCAGGAAATTGGCATTGAGGGACAAGCTCAGAAACATCGACATGCAGAAAAACGAAACCATTCCACATTACCTCTCCATATTCACTCAATATCGAGATGACTATAGTACATGGACTATAGTTTCTTGTATATCAATTTCAGAGTCGAAGGAGGAAAAATTGACACGTGGCACTTCGTACAAGTTCACTCTACTAAAACAGTCCATAATTAGGTCATTGTGGGAGATTGGGCATAACTTTGACTTGAAGAATCCAAATCAGGTCAAACTTGTGGCATTTGAAAGAAGTTTCAAAGGGATACTACAGGGCCAAATTTTAGATATTGAAGATCCTAAATCACAAAGATAATTCATTTTCAATATCAAGCTCCTCAAAAGTAAGAAAAATGTGTGTATTTTTTTCGAATTGCATAAGCCTTGTGTGAAAAATCAATTTGAATTGACTCCAAGGGCATATTGTAGAATAAATATCAGTATTGGGTTCTAAAAATTCCTCCCAAAAAGAATTCAAAACCCATTAATCCTTCTGAAGGCTCTACTATGAGTCATGAAGATGAAGAATGGAAACATGACATATCAAAATTACAAGAGCAAGTGCACCAAATTTAGCTCTCGCAAAGAGCAAAAAAAATGAAATGGAAGTTTTGAAGAAAGGCATGGAAGCTAATATGGATGGCATGGAAGCTGGCATGGAAGCTAAGATGTATGACATGGAAGCTAAGATCGATTAAAAAATGAAATACAACATGGAAAACATGAAGAATGATCTAAAATAAGACATGGAAGGTTTGAAAAAGTTGATACAAGAAATGTTTCCTAATGGCAGAAAGATAGTAGAGGAAACTCATGATTAGAACAAAATAAATGTTAATCGTGATTTCATAAACTCTAATGTTGGATGGGAGAACCACCATATTCCAAAGATGGATATGAGGAAGTTTGCTGGCAAGGATCCCGTAACATGAATACTATAGATGGAACAATATTTTGACCTCAATAATGTGAAAAACACACAAAAGGTACGCATTGCAACTTTACATTTAGAACAAAATACATTTGTATGGTATCGATGGCTTTGATCCTGTAAAAAAATTGTCGCTTGGTCAATTTTTATAGAGAAAATGATAGCACATTATGAGGATACAAAAAGCAACACCTTCTTTAGCCAATTGATAAATCTCAAACAAAAGGGTTCAGTGGCGGAGCACATTGAGGACTTTCAAAAATTGAATATAAGGGTAACTAATATTCCAGAGGAACACAGGATTGATGTCTTCATAGAGACTTTAAAGGATAACATCCAACATGAAGTTCACGTTTGGGAACCTGATTCATTGGAAAAGGCATTCAGGTTGGCAAGAAAAATTGAATGTAAAATTATGGCGACAAGGAAGCCTACCACTCACATATATAAAGATGGAAGTGTTGCCACTCCTAGACTTCCACAACCTACAAGGTTGACACCACAACAATTGGAAGAAAAAATAGCAAAAAGGATTTTCTACAGTTGTGATAACAAATACACTAAAGGTCATAAGTGTGCTGAGAAGAAATTATTTTACATAGATTTTGAAGAGGAAGAAGAAAATGAACAAGAATCTTCAAAAGAAGAGGATATACACCAGGAACCAACCCTAGAAGAAGAAGAAATGAGTCCGACCATATCGTGTAATGCATTGGCAGGAATTACCACTCCTCAAAATCTCAAGATAGAAGGACATATCAAGAAGAGAAAGGTAATAGTGTTTATTGATTCGGGTAGTACCCCTAATTTTATTCATTGTATGGTAGCCAAGGAATTGAATTATTTCCTATACCCAGCGCCAGAATGTCAAGAGATGGTTGCAAAAGGAGGAACTATAAATTGCTCTGGAAAATTCCATAATATCAAGCTAACAATGGGAGAATATGTATTGAATAGTCCAATTATTTCCATTCCAATGGGAGGTGTTGATGTTGTACTAGGAGTACAATGGTTACAATCTTTGGGGATGGTAGCCTTTAATTTTCAAGAACTTTCCTTGAATTTTTTTTGAAACGGAAAGGAAGTCAAATTACGGGGTATCGCAGGGAAGTCGGGAAAGATAATGAGCTCTAATGTCATGACAAAGCTTCTAAATAAAGAACAATGAGGCGTAATTGCACAATTATGCTCACTAGAAGTTCCAACATCAAAATCATCTATTTCTGCAGATCTCCAAAAAGTCGTGGATAATCATTCCAAGATGTTTGAAACTCCCAAAGGACTCCCACCTATTCGTGATCATGATCATACTATTCATTTTATTCCAAGAAGTGTTCCTCCAAAAATTAGGCCTTATAGATATCTTTATGTCCAAAAGAGCGAAATTGAATGTATGATTGCAGAATTGTTAGAGGCTAGTATAATTCAACATAGTCAAAGTTCTTTCTTTGCTCCAGTAGTATTTGTGCACAAGAAGAATGGATCATGGCGCATGTGTCCAGATTATAGGGAGCTAAATAAGCTCACCATTAAAGATAAATTTCCCATTCCTGTTTTTGATGAATTATTGGATGAATTACATGGAGAAATTTATTTTACCAAGTTGGATCTTTGTTCAGGATATCATCAAATTAGAATGAAGACTGAAGATATTCCAAAAACAACATTTCGAACTCATGAGAGTCATTATGTATTTTTGGTCATGCCTTTTAGCCTTACCAATGCACCTTCTACATTTCAAGGGTTGATGAATTCCATTTTCAAACCCTTCCTTAGAAAATTTGTGCTAGTATTTTTTGATGATATACTAATCTACAACAAGTCTTGGAAGGATCATGTTCAACATGTTGACAGGGTGCTCAAACTATTGTGGGAGAAACAATTATATGCAAAAACATCGAAATATTTCTTTGGAGTACAAGAGGTGGAATATCTGGGTCATATTGTATCTCACGAGGGTGTTAAGGTAGACCCTAACAAAATTAAAGCCATTAAGGAATGGAAAGTCCCCACAACCATAAAGAAGTTGCGAGGATTTCTAAGGTTAACAGGGTATTATCACAATTTTGTTAATAATTATGGGAGAATAGTAGCACCTCTAACAACATTATGGAAGAAAGATGCATTTTCATGGACTCCTGAAGCAGCTAAGGCCTTTAAACATCTTAAAGAGGCAATGTGCCTAGCACCGGTCTTAGCTACGCTAGACTTCACAAAAACCTTTATTGTGGAATGTGATGCCTCAATAAATGGAATTGGTGATGTTTTAATGCAAGAAGGAAGACCCATTGCTTTTGAAAGTCATCCAATCAAAGGAAAGTATTTACAGAAATCTATTTATGAGAAAAAAATGTTAGCAATACTACATGCAGTAAAGAAATTGTGACCTTACCTAATGGGAAGACACTTCAAGGTAAAAACTGATCATGATAGTCTTAAACACTTTTTGGAACAAAGACTATCTTCAGAAGAGCAGAAAAAATGGGTCACAAAGATGTTGGGTTATGACTTTGAAATAATCTACCAAAAAGGGAAGTTAAATGTTGTTGCAGATGCACTCTCAAGAAATAATAAAGAGGTGGAAGCATTGCTTTGTGCCATTTCTATTATCCAACCAGATTGGATAACCAAAGCAAGGGATGAATGGAAGAAGGATGAATAAGTTTGGACATTCATTCAAAATTTATAGCAAGATCCTAGTATATCTGATACATTTAGTTAGAAAAATGATTCCTTATGGTACAAAGATCGCTTATATATTTGTACGAATTCCCGACTAAAATAAAAGATTCTTTTTGAATTGTACACTTCTCCTTTAGGAGTACACTCAGGATTTTTAAGAACTTACCACAGGGTGAAGAAAGAATTTTTTGGGATGGCCTTAAATCTAATATTCAAAATTTTGTGGCGGAATGTTTGGTTTGCCAGCAAAATAAAGTTGAGACAATTAAGATTCCAGGTCTTCTACAACCCTTATCCATTCCAAGTTAATGTTGGGAGGATATTTCAATGGATTTTATCATAGGTTTACCTAAGTCAGAAGGAAAGAGTGTCATAATGGTGGTAGTTGATGGACTTACCAAGTATGCACACTTTTGTGCATTATCTCATCCATTTAAAGCAAGTACAGTTGCTACTGCATTTATGTGTTGAAGATTGCAACAAGAAACAATGAAGGAGGCATCCTGAAACATCATTCCTAATCCTAGTTGGAAAGTGATCACCTAAACTAGGTGGGGGCCACACAGGTGATTTTTGTCGCAAAGTCTATTTTTAGACTATGTCTATTTTTAGACATATGGATCATGTTCTATAAGTTGCGGGATGCTATTTGTGGATGGTTGGTCAAGTTGGAAAAAATAGATGGATTTCTATTTTTAGACATATTGGGCGGAATCTATTTTTAGATTGCCAGTCTAAAAATAGATATGTCGAATATTATTAGCTCTTAATAATATTTGGACTATAAACATTATCTTATTCTCTTGGAGCACTTCAGTTAAGTGCACAGATGTGGCACAGGAGCTGACAGAATGAATTACGCTATTCCTGAGGGTTAAGTGGAGCTATTGCATGGATACTTCAGTTAGAACTCATGTGACAGAGTTTGGTGGAGTTGATTGAGGAAGTTAGTGGAGTTGTATTCAGTTTAACTAATCTAAACATAGTTGAGCTATTTGTATCTAGTTTAACCGATTGATACAATTGGTGAGAGTGGTGTGAATTAATTATTAATTAATTCACTAATTATAAACTCATAAATCAACTAAAGAATACATCAGTTAACTTCAGTGCATGGATATTTTCAGTGGAGACCAGTGAAAATATATGTGAAAGGGCAAGTGTGACTATCAATTATGACTATAAGTGATGCATGGTTTGCATCCAACACTCAGTAGAGATGCCTATAAAGACTGCGTGAGCAAGGCTGGGGTAATTCATTCTCATCAAGAGGCATTCTTCAGCAGGGATTGCGCAGTAGAGGCAGGCTATCAAGTGGCAGAGATTGGAGCATGTGTTTTGCTAGATCTAGCTTGATTAGTGTGTAGCAAGTGGAGATTATACTGAGAGCTTGTGAGGAGCTTTGTATGATTATTGTTACATGATCTCTATGACATATATAATATACAGATAGTTGGGGGTTTTCAGCTTTAAGCTTTCCCATTACATATTGTGTTCATATGTGTGAATTTTTATGGCTTTAATGTGTGCATGCAATTGATTTTATTTCCACATGTGATGATCAATGGTAGAAGAGATTATGTATTGTGCATGAAGATAAAATAGTGTGTGATCAGGAGAATCTCGGTGGATAACATATCAGTTATTCAAATTTCTACATGGTATCAGAGCGATATTGATAATTGGAGCAATTGTGAAGCATTGAAGCGGTTGAGTTTTAGGATAAACTCAGGAAAATAAAAATGGAGAAGAATGACATTATTCCAGTATACTTGAAAAAGTTTTTCCACTGTAGGGATGAGCTTGGGAGTGTAGGAGTTAGTGTGGATGAAGAAGGACAAGTCAAGAAGGTTGGGATTCGAGCCAAGAATCTCTACAGACTTGAAGTAGATGGGATTTCTACGGAGCTTCCTATTGTTGGGAAGTGCAAGAAAGCCATGCAATTGATGCTTGAGAGGGAGAAAGTTTTGCATGCAGGTAAGAGTGAACCTCGGGATGTGGAGCAGCCACAAGATGAGGATCATGGAGTGGGAGAAACCACTCATTCAGAGAAATTTCGTGCCAGATGGGCAGAGGGAGTGCATGCAGCTATACCACCAAGTGAGAGGTGGGGCGACATGCATGAGTAATCCCAAGAGGA
This sequence comes from Pinus albicaulis, assembly GCA_034641835.2. NCBI lineage: Eukaryota > Viridiplantae > Streptophyta > Pinopsida > Pinales > Pinaceae > Pinus > Pinus albicaulis. The sequence continues at coordinate 245,292,285 of CM076575.1, read as the reverse complement.
GATTTCTGGGCAGGATTCATGAGATGGTGTGGATCTCATGAATTGAACCTGGCTACGAGGTGCCCACATCGCAGCAGTAGCATGATCAGTTGGATTGATGCAGGCAGATCAAAGTGACAGTGTCGGATACTGCAGCGCGAATCAGACTTGATTGCAAGTGCAGAGTGCATGGGTGCAAGAGTTCAACAACGAAGTGGTTCTTGATGACATGTGAAGTTGGGCCTGCCAGGTCAAGACTTCAAGGATAGATGACCTGGGATCGATTGAGTTGTTCGGAGCCTATTGGTTTCGCAGGAGTTGTGCAGCAGATGCATGGAGCTGTACGGCGCTTGGCGGTTGCCGTAAGGCGTAATGTGCATGGAGTCGTATGTCGCATGCAAAGACACCCTTTCTTTGGCTGAGGAGTGTTGAAGATTGCAAATAAGAAATGTATGAAGGAGGCATCCCGAAACATCATTCCCGATCCTAGTTGGAAAGTGATCACCAAAACTAGGCGGGGGCCACACAGGTGATTTTTGTCGCAAAGTCTAATTTTAGACTATGTCTATTTTTAGACATATGGATCATGTTCTATAAGTTGCAGGATGCTATTTATGGATGGTTGGTCAAGCTAGAAAAATAGATGGATTTCTATTTTTAGACATATTGGGTGGAATCTATTTTTAGATTGCCAGTCTAAAAATAGATATGTCGAATATTATTAGCTCTTAATAATATTGACTCTCCTAAACATTATCTTATTCTCTCGGAGCACTTCGCCTATGCACAAATGTGGCACGACGGCTGCATGAATTACGCTATTCCTAAGGGTTATGTGGAGCTATTTCATGGATACTTCAGTTAGAACTCATGTGACAGAGTTTGGTGGAGTTGATTGAGGAAGTTAATGGAGTTGTGTTCAGTTTAACTAATCTAAACATAGTTGAGCTATTTGTATCTATTTTAACTAATTGATACAATTAGTGAGAGTGGTATGAATTAATTATTAATTAATTCACTAATTATAAACTCATTAATCAACTAAAGAATACATGAATTAACTTCAGTGCATGGACAATTTCAGTGGAGACTAGTGCAAAGATAGGTGAAAGGGCAAGTGTGATTATCAGTTGTGACTATAAATGATGCATGGTTTGCATCCAACACTTAGTATAGATTCCTATAAAGACTGCGTGAGCAAGGCTGGGGTAATTCATTCTCATCAAGAGCCATTCTTTAGCAGGGATTGCGCAGTAGAGGCAGGCTAAAGGTTGGAAAAGATCGGTGCATGGGATTTGCAAGATCGGGCCTGATTAGTGTGTTGCAAGTGCAGATTATACTGAGAGCTTGTGAGGAGCTTTGTATTATGATTGTTACATGATCTCTATGACATATATAATATACATATAGTTGGGGGTTTTCAGCTTTAAGCTTTCCCATTACATACTGTGTTCATATGTGTGAATTTTTATGGCTTTAATGTGTGCATGCAATTGATTTTATTTCCGCATGTGATGATCAATGGTATAAGAGATTATGTATTGTGCATGAAGATAAAATAGTGTGTGATCAGGAGAATCTCGCTGGATAACATATCAATTATTCAAATTTCTACATTATGGACACAATTCAAAAGCTACATGGAAACCCAAAGATTATTGTGAGCGACAAAGATCCCATTTTTACTGGAAATTTTTCTACGAAGTTATTTTCTTGTTTGGGTACTCAATTAGCTCATAGATCATGTTATCATCCTCAATCCGATGATCAAACATAGATAGTGAATAAATTTTTGGAAGGATATCTTCGTTGTTTTGTATCTGATAAACAAACACAATGGATCAAGTGGTTACCTCTCGCTGAATGGTGGTATAATACTTCCTTCCATACCACACCAAAAATGACCCCATTTACGGCACTTTATGGATATCATCCACCATCCATCACCTCATCTTTAAGAGAAAATTCCAAAGTTCAAGCAGTGGAAGATCACATCAAGCATCAACAAGAAGTTCTCCAATTCTTAAAGGATAACCTAAATTTAGCACAAAATCAAACGAAACAATAGGCAGATCAACATCAGAGCGAGAGAAGTTTTGATGTAGGAGACTAGGTATTTTTGCGGCTACAACCATACAAACAAATGTCCCTCAAGCAATCTAATAAGGATAATAAATTATCGCCAAAGTACTATGGTCCTTACAAGGTGTTGCAAAAGATTGGTACTATGGCATACAAATTGGAGCTTCCTTCTTCTTCGTGAGTGCATCCAGTTTTCCATGTTACATGCTTAAAGAAGGTTGTAGGTGAAAATCTTCCAGTTCAAACAATATTGCTAGAAATTGATGAGGAAGGAAAAATCATATTGGAACCTGAAGCGATCACGGAAACAAGAACTTAATAGCTATGAAATCAATCAATTTCAAAGTATCTCATCAAGTGGAATAAATTACCCACTGAAGATTCTACATGGGGGGATGAGAATTTTATAGAGAATCACCCAGATCTACTCAAGCATTGAGGACAACAATTTTTTGAACAAGAGGAGCATGTTAGGTCCCTATATTACTAGTTTAGTCCCTTATTGTTATTAGTGTAGCCCCCTTATTGTTATTGTTGTACCCCTGTAACCGAAATATTGTTATTATTCACCCTTACATTATTATTATTAGGTCAGCTAGGATTATATTGTGGGTCCATGGACTCCTATATATAGAAGGAGTTGTTGGTCATTTGTATCATCCAATAATTGTTCATTTATGTAATGTATTGGAGGTTGCCCACTTGAAGTGACTGATTTCTAAGGCATTGATCTCTCTTTTCTTCTATTTTTGGAGTTGGTTTCATAACACTGCCTCCCACAAATTATTTAAACACCAATTAATGGTCCAATGAAGGGGATATCTAACACACACCCCAAGGTGGCATGATTTTCCATGAAAATTCTCCTACCTAGAACTTTTTCTACTTAATATGTCTATCATGCCATGCCTTTTCCCTTGCTTTCTGTACCCCCTGATGGAATCATGTTATAAATATATCTTCCTCCAAAGCAAGCAACTAAGACATTCTTTCCTCTATTATATCAAGATCTTCCATATCTGTAAAAGCTGCAATCCTCAAGCTAGGCATGATGTACTCCATGGGCATCACAAATTATTTCCCATAAACTAATCTGAAGGGTGTCTAACCTATCAACTTCTTACATGTGGTCCTATAAGCCCATAACACTGCTGAAAATATAAGGTCCTCGTCATCTCCTATTGTTGCAAACTTGGGTTCCTTCTCCGATCCTATGTTTACCTTCTTGGTCTTCGGTGGCTTTGTTATGTCTGGTATATCTGGTTCATGTCCATTCACTTCGCGATACCCTTATGAATTTTCTATGTCAATCTTGCGAGGATCTTCTTCTTCATCCGCAGTAAGATTATAGCACTCTAGTGCATTTTCTATCTGCGCATCCCAATCATGTTATTTCCATGCCAACGAGGTGACATTCTCAAAGATCTTATTCTTGACTATTTGAAGGGCCAAATCTATGCATGGGAAATATTCCTTAAAGCTGAACGTAAATATGAAGCCACAAACAAATTCTTCCCAATTCTCGGTACCATATCGAAGATTTGTTTCTAGGTACTATTTATTAGTGATTGTATCTAATGTATGAATGAATCATGTACCTAGTCTTGTTGTGGAATCTCCTTCCATGTTGAAGTGCATAGCTAGATATGCCTCCTAGGATTATTTTTACCATCATATTTTATCTCCATCCCTGTTTCTATCTTTCCAAAATTTATCCACATCAGTCTTCAACATTCCTACCAACCTCCTATATTCTTCTTGTGTGCATTCCACCATATGGCAGGGGTATCTTTTAGGGCTATATCTAAGGCTAACAACCTTTGATTTTCTGGAACTTTTTCTTCATAATCATTAAGAAAATTATTCACATCACCTAATCTATCATAAGAAGGCAGGTTACATACCTAAAGCATCATACAACGAACTGATTTGGTAATTCTTAAACAATTCCTTATGGATACTTCATGCAGCCTATTCTTCCAATTTTCCAACTCTTCTTATGAGTCTGAGGTACAAGAACTATCATGCTCCCAACTCAACTTACCTTTTTTAGTAGGGTTAACCCAATCTTGTTCCTTCGTTGTCATTTGATAGATATTGTCTATGTCAGCTGTGCAATATTCTTCTTTGACTAGTTTTTCTTATCTTACTCCTTTTGATGGATCCAAGGGAAGAATTACGTTTCCTTCAAATATCATATGTCTCTTCTTTATATTAATTATGGCCATATTTTCAAATTCATAGTCAAGTCCAAGAAATCTAGTATAAGGGTTACTATCATAGACAATCTCTATTACTTCAAAACTAGCATTAGTGAAAACTCCTTGGATATCCACTATGACACCAAGTAGTCTTCCCAAAGGGAAGACCTTTTGTTGATTTTCCAACCTTAACTGAATAGGTGACCACTATAGCTTCGGCTTACCCATCAATTCCCATGTCTGCTTTGTCAAGACATTAGCATCAAATCCCAGATCCAAAATAACTTGATCCATCTCATATTCTCCTATCTGCGCACTAAGCCTCATTTCTCTTCCATTTCTCTTCTGTCGATGCAAATTATTGATTGCATGCATCTCACTTCGCGGTGTCTATTTGGATGCACAAGAATCTATCAACTCCTACAACCCTTATATAGCCTTTTGATCCCTTAACAATTTCATACAATTATGTAGAAAAGACTTTAAAATACTTACTTGATTTGCTGACTCATGGTCTCGTATCAGATCTTGGATCTGTGTCAGTGCTCAATTCTGCATCGAAGATGATTACACGTCCCAGTTACTTCTCTGATCACCCTTTGGTTGTGCATTAGAGGTCAAAGCTCCAAAATCCATAAAAATATGCTTTTCTTCCATAAATACTTATTTTTCTTTCTGAATATCAAAAATAGGAGCTTTCTTAGTAGTATTTCTAACCCATGCACCTTTAGATTCCTTCTTTTCATCCACCTTATCACTACCGGTCACAACTCCACTTCTGGTTACAAAACTAGGTCGACGTTCATTGGTCCTCCTTTCAGTGATCATCATTTTAATATTCTGTGTCTATTGATGATTCCTCTTTTCTTGCATATTTTCCATTATTATAGGACATTCTTCAATCACATGGTCAAAGGATTTAAAGTACTTACATGTTGTTGTGGGGTTTTGGCAGTCTCTTGCAAAATTACCTGGTTGGTCGCAATTATAGAAAATTATCTTTCCACATCCTCGACCAGCTCCACCACCTCTACCTCTTCCTTGCTAACCTCCTCGACCACCGTGTTGTCCATTTTCCTCATGCCCATGCTATTTAGATTGCATTCTATAAGTTTCAACATTGTGCTCCATCATTTGGTCATAAGCCCGACAATTATTCTCATCATGTCCTACTAATTTACAGAACTTGCAATATAGGTTCCTCAGAGTCTGTACATGTTTTTGTAACAAGTAACAGTTTATTAAATGATTTTTGCCTCTAGCCTTACATAATTCACACCACGGTATAGATCCTGCATTGAAGGGATTCGATGTTCCATCAGCCATGTAGTCCCTAAAGATAGGGCACTTTTCTTTAGAATGGCCCTCCGATCTTCACTTCGTACACCACACTTCTTCTCTAACTTCCTTACTTTTCTTTATGTCTTGTATATGTAGGGCTAGGTTTGCTAGTTGATTCTAATTTTTTTTCATGACTGCATTATTATCTCTTATAGGTGAAGCTTCCAATTTCATCGCAATATTTAGAGCTTGGGCTTGAGTTCCTATATTTTGTTCCATCAATGGAAATCTGATATGCAGTAGAAGCGCAACTATAAACCTTTATTGATGTTGTTGTGGAGCTATGTCGAATCTTACCTGATCCAATAACAACTTAAATCTTTGATCAAACTCCCAAACAAACTCATTAGGTTTCTATTTGATCTCCTTCAACTCAGTGATGCACTATGACTCAGACTTTAGCTTCTTATTACCAGTGCTGCTTTAATATCTGCAAACGTTTTGTTTTGGTTATTTGAATACCTCATATACCATGTCAATACTCTATCTCACAGCATTGTAACGTGTTGCACTTTCTTTATATTTTCATCGTTGATCTGCTTCGTTGTCCATACTGCTTCACATAAAATCCAAAATTTCCCCGGATCCTTCAATCCAGTTCCTTTGAAAATAGGTATCTCAATACCGTCAGCCATACCTCTTCTTGGGGTGAAAGGGAGAGGGGGAAGGGGGTAGGAGGAGTAAGGGTTGCGGGAAAACCAAAAACACCCTGGCTATTACTGGATTCTGGATTCTGCAAACTCTCAGGATGGGAGGGAGAATATTGTGAATTTACTTGGGGTTTATCAGGGTGGATTTCTTCTATTTCACTTTCAGATTCACTCAAAAGAGGACTATAGTTAGTCTCTACCAAGGTCTTTGGATCTTTTCCACGAGATCTCTTTCTGGTATCTACTCTATATCCCTTTCCACTTCACGTTGCGTCAATATCTTGCTCAGACTTACTTTCTCTTCTTCCAAACATAAGTAAACTAGCAATCTGATTCCATCTGTAAAACTCCCTTTTCACATAGAAGCATCTTAATCCAAAGTTTCAGATATTTCAAATAATTACCTTGTGGTCTTTTGAAGAATCGTCATTCCGCTCCATTGTAGGACACAATCTAGTCTACTATGAACTCATTAATGAATCCTCCCAAGATGTTATCAATCCAGAAATCAACCACCCTTTAAATCCTATTGTCAATTCTCTTGAGTTGATGTATCAATTCAAGAGTCCACATAGTAGGTTCTCCACCCTTAAAACAATTTTTCCTTTCATTCAACCTTGATGATATCCAGTCGTACATCTCAACATGCAAAGAATTGAAGAAAATATCTTATCGTTCTGTAAATATATACTTATGCAACCACGCTTCAGATGTCAGTTGAGGGTCTGTGTTTTCTTGATCCACAAATTCTCGCTCTTTCAAGTCTATCTAGTCTTGAATCTCCTTCTTTGACGAGTAACACATCCACATATCCCTCAAAAATATCCCGGTCCCAGCAACAGAACCATTTGTTGGCTTGGTTTGGGCTTACCCAGGTTCGATCTATACTGCGCATGAACAAAACCCCTGACCACTGGCCCTTTCGGAAATGACCTGCAAGCAGATCACAGTCTCACCCAAAGTGACTATGGGTGGATGCAAAACTAGGTTTCTGCAACCTTGAGGAATTGGGAGATGTGGCATCATTACACTATCTTATACTTTCAACTCATAAATCACTTCACCACATTCAATTAATCAGAGAAACATGCCATATAAAACCATTACTGCGATGAAGTAAAATGCAATTGCAATACTACTATTCTATAACAAATAAAATATATACATAAATCACACAAGAACACCAGAATGTCGTCCAAAATATTGTTTCTTATTATAATAAATCTTTTAATACAACCATTTCTTGACCTGCGCACTACGCTGTAGGCTGTCTATGCACTAACTTGCATACTCTCCTCTAGGCCTATGCGGACTCAGCTGCAGAGCCTTCCCTTCGCTACAAAATACAGATCACAATGATTCACCCATAGCTATCTATGTGTGTCTCCATATTTCCTCTTCTAAACATATCATTTCAACCCTATATATACTATTACATCATAGGATTACATCATTGAAAATACCATGATCCAAATAGCATGGACTCCCTAAAACAAGAAAATATGGCCCAAAACCCATTGATTCTTTACACAATCGTGCATTTTCACAAAAATGAGGGGCTTCGACCTACCCCAAAGCCCTTATGACACTGCGCAGTATATTTACTTCCTTAAACTACACTCAATTGCACACTTCATTGTGCACTCTGCTTCACAAAATTTGGATTCTTTGCCAAAATCTAGGTCAAATTTGGGTTGTGCCCAACAGGGACATCAATGCAAGAATAGGGACCAGAAGAAGTAGGCCAAAACAAAGTAATATCACTTTGTTATCCACGTTTGAGCCTAGAAACTTTGAAGAAGCTATCCATGATGAACATTGGATCAAGGCCATGGAAGAAGAATTGGATCAAATTGAAAATAATGACACATGGGAACTGGTCCCAAGGTTGAAGGAAAAAAATGTCATAATTGGTACAAAATTGATTTTTAGGAACAAGATAAATGGAGATGGATAGGTAACAACGAACAAATAAAGATTGGTTTGTAAAGGATATGCACAGGTTGAAGGAATAAACTTCGAAAAGACATTTTCACTTATCGTCGGGATGGAAGCTATCAAGATGTTCTTGGCCAATGCTTGTTCGAGAAGAATTAGGGTGTATCATATGGACGTGAAATCAAAATTTTTGAAGAGAAAATAGAAGAATTCTACATAGAACAACTTGAAGGATTTCTACTTACTGACAAGAAGGATTATGTATGTAGGTTAAAGAAGGCTTTATATGGTCTCAAGCAAGCCCCTAGAGCTTGGTATGCCCATCTAGATAGGTATGTGCATAAACAAGTGTTCAAAAGAGGAAATGATAATAATAACCTATATGTAAAGGTTGATTGTGACCATTTAATTAGTATTGAAGTATGTGTGGCTGATATAATATTTGGAAGCGACGATGACAAGATTAGTAAGAAGTTTTCCACTAATGTGAAAAGTGAGTTTGAAATGTCCCTGCTTGGTGAGTTGACCTTCTTCTTGGGAGATCATATGTCTCAGGAAGAACATGGCATGTTCATTTTTCAAACCAAGTACATTAAATAAATGTTGAAGAGGTTTTAGATGGGGGATTGTAAATCTGTTAGCACTTCGATGGTGACTAGTTGTAAGTTAAACATGGATAATATATCCAAGGATGCAGACCAAAAAATGTATAGATCAATGATTGGAAGTATATTGTACATGACAACTTCAAGGATATATGTAATGCAGGAAGTTGGACAAGTAGCACCAAAATAATCCCATGTTGTTGTAGTGAAGAGAATTTTTCGATACCTCAAGGGAACAAAATATTTTGGACTATGTTATTCAAAAGGAAATGATGTAACTATCACAACTTATATAGATGCAAATTGGGTAGACAATGTTGATTATCGTAAGAGAACTAGTGGAGAATCCTTCTACTTAGGTGGTTTTCTTGTATCATGGTTGAACAAGAAGCAGTCTTCAATCTCCTTATCCACAACAAAAGTATAATACATAGCAGCAATGACATGGTGTACTCAAGTTCTCTGGATGAAACAAACCTTTCAGGATCTACATGTGAAGTTTGACGAACACATTTCAATGTTTTGTGACAACATAAGTGCTATAAGTATGTCCAAGAATCATGTCATGCATTCGAAAATAAAGCATATTCATATAAAATACCATTTTGTTAGAGAACAAGTTTTAGAGAAGAAAGTCAAGGTCAAATGCATTAGGACAAAGGAACAAGTTGTTGATATTTTCACCAAAACTCTAACTCAAGAGAATTTTGAGTGTCCTTAGAAGAAGCCTGGTATTGTACTAGGTGCACATTGATATGCAAGAAGAGGAATCAAATGCATGTTATAGGAAAAGAGAAGCAAGAAACTTTCCATGGGGTGGCACCCTTTGCCATTGATGTCAAAGGGGGATAGAAAACAAGCCAGGAATAAAATGGCATAGAGTTAAGGGGAGAATTGATCACGTGGGGAGTACATGTGTTTCCATCAATGACAAAGGGAAAATTTGTTGAAATGTGAATTTCATTGATGTCAACCCAAGCAGCACCAAAATATTCCTTGCCTTTGATAACAAATATGACTAGGAAATTTAGGATCTTTTTTATCAAGGTCACCTCTATTGGATTCTCCTTCTCATGTTGATTTCGATGGTATGTGACACATTAGAAGGGTCCTCATGGTTTGGAAGATATTCCCAATCAAAGTTGGTGCCCAAATCTTATGGTTAAAGTCCCCAAAAATGGAGATGACATGGAAACATATAATTGGCCAGAATATGGCTCATATCATAAGGATAAGAAGGATTTTTTATTGAAGTGTTAACTTTAATTTTTGAATTCAAAAGAATATATTCAAATTTAATATGGTCCAAAACTTAGAAATTTAATTGTTGAATTCAAAAGTATATATTCAACTTTAATATGGTCCAAAACTTGGAGGGAATATTTGGCTAAAAAGTTTAAAATTTAAATTTTTGTCTTCCCTCCAAAATATTCAATTTGGATTCCCTCTATAATGCCTCTCCAAATCTATATAAAGGAACTATTATCCTTAATAGATGTATGGAATTCAACAGATTTTGTACTTGTTGGTTTTGAGATCTATTGGCCTAGAGTAGGCACACATAACCCGAGGAAGGTCAACCTTTTTGAGTTGTTGGGCATTCGTTATGTTTTGGGTTATTGTTTGACAAGCGTTATTGCTTGACACCTATATGGCCATTCGTCCCTCCTAAATTAAACCTTGACTATTGTTTTCACCTAGATACATTCTGGAACTCAAATATCTGAAGCGAATTTACTAGCTGGGTTCTAATTATGGAATTTCTAAAGTTTTCAAGCCCCATATATCAATGCGAGCTATGGAATATTCTTGTTGCAGATTAGGGAAATCACTGTGCATTTCTAGAAATAAATATTTGAGAACTTGTGGTTTTTTGGAAGGGTTTTATGGTTACATATTTTTTTTAAGGGTTTTGTTGCAACAAAGTGCATTGGATGTGATTTGCGGCTTATAGATTTCTCATATTCTTCTGAGATCATCCTTGTGTAATTTCTTGGATTTTAACCTAAGTTTTTAGTATAATTTTGGACGATATCAAGGGCACATTTGTGGATCTCTATTTTGACCATACTTGTGGTTTTCTAAATTATAATCATGACATAAACTGAATGAGGGAACTGAAGGATTGATGGTATATACTTCCATAATATAACCTGGATTGGTTGTGGCATGATTACATCAGCTTTGTGGTATCCTTAAGGTTTGATCTTATTTACATCGAAATAATTGTTTCACGAGTGAGTGTATCTATAGCCTAAGAGTTTGATTGTTGTTTTATGAAAGATTACAAACCCATTGTGGCAGCCATATCAATTGCATAAGGGTTATATTTTCAAACCATTTGTGACTAAAGCTCGTTGGGATTTTAGAATGATCTAGGGTTTACAGAAGTTGTAACATTGTATTATTATTGAAATAAATGAATAGTGTTATTAATATTTGAAGGTAGTGAGATGTTGGAAAAGTATCGTCTGGTGCATTGATCCCAAAATCAATTGAAGACAACAACAAACATCTAAAGAATACACGGAAAAAGGTAGATGTTCAAGGCAAAGTCATCAACATAAGAAATTTAGGATGTTGTGCAGTCATTTGATTAGTTGAAGTTTGTGCATCCTCCAATAGTTCTAATTGAATATTTTGATTCGTTTGAAGTTGGGAATTATTGTGTATTCTTCAACAGTTTGAATTTGAATAGTAGTGATTGATTCTTAGGTTGTCATTGAATATAATTTATAAGTGGGTCATTATCCCTAGCACAAGATCCCACATATCATTATTAATTTTTATATTTTGAGGGTGGTTGGGTGGTGCAAGGCAGGAGAGTGAGGTCTCCTTCAGGTCAGATCCTGAAAACACTTCAAGTTGGCAGGGTGGTGCTAGGGAAATTTGGAGCATCCTATCAGTGGCAATTGATAAAACTAGGGCGTTAGAGTATCATTCCAGTTGGAGTTGGTAAATTGAAAGCTTTCTAGAGTAAAGGGATTTGGGGCTTCCCTTTTCAATTGGAGCTAAAGCATATTGTGTATTAACAAAAATGATTAGAAAAGTGTTCGTACGTTTTTCTCCCAGAATGACTTCCACCTAAGACCTTATTATGTGTTTTTCTTTATATGTGTTGATGTTTATTTTTTGCTAATGGTATGAAAATTAATGAATTTACTAATTAATAAAAAGATATTGATTTACTCCCCCCACCCTCAGTATTTACAAAAATAAAAAAAAATTATCAGTTTACAATCCTGATATATTAAACATATGCAACATTGTCTTAACATACTTCCTCTGATTTCACTAGAGTTTATTGTTTTCTTGACCTCTTCTAATTTCCATTCCCAAAATTAAATTCGTAATGTCAATATGTTTCATGTCAAATTTAAATGACAAATGAATTTTCACTTCTTGGATGATTTCCCTATAGTTTCTAATCAACAACACATCAACCACATACAAGACCAAATACATAATATGATCACCAAGTAATTTTAAATATACATAGTGATCCACTTATCTCCTTGCAAAACCAAGTCCCAATATATTAGTATAAAAAAAATTATACTACATCCTTGGTGATTTTTTTAACCCATATGGGAACATTGTCATCCTGCACACAAACTCTTTCTTTCCCTTCATTACAAATCCTTTTGGTTGCTTCAAGTAGATTTCTTCTTCTAGATACCCATGTAGGAATATTGTCTTTATATCCATTTGTTTTTCCTCAAAATAAAAATCAACGGAAACAAATAAAAGAAATTTAATAGAAGTTAACTTGGAAACAATAGAAAATATATCACCAAAGTCAATTTCCTCTACCTAGTAATAACCTTTTGCTACTAACCAAGATTTCTATTTCTCCACTCTACATTCTACATCCAGTTTCATCTTAAACACCAATTCGCTACCAATGGGATTTCTTCCAACTGAAAATTCCATTAGATCCCATGCCTCATTCTTTTCCAAGGATGCACGTTTCTCTAACCATGGCCTTTTTCCAATTTTTCCCATCCTTTGAATGAAGTGCGTCCCTAATATTTATAGGCTCACCATTATCAAAAAACAAAGAAAAAAATGAATATAACTCAGGGGGAGTTTACCATTTTTGCTACCTTCATTTCCGAATTGATCTCGTCAATACTACCCTTATGTGGTTCTTCTTATTTTGATTCATGTTCTTCTATAGAGTATAATTCATCATCCATCAATTCAAACTCTATATTTTTTTATTCTTTCTCCCCTATTAGGAACTCCTATTTGACAACATCTTTGATTTATCTAAATTCCACATATCTACGATACACAAACTTCTTAGTTTCTATGTTCCAAAGAATAAAACATTTTAGATCATATTATATCAAATAGAGATACCTTTTTCAACTTTCTTATCCAAATTACTCATTTTCTCCTTTGGAATTGATGTCCCTTAGTATTCTAACAATAATGTTGTAGCCCTAAGGGTCTCAACTTTAATACGTCAATCCAAGGTTCATACAAACTTGAGAGGTATCACACATTACATATGTAATTTGTGTTTTTTCCTTTATTTTAATGCACACTAATCTATGAGATATATGACTTTATTGATTGAGTGAAAAAAGTGGTAATGTTAATCCATTGTCACTTTAATTGGTCAAGCTTGGTAGGAGGTCATGACTTAATATCTAAGTGCGGGAATTTAAATTGAAAAATTAAATTTGTAGGAATCAAATCAAACAAGGTTGTAGAAGTAAAAATGTTGGAAATATATGTTGCAAGAACTCAAACTACATTCATGGCACTCAAGGGACTACACCATGTTACAAAGAAAACGATGTTGTGCTACTATTTGTAGAAAATTAAAGCAATCCATTCAAAAAAATTGAAATAAGATAATCTATTATCCTAAAGGAAATCTAGTAGTTGAAAGAACTTCTGCTTCAATTCCCCTTCATTCACTTAACCATGCTAAATTTACTAACTGAGATGTTTTGCAAATAACCAACATGAAATCTTAAAGAATAATGCAAAAATGGCCACTCTGGTGTATGTTCTGCATGCGACCCTATATTTCCATACGAAGACCTATAATTCTACAAGAAACTCCAGAAATGACATAAGTACAACAAATCAATGAAGGAAAAATGAAATCAAGTACATGGAACTAATCATGCTTCATGAAAACTATGAACAACACTCAACAAATAAGAAATGTTATCTTCAAACACCTATAGGAATAGTAAATTATGCCAATATCACTTTATAGCAATACAAAATTATAACAGTTGAAGGAAACATGTGGAAATAAGGTATATAAAGTACAAAAATGATTTTAGAGTGCCTATGGGTGGGCCTTCCACAAGGTACTCAAGAACCTCAACCAAAAATCAACACAAAAAAACTTGCAAATAGATTTGTCTTTTCATTAATGGAAAATTGTCATGTTGTAGCCGCTACAACACCACCCAAAATTTTGGGTATATCTAAAATTTCGGGTCCCCTCTGCCCGCTTAGGCATTGAAATCCTTCACCCGAAATGCAGTCAACGACATCCCACCGACCTACCCCAACCCCTCATGAGCTTTCTCACCATCATGATCAGATGTTGTTGCTGCAATCAATGCCATATGTGGAGAGCAATCATCTAGCGTACGCTCGAACATTCTTACCGCAGTTGCGCCAAGAAATTTCCATGTGTACATTTTAATGGAAACCCTTCTGTGTATTGACAATTAAAGACCCTCTTGCCGTGGGTCATTAAGCATGTTGACTGAATGCGTATTTTAAACTCACTAATCTCACACGTTTTATCTAGGGGCACTATTCGCAAAGAATAACTGTGAACTAATTAATGTTATGTTGATCGTACAGGTCCATCCCACGACTGATCAAATCTTAAATGATTGTCATGGCACCAAGAGAAATAAGATTAAGCCTCTTGCAGCTGAAGAGATCAAGGAACCTGGGCTTGTCGACCATACTGTGGTTTCAAGCGAATCTCTAGCTAAAGTTATGTTCGAAATCCACCAAATGATTCTACCCGAAGTGAAAGCAGCGATGTAGAGAGATATGTCAGATGAACCTCCTCTGAAGGTGGCAGCCAACATAAGTATTCTTTTAATATTGAAGGTGTTGAATCCTTTGAGCAGAAGTTGGAAGACACAAAAGAAGCGTTGGGTTTTGGTCCTCATGATTATGTTCCTGTGACATATGTTTCAGAACTGGTCTAGTACCAAGAGTTGTTGAGATGTGCACCTATATTATTGATTCTGGGGTCTCTTATTTACTTTGGGCGAAAACGCAAAGTGGCTTGGGTGTAAGTGGACCTAGAGGCAAGGGTGGCCGTGGACTCTTTAACACCAGCAAAACTATGTGAAAACATTATAAGGAGCGCACATTCAAGGAAGCAAAGTTATGTTGCACATTTAAAACCAAATTCAAGTAATGGCGAAGCACATTTTTTTTTTGGAGGTTGTTCAAATTTTATAAAAACAAGCCATTTTTCTGAACCAACAATCATTTGAGTTGTGTTGACAACTCTGGAAAATTGGGGACAAGGAGCAATTATGGTTAAACCCAAGCTACACGGTGGATGCAAAATTTATGATTTTATAAAAGGCTAAATCATATGGGTTCAAAGCCATAAGAAATGTCGGAGCAAAACCATGTCCAGACCTTATGAATTGGCACACATTCGATCGGCCAAAATTGTGTTGTATATGAAACCAAGGCGCAAGGCCATGTAGTTTCCAAACAATATAAAGATGCTAGACTAGAACTGTATGAAGAAACATTACGAATGGACTCACATAGTTCTATGGCGGAAGTAGTGGTCAGAATCTGTGTTTAAAACATGGAGTGGGGTGTTATAATAAACATATGGTGGCACGTTATAACAACTATAGTGCGATGGATGATAATATACAACCATGTTTCGAGCGCTACGAAAATAATATGGTTTTCAAACCTTGTAATGTTGGAGGAGCGAGATCATATCAAATAAACGAAGAGAAGGGATTACAAATAAGTTTAAAGGTTCGAAGGCGTTTTCAACTTATGATATGAAGCGGACAGTTACGAATGGACGCCAACGTATCGATGAGTAGTGTTAATCCACGTGGACCAGGCGTAGATGGCGGTCAACCTTAGTTGGAAACTCGGCGCAGAACCACACAGACACGATGCATGGAGCCAAAAACTCTCCATTTACGTTGCATGGAGCCAAACTTACCGTTGGAACAATATATATACATTGCGGTCAGCCTTTCAATGTGGGGCAGAGCCACCTCACCACATACAGCTGGAGGCCAGCATGCCGACGGTGGAGTTTCTCACTACAGTGAAATGTGGCAACGTTATTGTAATACGTTGATTGGTCAAACTGCATGAATGAAATTTTTGATGCGTTTATCCCCAAGTCTACATGGCAACTGTCATGGACAGACCATGCGTTTCTGGTGAGCGTATAAAGACACAGTGCTGAAATAGAATCCGAGTGATTTTCGCTGCCTTCTGTAGCCCGGACGGCAATATTCCAGGAGAAAATCACTCCTTAAATCTGCTGCACTGGTCACTTTTAGAAAGACGTTATCTCTGCAGATTCGCTGGGATCTGATTTTTCAATATTGCCATTACTGACCACGTCTAGCTGTCTCCATAGAGCTAATTTTCGATGGCGTTTTTCCTGTACTCTGTCCAAAGGAACGAAGAAACCTGATCATCACATCCCATGCGAATTCATTCAGCGCATTTTCCATTTGCAGGCTCATGCCGGATTGAGCTTCTCACCATGGAAGCGGAATGACGATAATCGAGCGTTGCACCAGAACGAGCCACGGTAAAAGAGACAGGTCGATGCATATGTCTGCATGCAGGTTAAGATGAAAGAGATGGTGATCAGACTATAACGCATCGCTGGAGAGAGAAGCGCAAGCAGAGTGCTTGAACCTGCAGAGGATTTCCACGATAGGTGCTGAAACGCACCACTCCAAATGTTGAAACGACAAGGAGGAGGTCGCAACCGTCCAGAGGTCGCAGAGTCGCCCCAAAGTGCGACCTCCCTCGGATGGCAAACTCCCACGCCCATCTGAACATAGAGCTGCATTCTTGAAACGCGTATTGGGCATATTCTTATGAGTAGCTGGCTGCGATGTGGTAAAAGGTGAAATGAACCTGAAAGGCGCCCCATATAGCACGTAGAAACCCCAGCTAAATAAACAAATAATTTCAAGCTGGATGCAACAATGAAAGTTCGTCCTCTCTACAGCAAAGTGGGTGATATTAAGCACTTAGCAGCCACATTCTGATTTACTCATGGTGGTGTACCTGGAGACAATCTGAGGAAGCCTCCTGCTTTGCAATACCCACTTTATCCAGGACTATACAGGGGTCCAAGCTGATCTTTAAAATCTCCTGGTTTTATGTGCCAATATACCTTTTGTGCATCTACGTTGATATATTCATAACTTCCTCAACATGCATAAAATATTTGTATGAGTAAGGCTGATTTAACAGGTTACACATGGCTGATTTAATTCGCTTATCTGCAGATTATATGAAAAGATACTGATCCACTCTGTTGTCTTGCAGGTAATACAAGGAAACAGAAATGCCCATCCAAATTAAGAAGACTGCGAGCTCCCTTCGGAGGATGCGAAGCTGTGTTTCAAATCAACCTCGGAACCTAGTGTTATGTGGATGATCAAAGCTGCTATCGCGCATGGCGAGGGCTAAGGTTGGCCTCAGAAGAACAAGGTTACGAAAAACGCTGAAAGAGAAATGCAGAAGGGAGGACCGAAGGTCGCAAGGTCACATCTCTTTGATTTTTCGCCTTTTGCGACCCCGTGACCCAGTGACCTAGTCGCAAGGTCGCAAGGTCGCATCTCTTTGGTTTTTCCGTCTTTTGCGACCTTGCGACCCAGCGACTTAGTCGCAAGGTCGCATCTCTTCGATTTTTCGCCTTTTGCGACCCCGCGACCCAGCGACCTAGTCGCAAGGTCGCATACCTTCGGTTTGTCCACCTTTTGCGACCCCGCGACCCAGCGACCTAGTCGCAAGGTCACAAGGTCCATTCTCTCATTTTCTGACACCTTGCGACCTCGCGACCCAGTCAAGTCGCAGGTCGCAACAGCAGCCAGGTCGCAGGTCGCAACAGCGGCTCAGGTCGCAGGTCGCGAAAAGGACCAGGTCGCAACAGCGGCTCAGGTCGCAGGTCGCGAAAAGGACCAGGTCGCAAGGCAACCCAATGGTCAGGAAGATGAAAGGTCAAAGAAGCCCAAAGGGCAGGTTTTGTTTTATAAATACTCCTACGGGAGCTTGTAAAAGGGATTTTCTTTTTTGGAAACTCAAGAGCTACATGGCATTGTATTGAAAGATTATACTCTTGTGCATATGAATACAGATTCTTGTTAAAACACCCTATGGTTATGATGTGTTTTGCTGTGCGAACACTGTGTGTATTCCTTGTACAGTTTTAGAACATCCTATGATTAATGAAGCTGCACTCTTCATGTCATCATTTATGCGTCACGGCTATCTGTGTTGTATTAATGATGTTCAATTTATCATCTACTCTATTAATGAATGTTAATGAACTATTTTGTTAGCATTTCGTTTTATCTTTCAGAAAGTAAAGGGATATCTCATCATAAAGAACTATTTCTTTTGTGGTCAGACTACCTTATAAGCATTACCCCCAAAGATGTGTTTCTAATGACATCTCCTGAGGTGTACATGCTTTATTTATGATCTTGCTACACATAGTGTTTGATTCGTGTTTAATGCATCAATCCTGTATTCTGTATCATGTGAATAAGTGTATGTCCGCAGGTTCAATCAGGTTCTTTTGAGATCGAAGGGAAGGCGTCTTAAGCAGTAGCCGGACCCACACCCCGGACGGGATCCCTACTCCAAACGGTTCAAGGTCTAATTGGGACTTTCTACCGGGGAGATCCCCTACTGTTGGCCGGACAAATTTTCCCGTCAACAGATTTGGTGCTAGAAGGAGGGCCTGAACCTCCGACCATATGGTTATCGAGAAGGGGGGGCCAGATGACAAGCTGAACCCTTAGAGCCTGCAGTTAATCTCATATCTGTAATGGCTCGTTCCCAAATCATTCTCCCGAGATGTTTGTCGGAGTTTTATGAGCCTGGATACTACATCTCCGATAAACTTATTTATCACTTGTCCCAGTTAAAATTTGATGGTGAAAATGGGGTGTCCATAACCCAACACTGTTCAGATTTTTGTGACTTTGGTGAGTGCTATGAAATTGACGATGAGGGTTTGTTTTGTTTGCTTTTCTTCCTCACCCTCGAAGGTCGCGCTAAGCAATGGTGCTGCACTTTTCCGGAATCTTCCATCCATTCATTTAAACAACTCGCCAGTGAATTACAACAAGCTTTTCACAGGTATGATTTTTATAACGTTTTACTAAAGATAAATGACATCAGAATGGAACCTCAGGAATCTTTAGATGAGTTCTCTATCAGATTCGTTCATTATTGTTTTGAGTTCCCTGAAAAGGATGTTGATTGGAGGTTGTTAAGAGAACAGTTCGCGTATGTGCTTCTCGTTTCCCTTGAACCATTTCAGTTAGCAACCCGACTTGAGCCTAGTGTTCCCTATGACAACCCGCAAGTCAACGGTTGTTCTGACTTTGAGTTTTTCACGTACCATGTCGAATATGAACACCCCAGTGGCTCATTATCTCTTTTGACTTATGAAACCTACCCCGAGCCCACTCGATGTCTCCCGAGACTTAGTCCTAAATCTGGTTCATATTTGGATTATGAATCTGGTTCAGATTCGGATGACGAATCTAGTTCACATTCGGATGATGAATCTAGTTCACATTCGGATTATGAATCTAGTTCACATTCAGATTATGGATTTGGTTCATATTTGGATTATGAATCTGGTTCAGATTCGGATGATGAATCTAGTTCACATTCAGACTATGAATCTGGTTCACATACGGACTATGAATCGACTCCTACCCCGCATAAAGTTGATTCCCTTTCAAGGTCTGCCAGATCTTTGTGTCCTTTGAATGCGCGTGTTGAAAAGCCTTGTAGGGTTAACGCCCCTGCGACTCAATCTTTTTTTTCATTGTTCCCTAGTTTGTTTCTTGATCCCGCCACACCAGTAAATTTGTCTAGACATTCAGAGTTTTCTTATACTGGTATTGGCAAAAATCATAAGCACGCAGGTGGTGTTTCACAATCACAGTCTAAAATCGATGAATCTTTTAAATCTGATTTGTCTCACTCAGAATCTTTAGACAACCATGGGAGTGATTTCCTATCTGGGCAACTTCAAGATGTCCCCGTTATCGATCCATCCCAGTTGGTAAACCCCAGGGAGCCTAACTTGCCAGGAACTGAACTTGACCAAACTGATGGTTGCAGCGATCACTCCTTATCTGAAAACATATTCAATCATACCGCTGACGACCGTCACTCAAATCTCTTTGCTGACCATACAAAGACACCTGAATTCGATGATTCACTTTCGGAAGATTCAAGTACCCACCAGAAAATCGAAAAGCTTCAGCTTCCGCCGACCGTTTCTGAAATGACAATTCCCCAGTACCATGCTCCTTCCAGCATAAACGCGTCGGATTCACCCCATCCTGGCAAATCTAGAGAATCCGACATTCTGGATTATCAATCTGTCAGTGCGCAAACATTTGACCAAATTGATACAAAGCCCACTGACATCTTTCCAATCACTACAATTGATGATCACGACCATTCGCCTGTTTATCTCGCAAAGCAATCGACGTTGGGAAACTCCCCGCTCGAAGGTCTGGATTTTTTTCAAGGCAGTGAGGAATTGCAGCCTACATTGAAAGTGGATTCGGATCCTCATACCCTTGACCAAACCCAAGAGCAACCTCGAGCTAGGGTTTTCCAAACTAGGTTTTCTACGCTTGGATGTGCATGCATCTATAATTCGCCTGGCACTTGCTTATTGTTTCCATTCCATAAAACTGATGGTCCTAACCACCATGTTAATATTTTCGGTCAGCTCGACCAACCCTTTCCAATTGATGTGCCTGAAAATAGGCGGTGGCTTACCCAACGCCCATCAGATCTAGGATTGTGCATGAATTAATGTGTGTCATTTATAAATGTTGATTTGCAAGAACATATTACTGCATATCAAGATGAGAGTGGGATTCAACTTGCACAATCTATGCTGGCTTGTCCTTTGGGAAGTATCTATGATCGTCTAGCCATCGCACCTGCTCCTCAGGTAAGTGTTGTTGCTGCTGCACTTTTCTGGATACTAACTCTGATCCTGATCATTGTTGCTCTTGCAGATCAGGAACTAATGCGGTGGCTGCATTGGAAAACTTATTTTACATAACCCGAATGCATCATTGGTTAAACTAAGGTTTAGGTGTAGGCTAGATAGGACATCTTAATAAAATTTGTTAGTTGTTGATTAGGTATTACTTGCTAAATTTTACTTCATGATTTAAAAGTGTGTTTTTTGTTTTGTTTACGATTAATATTTTAGGCATCATCATGTACAAGTAGTTTCCTTTCATTTCCTTTCAGTTACTTGTTGTTGCATAAATAATCACTGCTTGTATTTGCACTTGCTGCTGGATTGATCGTTCTCGCACATGGCGTTGCATTGCATCTTGAGCCTCGCCTATTACATTGTGTCGCACGCCCTCTTCCTTACATCAGTTCTGTCATATCGCCTACCACTGCACGAGCCCTCATTACAACCCTATCACCTTGCAGTCTTGTTTTGCCCCGATTGCTGGAGCAGTAACTCCATTGTTTTGGAGTGAGGTGGTGGTGGCTATCTCAAGAGGCAGCTTTCTCTTAGGACGAGTCATTGAAGTCGCATTCTCAACAAGATGCCTATGAGTCTAAAATTATTTAGCCTGGGAGATACGAGCAGGTTGATTGTGGGAGACCTAATGAGTTTGAATGGCCCATGCCCGTAAGCTTAAGCCTTGTGCCCAGCATGGTCTTGGACGTCCTAATGATCTGTTTTGCACGCTTTGCCTATTGTGGTAAATGGGATGTGAAGGTTTAGCACGAGGGCAAACCCAAAACAGGATATCTTTCAGTTTCTGTAACATGAGAAACAACCTCTCTTGCTCATTAAATAAGTCGGGATCCCTCGTCCGCCCATGAAAAATAAGTGCCATGAGCACATGAAAATAAGTGCCACGAGCACGTGAAAATAAATGTTGTAAGCACATGAAACAAATAAGGGTAACGGATCGAGAAAGGCTTCCTGCGCAGAGAGGTAATGCAACGAATCCGCCGGGGTATTGACCAGGCTCGCTGGCAGCGGAGCAACGTTTGTGATTTCTTGAAGTGACTCCGCCGGGGTACTGTCCAGGCCTGCTGGCAGCGGAGCAACACCAGAAACTTACTTTAAAAAATACTGAAAATAATAAGCCCACTACCTTTCTCTTCACATCATCAACAAACTACTGGCGTCTGTGAGTTTTCTCTTTGATGTGTTCCGATTGCCGAGACCTAGTTGAGGCACAAGGATTAGGCATACCTGTAAGGGCCAAAGTAATGCTAAGGGTGCCCTGCAGAACTTGTTCAATATTCCCTTGCATCATTATCTGGACTCAGACTATTGTGGTGATACTGACAGAGATGCTGGATTCTACCAGTGGTTCGCCATTTGTTGTAGCCGCTACAACACCACCCAAAATTTTGGGTATATCTAAAATTTCGGGTCCCCTCTACCCGCTTAGGCGTTGAAATCCTTCACCCGACATGCAGTCAACGACATCCCACCGACCTACCCCAACCCCTCATGAGCTTTCTCACCATCATGATCAGATGTTGTTGCTGCAATCAATGCCATATGTGGAGAGCAATCATCTAGCGTACGCTCGAACATTCTTACCGCAGTTGCGCCAAGAAATTTCCATGTGTACATTTTAATGGAAACCCTTTTGTGTATTGACAATTAAAGACCCTCTCGTCGTGGGTCATTAAGCATGTTGACTGAATGCATATTTTAAACTCGCTAATCTCACATGTTTTATCTAGGGGCACTATTCGCAAAGAATAACTGTGAACTAATTAATGTTATTTTGATCGTACAGGTCCATCCCACGACTGATCAACTCTTCAATGATTGTCATGGCACCGAGAGAAATAATATTAAGCCTCTTGCAGCTGAAGATATCAAGGAACCTGGGCTTGTCGACCATACTGTGGTTTCAAGCGAATCTCTAGCTAAAGTTATGTTCGAAATCCACCAAATGATTCTACCCGAAGTGAAAGCAGCGATGTAGAGAGATATGTCAGACGAACCTCCTCTGAAGGTGGCAGCCAACATAAGTATTCTTTTAATATTGAAGGTGTTGAATCCTTTGAGCAAAAGTTGGAAGACGCAAAAGAAGCGTTGGGTTTTGGTCCTCATGATTATGTTCCTGTGACATATGTTTCAGAATTGGTCTAGTACCAAGAGTTGTTGAGATGTGCACCTATATTATTGATTCTGGGGTCTCTTATTTACTTTGGGCGAAAACACAAAGTGGCTTGGGTGTAAGTGGACCTAGAGGCAAGGGTGGCCGTGGACTCTTTAACACCAGCAAAACTATGTGAAAACATTATAAGGAGCGCACATTCAAGGAAGCAAAGTTATGTTGCACATTTAAAACCAAATTCAAGTAATGGCGAAGCACATTTTGTTTTTGGAGGTTGTTCAAATTTTATAAAAAAAGCCATTTTTCTGAACCAACAATCATTTGAGTTGTGTTGACAACTCTGGAAAATTGGGGACAAGGAGCAATTATGGTTAAACCCAAGCTACACGGTGGATGCAAAATTTATGATTTTATAAAAGAGCTAAATCATATGGGTCCAAAGCCATAAGAAATACTTGAACAAAACCATGTATCCCGAGACCTTATGAATTAGCACACATTAGATCAGCCAAGTGTGTTATTATATGAAACCAAGGCGCAAGGCCATGTAGTTTCCAAACAATATAAAGATGCTGGACCAGAACTGTATGAAGAAACATTACGAATGGACTCACATAGTTCTATGGCGGAAGTAGTGGTCAGAATCTGTGTTTAAAACATGGAGCGGGGTGTTATAATAAACATATGGTGGCACATTATAACAACTATAGTGCGATGGATGATAATATACAACCATGTTTCGAGCGCTACGAAAATAATATGGTTTTCATACCTTTTAATGTTGGAGGAGCGAGATCATATCAAATAAACGAAGAGAAGGGATTACAAATAAGTTTAAAGGTTCGAAGGCGTTTTCAACTTATGATATGAAGCGGACAGTTACGAATGGACGCCAACGTATCGATGAGTAGTGTTAATCCACGTGGACCAGGCGTAGATGGCGATCAACCTTAGTTGGAAACTCAGCGCAGAACCACATAGACACGATGCATGGAGCCAAACACTCGCCGTTTACGTTGCATGGAGCCAAACTTACCGTTGGAACAATATATATACATTGCGGTCAGCCTTTCAACGTGGGGCAGAGCCACCTCACCACATACAGCTGGAGACCAGCATGCCGACGGTGGAGTTTCTCACTACAGTGAAACGTGGCAACGTTATTGTAATACGTTGATTGGTCAAACTGCACGAATGAAATTTTGGATGCGTTTATCCCCAAGTCTGCATGGCAACTGTCATGGACAGACCATGCGTTTCTGGTGAATGTATAAAGACACAGTGCTGAAATAGAATCCGAGTGATTTTCGCTGCCTTCTGTAGCCCGGACGGCAATATTCCAGGAGAAAATCACTCCTTAAATCCGCTGCACTGGTCACTTTTAGAAAGACGTTATCTCTGCAGATTCGCTGGGATCTGATTTTTCAATATTGCCATTACTGACCACGTCTAGCTGTCTCCACAGAGATAATTTTTGATGGCGTTTTTCCTGTACTCTGTCCAAAGGCACAAAGAAACCTGATCATCACATCCCATGCGAATTCATTCAGCGCATTTTCCATTTGCAGGCTCATGCCGAATTGAACTTCTCACCATGGAAGCGGAATGACGATAATCGAGCATTGCACCAAAACGAGACACGGTAAAAGAGACAGGTCGATGCATATGTCTGCATGCAGGTTAAGATGAAAGAGATGGTGATCAGACTATAACGCATCGCTGGACAGAGAAGCGCAAGAAGAGTGCTTGAACCTACAGAGGATTTCCACGATAGGTGCTGAAACGCACCACTCCAAATGTTGAAACGACAAGGAGGAGGTCGCAACTGTCCAGAGGTCGCAGAGTCGCCCCAAAGTGCGACCTCCCTCGAATGGCAAACGCCCACGCCTATCTGAACATAGAGCTGCATTCTTGAAACGCGTATTGGGCATCTTCTTATGAGTAGCTGGCTGCGATGTGGTAAAAGGTGAAATGAACCTGAAAGGCGCCCCATATAGCACGTAGAAACCCCAGCTCAATAAACAGATAATTTCAAGCTGGATGCAACAATGAAAGTTCGTCCTCTCTACAGCAAAGCGGGTGATATTAAGCACTTAGCAGCCACATTCTGATTTACTCATGGTGGTGTACCTGGAGACAATCTGAGGAAGCCTCCTGCTTTGCAATACCCACTTTATCCAGGACTATACAGGGGTCCAAGCTGATCTTTAAAATCTCCTGGTTTTATGTGCCAATATACCTTTTATGCATCTACATTTATATATTCATTACTTCCTCAACATGCATGAAATATTTGTATGAAGTAAGAGTTTAACCGGGTTACACATGGGTGATTTAATTCGCTTATTCTGATTATATGAAAAGAGGCCAGTCCACTGTTGTCTTAGGGTGTGTGAGGAAACATAAATGCCCATCCAAATTAAGAAGGTAACGAGCTCCCTCAGGAGGACTCTTGTGTGTTTCAAATCAACCTCGGAACCTAGTGTTATGTGGATGATCAACATCACCGGCGAAGATCAAAGCTGCTATCGGGCATGGCGAGGGCTAAGGGCGGCCTCGGAAGGGCAAGGTTACGAAAAACGGCCGAAAGAAATGCGGGGAAGGGAGGACGAAGGTCGCAATTATCTCTTTGATTTTCGCCTTTTTGCGATCCGCGGGCGGCTGAGTCGCGGGTCGCGAGTGCATCTCTTTGGTTTTTGTCTTTTGCGACCTTGCGACCAATGACTCAATCCTTGAATCGCAAGGTCGCATCTCTTCGATTTTTCGCCTTTTGCGACCCCGCGACCCAGCGACCTAGTCGCAAGGTCGCAAGGTCGCATACCTTCGGTTTGTCCACCTTTTGTGACCCCGCGACCCAGTAACCTAGTCGCAAGGTCGCAAGGTCCATTCTCTCATTTTTTGACACCTTGCGACCCCGCGACCCAGTCAAGTCGTAGGTCGCAATAGCAGCCAGGTCGCAGGTCGCAACAACGGCTCAGGTCGCAGGTCGTGAAAAGGACCAGGTCGCAAGGCATTAGCAGTCGGGGAAAATGAAAGGTCAAAGAAGCCCAAAGGGCGGTTTCATTTATAAATACTCCCTACGGGGAGCTTGTAAAAGGCTTTCTTTTTGGGCAACTCAAGAGCTACAAATGGATGGAGATTGAAAGATTATACTCTTGTGCATATGAATACAGATTCTTGTTAAAACACCCTATGGTTATGATGTGTTTTGTTGTGCGAACACTGTGTGTATTCCTTGTATAGTTTCAAAACATCCTATGATTAATGAAGCTGCACTCGTCATGTCATCATTTATGCATCACGGCAATCTGTGTTGTATTAATGATTTTCAATTTATCATCTGCTCTATTAATGAATGTTAATGAACTATTTTGTTAGCATTTCGTTTTATCTTTCAGAAAGTAAAGGGATATCTCATCATAAAGAACTATTTCTTTTGTGGTCAGAATACCTTATAAGCATTACCCCCAAAGATGTGTTGCTAATGACATCTCCTGAGGTGTACATGCTTTATTTATGATCTTGCTACGCATAGTGTTTGATTCGTGTTTAATGCATCAATCATGTATTCTGTATCATGTGAATAAGTGTATGTCCGCAGGTTCAATCAGGTTCTTTTGTGACCGAAGGGAAGGCATCTTAAGCGGTAGCCGAACCCACACCCCGGACGGGATCCCTACTCCAAACGGTTCAAGGTCTAATTGGGACTTTCTACCGGGGAGATCCCCTACTGTTGACCGGAAAAATTTTCCCGTCAACATTTCATTACAGAGATGGAAATGTAAAAGGCTAGAAATATGAAAAATAACAATATGATTATCATCTCCACAAAAGTCCCTTTTACTGGCTCAAGTTCCCCTTCTTACAAAATGTGACAAAGTAGCCTCCTTAATAGTAGGGTTGCATTTCACTCCAAAAATCCTTAGAATCATGTAATTGTTCACCTGGGCTTGCTATGCATCTACCTTGCCCTTAAATATTGATATATCAAATTTTAGTTATCCTATAGGTGTATAATGACAATCGAGGGGGTAGGGCCCCTATATTTATGGTAGGATATTGGTAAGTAACTAGAGGAGCTTGTTGGCCTTCAAAAAATTGTGTAGATTAGGATGCTGAGGTTTCCAAAGATCACAAAAGTCATCATTATGGTTAAATCTCTTAAGCACACATTTCAACATAAGGAATGACATGAAAAACAGATCTGAATGTTAGTTTTGTTGTGCTAATCTCATCTTCAGAATTATAAATAATTTGTTGATCATTTGCTTCATGTCCATAGGTTTCTTGAGGTGTTTGTGAGTGTTAAAGAGGTAAATGTATTGATTTTTATGTTAAATTCATGA
This sequence comes from Pinus albicaulis, assembly GCA_034641835.2. Taxonomy (NCBI): domain Eukaryota; kingdom Viridiplantae; phylum Streptophyta; class Pinopsida; order Pinales; family Pinaceae; genus Pinus; species Pinus albicaulis. The sequence goes on along the minus strand of CM076575.1, from coordinate 245,264,744 downwards.
TCATATGAACATTAAAACAAAACAAAAAAATTTTTATAGCAAACCATCAAATTATCCATTAACACAATGTTTTGATGAAGGTGTACACCCCTCTTGGGTTAAATCTCCTTGGTCCAGCTTCCATGGCTTTGGCCTCTGTATTAGCTCAAAATCGAAAAAATTGTTGTTAACAATCCTCTACTGTTCCTGAAACCTGGTCCAACATGCTCAAAATATCCAAATCATCTAGGATAGACTCTTTCTGAGCCCAATTTGGTCAAATTTTGAAAATTTTATGGCACAATCAGTTTGGCCTAGGAAAACTCCTCCAAATCTAATGAGAACTCCAATTAGCGCCAACAATTTTGGAGTTAGCATCGAATTTGGAGGATTCTGCCAAACTTGTCGCCGAATTAAACTCGGATTACTTAATTTAATTAGGAGTTTAATTATATATTAGCGCTAATGGTTGTTTTAAACAAATTCGAATTAACATGGATAAGTGCATATTAAAACCAGTTTAATTAGTGTCCAACATTGTGATAGCGCTAAATGTGTGTTTAGCCTGGAGCTCTGCACCACAGTCATAGCTTAAAGGTCCTATTGTGAGGGGGTTGGCCCCCTCCTCTACCCACCGATCCAACATTGTTAAAACAAATATAAATAGTTGGCATAGTCTATTAAGAACTATTAGCACAATTTTTTGGTAAGTTATGTGGTTTGTGTGGGCCCGGTATGTCGCAAGGTCGACCACGACCTCCGTGCGTCCTCCATATAACAATTTTTCACCATAAAATAATATGAAATTCGACCATACATTGCCAAACTTCTGCCTTTGGGAGGAGGCACGTGGCAGCCTCCGTGCTAGCTGTGTGTCCTCATCCAATTGGTTCCTCAAAAACCAACCACAATTCGACACATAGCGAAAAATTTGGGCCAACCACAAACTGACAATTGGCATAATGTCATTGGGATAGTTGAAGGAATATTCCAAGAATATTATTTTTTTGGTGACTAGGTTGTCATGTCATCATTCTGTCATTTCTGCAAAAAATTTAGTTGTTTAGGAAAACAAACATCAGGCTCTATCTTCCTTATACGGAGTTAGTTTTTGATGAAACAAATTTCGTCAGATTTTCCTAGCGACGAGCACTTCGCGGTTGTTCAAGTTCCGATCGATTCTGATAACTTCCATTTTAGATATTAACATTTAGCACCTGATCATTCCTCCTAATAGAAGCTTTTTGGACCCCAAAATCTCTTTGATTACTGAACATATGGATGTGGGTACAGTTCCCTCACCCTTCCAGTCCCAATCCACTGAAATTTTCCCATTTTCATCAATTTGAGCTTTTCACAAAAACTAATCTTTTTCCTTGACTCTTGATACCATCTCTTGCCGTTGTAGATATTTTCATGCTGCAATTTCCCTGAATTTGTAGAACAACAAGTTTTCCTTACAGAAACAAACTTGTTACCACCTCGGTTGTCAATCAAAGGAAACGTGAAAACTGTCTCACCTCAAACATTGTCGTCATGGCGATTCTTAGCTGATATTGATTTGTACTTGCGTCAACTTTTGACCAAGTGTTTTATCCATTTCCATGTACCTTTTGGAAACCAAAAATAAGGACTTGTGGAACCTATGTCTTCTTTTTCAAATTGATTTGGCACTTTCTCTTTTACCTTTGCTCTCTTTTGCATCGACATCTTGTTTCCAACACTGCTCAACACTGATGTTGACTGCTACAAATCTTTCACATCTTGTTTACCTCCTTTCAAAGGCACCCTGTTAGAGTCCCAAAACATCTTATTACAAGCATAAGAAACTTCATTGAAATGAACTTGTTCATTCGATGCATATTTTTGAAAGGTATCATTCAAAACATCTATATGATTGATCATTAACAAAGTCAAATTTTGACTTGCATTCACTATTCTCTTCATTTCTCCTGCATGTTTAATAGACAAACTTATCTTCTTATTATGTTCTCTAACTATGTACTCAATTACATCTTTAAACAAGTGATACTTATTCTCATGGCGATGAAATATTGCTTTCCTATCATAAAGATAAGGACTTCCCAAAACAATACCTAAAATATCAAGCGGTACTACATCAAGTTCAACTTCATCAAGAAAGTTTGAATTGATTACAAACCTTAGAATGCACTTCCTTGTTACCTGCAAGTTTTCATTCTTGCATATCCACCCTAAAGGATAAGGTCTTCGATGAATAATAGTTTCAAGGTTTATCTCCTTAACTAAGTATTTGGAAATCAAATCAGCTTAAGAACCACTATCAAATAGTACGTCTATCTTGGTATGTTTAGAAATGACTCTAATATGAAAGAGTTCAATTCTTGTATCTTGACCTTGAGTTACATTGGAACAACTTGAAGTACTAGTGTTTTCTATGTTCTTACCTTTCAAACCCATTGTTGTAATCTTGGTTTCAGCTCCTAAATCTGAGCCTAAGTCATGTTCAATTATTGCAACAATTTTCCCCTTCTCTTTGGCTTTAAGTTTGTTTGGTTTCAACTATGGATGAATTTTCCAACAATGGTCTTCATCATGGCCATTCTTCAAAAAATGTTTACATGTGAGTTTCTCTTTCTCTTTTTTGATATAGCTATTTATATTTCCTCTTCCATTAAACTTACCCTTTCCTTTACCCTCATACTCAAGGAAACTATCTGATGCATGGCTAGCCTGCAAACCCCAGAATATTTAAACTCTGTGTTTTTAACCATGCATTGCAATCATCACCCAATTGTTAGATTCCAATCTCTGGCAATTTCATACACTGGCAATCTCCATTCATATGCAGAAGCTTATTTCAAATTCCTGGCAAATTCAACATCTATACCATTTTTATGTGGAAGCATAACTCACAATCTTTATACCAAAATAACTCACAATTTCATTCTAATCAACCCTACTTGGATACAGCCCAAAATCCCAATTTAAGTAACTTCAATCATAAACTTTGATTGCTTCCACAAACAAAACCAATAACTTCCCATTTATATATGACTGGATTAAAAGAATGCGCCCATGCCATCATATCATATGGAATTATATATTTCCATGTAATTGACTTTTACAGCAATTCGTTATTATTATATCGACTCACACATCTTTACAGCTACACAATTGAACTTATAAACGCCCTTCAACTTCAATTTACCTCCTCGCTTTCCACGTTGACCATTGCTGCCACAACTCGACATATATCAACGCTGCAACTCAATGAAATTATTCTGCGTTCTCTGCAAACTGGTTTACTGTTCCAAGTATTTACCAATTCTTATCATAACAATAAACTTGAGATCAAAGTATTTCTCTATGTGGGTCCGCTTGCAACCAGGACTGCGCAATTTACAACGCAATATCGTTTCAATTTATTCGACCGGCAAACATTTTTAACACACCCATATGGAATTCTACGTTCTATTCATCTCACATGTTCAGACCAAATGCCATTAATTATATAGGCCTTTCGCCTTTTCAAACCTCAACGGATTTTGACATTGTTTAATCCATGTATAAACAACAGCACTTCAGCGTTTCAACATACCAACTGGATTCTATTTAGAAGTCGACTTGTAGATGAAAACATGTAAACTGAAACCCGTACCTGACCTTGTCTTGTTAAACTTCTGAATAATTCACGCATCAATGTGAATTTTATGTCTGCCTCATTAACTTCCCACTCATTTCACCGTTGCCTCATTAACGCCTCTGTCTCTGCGTGCGGCATCTCGTCACCGTTGCTTAATGCCTCTGGCATTTCATCCCATTACCGTCCTGCATCCTGCATCAATTATTATTGAAACAATTTCATCGATTTCAATGAAATCTTCAAACATGTAATTATTTATCTAGCCATTAAATTTCGGTTTGCTGTTCGACCACAATTCCATAGTGGTCTTTCCTCGCGCGAATCCAAAGTGTAACGCATCCTTCCAGATACTGTATACAATGGATCGCCATTTTGACTTCAAACTCGGATTTCATCAAATGGTTCACTGCAAAATATTGTACAGTGCCATTCCATCACGTATTTCTGATGAACCAATGCCAGATCGAAATCAATCTCTTTTCTGCTAAATTGAACATTCGAATTCAATCATACTCTAGAACATTCGAATCTTCACACCAGCATTTCTTCTACGCCATTAGTGTAACACGCTTATGGTATCCAGCCTAAGGCTCGGTTTTAACAATTAAAAATTACAATATGGACTTAGACTCTTACCAGAAACGATGTTTCTTCTCCAAGCTGCACAGAATCTGCTGTTATGTATAAACTTACAGGTTCGAATGGATCCAATTTCAAATTTCAGAACTAACATTTCTAACCAAGGTAAATGTACTCAGCACTGGATTATAATTCAGTTTCCCTTCAACATAATCGACCTTTTGACTGTTATGTGTACAACCTTTGATCAATGCACAATTACATCGAATCTTCTATTTCAGACAGATTCAACATTTCAACACTTAAGACTTCACCGTGTGCTTCTCGTCCATTCTTTTATAGAACTTAAATTATTCTTCAAACATACAGTGCATGTATCAAATCTTTATTACAGAATTTTAGCCATACATAAACCAGTCCATTAAGGCGCATAATTCAACAAATGCCTTCATATAACAAATGAAATACTTACAACTCTAATTTTTGCCGGATATTCAACATTAGCGGCCTCACAATTGCCCGGAGGCTTACAAGCGTGGCTGTTCAAGCCTGCTCTCAATCACACTCTCTCTTTCCAACTATCCCAATGTGTTTTTCTCTCAAAACCCCCTCCTATTTATACAGTTTTTAAAAACAATCTAATTTAATGCTCAATCCCTTCAATTCCTCAACAAACCCCTAAATCTCTCAACATCCCTAAAGGATAGATCTTTATCCCTAAAATCCTTCAACTAATTAAATTCCCTCATATCCTTTTAAATAAAAGATATTTACAAAAATCCTCACCTTCTCCTATTTTATTCAAATTAATTAATAAAATATTAAAAATTATCACACCCCCTTTTAACATATTTACAAAATAAAAAACGCCCTTGATGCTCCTGCATCACTATCACTTTTCTCATCTGCACTATGTTTCCCTCTTGCTTCTAGATGTGTGGCTTGAAGGAAAACCTCATATAAGTTTGTGGGATTGAACATGAGAATAGTATGTCTAAGGTAACTGTGCAAACCCCCAATACACTTTAACAAAGTTTCTTGAGAATACAAATTGACACCCAAAATAAGAGCTCTTCTACTAAATTCATGAGTATAATCTTGAACACTCACCCTTTCAATTGTCTAAAATTCTTCCAATCCATAATGGACTTTTGCATGTAAGTTAGACGATAGAATTTCTTTTTAATGGCAACAATAAAATTTTACCAAGACATTGAGATCTTACCGTGGTTTTTAATCTCTTCTTTAGTCATTTCTTCCCACAATACAAGTGTTGATCCCTCCATCCTCAAGGAAGCCAATTGAATATTTATGTCATCTTCTTGAAGGTTCTGAATTCTGCAATAAACCTCCACTTGATGAATCCAATTTTCTAACTTCTCTGCATTTACCTCGCCATTATATATTGGAAGCTCAAATTTTACATCAAGTTTGTGTAAGGGAGTTTTTCCTTTTGGATTTTTTGAGTGAGTATGGGTGGTTTGGGCTGTGGAAGTGGAAGACGATGCTTATGGTGATTATGAGGATGATGATGAAGATGGTGGAGATGGAGGAGGCTTTCCTCCATTTCCCTTTGAATCCTTCTCTTCATCCTTTTGTATTCTTAGGTTCCATCTCCATGTGGAGACTTAGAATTCTCTCTAACCTTCTTGGTTCTCCTCTCTTCAAAGAGGATCCTAACCCTTTCAATTAATTCATAGAAATCCTTTTTGTATGCGTCCTCTTTTGAAAGACCTTCATTCTATCCTACACCTGACATTATGGCTATGGATTCAATCTCGGCTTCTGGTGTAACTTGTACCTCCTCAATCTCAGCTAGAGATAAAAATTGAGGTGCTTCAAGTGCAACTATGAGTGAAACTTTGGGTGGAGATGGTGGCCTTGTGGCTCTCCTTCTTCTGGTCCTAACCTCAAGACTTGCAACCAACAAATTCCCTTCTCCTCTCTACAACTTTAACCTTGTAAGCATCACAATTTTGCAACCATTAAAACCATACTTGCAAAAAACTCAAGAAAATATCAAGCAAATAACCTTTTCTCTGATACCACCTTGATCTGAATCTGAATGTTAGTTTTGTTGTGCTAATTTCATCTTCAGAATTATAAATAAGTTCCTGATCATTTGCTTCATTTGCATTGGTTTCTTGAGGTGTTTGTGAGTGTTAAATGGGTAAATGTATTCAGTTTTATGTTAAAGTCATGAGCATATTAACATTAAAACAAAATTTTGAACAACATCAATAAAATATACAACAAACCATCAAATGATCCATTAACATAGTTTTTTGATGGAGGAGTTCACCCGTCCTGGGCTACATCTCCTTGGTCCAACTTCCATGGCGTGGGCCTCTGTATTAGCTCAAAATGGAAAAAATTGTTGTTTATAATCCTCTACTACTCCTAAAACCTGCTCCAAGATGCTTAGAATGTCCAAATCATCTATGATAGACTCTTTTTGAGCCCAATTTGGTCGAATTTTGCAAACGTTATGGCACAATCAGTTTGGCCTAGGAAAACTCCTCCCAATCTGGAGAAAACTACAATTAGCGCCAACAATTTTGGAGTTAGCGTCGAATTTGGCGGACTCCGCTAAACTAGCTGCCGAATTAAACTCAAATTACTTAATTTAAGTAGGATTTTAACTATAGATTAGTGCTAATGGCGCGTTTTAACCAAATTTGAATTAACATGGATAAGCACATATTAAAACTAGTTTAATTAGTGTTAAGCATTGTATTAGCGCTAAATGTGCGTTTAACCCGTAGCGTTGTGCCACTGTCATAGCATAATGGTTCTATTGTGAGGGGGTTGGCCCCCTCCTCCACACGTTGGTCTAACTGTGTTAAAACAAATATAAACCATTGACATAGTCTATTAATAAATATTAGCGCGGTATGTTGGTAAGTTATGTGGTTTGTGTAGGGGAGGTCGTGGGGTCGACCCCAACCTTTGCCTGTCCTTCGTATAAAAATTTTGCACCATAACATAATATGAAATTCGACCATACATTTCCAAACTTCTGCCTTTGGGAGGGGGCACATGGCAGTCTTCGGGCTAGCCACGTGTCCCCATCCCATTGGCTCCTCAAAAACCAACCAAAATTTGACACATAGCCAAAAATTTGGGCCAACCACAAAGTGACACTTGGCATAGTTTCATTGGGAAAATTGAATAAATATTCCAAGAATGTTATTTTTTTGCTGACTAGGCTACCATGTCATCATTATGTCATTTCTGAAAAAAATTTAGTTGTTTAGGAAAACAAACAACAGGCTCTATCTTCCTCATACGGAGTCATTTTTCGATGAAACGAATTGAGCCAGATTTCTGGCGACGAGCACTTCACGATTGTTCAGGTTTCGATCGATTATGAGCACTTCCATTTTTTAGCTTAACACTGAGCACCTGATTAAAAACTAGAAATTGCATAATAATAAAGGTTATAAATACATGTATCCCTAGATGATAGAGGTTATATATGGGCATTTAAATGTACAAAGTTTCCATTAGGAACATGTAAAAAATCATAATAGCCAAATATACTGAGATATTTACGGGAAATTTCCTTACCAGTAAATACCACATATAGAATCTTGTCATCTATTTACAAGGTAACATGTAGTGTCCACTACTTTTGCCTAGAATTATGTCCTAACCATGCACCACTGAGTGCGCTTCTTGCTTTATCCATCAATATCATGTTCATTATTTTAATAATTCAATTATGTTGAAGTTGTATGGAGTAGTCTTCTAGCTTCCTATACAATACTTCTTATATAATTCTTTGAATTCATTCCAATGGAATTCTCCACCATTATATGTCTTCTGTCTTATTTTCAGCAAGAGCCTTAAATTCTTTGAATTTGTTCAAAACTTTAGATTTCTTCCTAAGTAAATAAATCCATATCTTCCACGAGAGATCATCTATAAATGAGACATAATGTAATCGACATAGGTCCAAACACATAAATATGCACCAAGTGCAGTATTCCCTCTAACCTCATAGAACCAAAGGATAATCTTACTTGATTCTACTTCCCATATAAATAATTTTCACATAAATTAAATTCTAGAGGGCAAGTAGACATACCTTATACCATACCATTATCATCTAATACTTTCATTTCCTTCTCTTCAATATGTCCTACTCTTTTATGCCACATCATAGTATTTTTTTTAGAGGTTGTAGGATTTTTTTCTTCGTATACTTCACTCTCGGGAACAATGGGATAAATACACCCACTAGTAAATATGCTTCCCACGACTCATACATAGTTCCAATCCAAACTCCCCTCAACAATACCATTGATTCTTTAACCATCCTATAGGTATCATTTTCAAACATTTTTTCTACACTTACATTACTTATCTTGGTTACAAAATTCAAATTTCATGACAATCCTGGGATGTGCATAACACCATGGAGTTTTCTAATCCTTCCAACCATGAGATTCGACATGAATTTTTTTTATCCAATGATTCTGGATATTGGGCCATCTCCTAAGAAAACATCACCACCATCATATATATCATACTTATGAAACCACTCTCTATGAGGAGTCATATGAAAGGATGCACCTAAGTCAACTAGTCATGCCTCGTAATCTAGATATATACTTGAAGAATCCAAATACATATCCCCTCCTTCATATGAGGAGGTTTTTTCTTGTGTAGAAAGATAATCATTAAATCCCTTCCATTTCTCAATAATTTTGGATTTACAATATTTCATATAATGCCCTTCTTTTCGACATTTCTAACATACCTTTACATGTTTTTCTAGAGATGTAGATCTCACACTTAAGGACTTATTTTTACTTCTATTATGGGATCATCCTCTTATAGACAAGGAACCTATGTTATGACTTTCCATATATTTCCATCTCATCTCTTACAATAAAAAGGATGAGACCATATCATTGGAACTTAATGTAGTTGCATCATTATCTATGACATCAACCAAACTATCCCTCTAGTCTAAATAATATAACAAACTGATACACCTATCTTCATTTTAAATACTAATATCAATAGATAATATTTGACTTACCAAAGTATTGAAGGAATTTAGATGCTCTATCATTGAGCTTTCATCCTCGGCTTATACAATTTTTTCCATCGGAAAATTTTATTCACCATGGTTTTGGATTGATTCAAAGTCCCTAACTTGTTCCATAATGATTTTGTTGTAGCTTCTCTTGAAACATTCATAAATATTGAATTTGAGAGGAAATCATATAGTTCTCTTTTCCTTTTGATCCAACTTAGTCTAATCTTTTGTTGACATCCCTATTGGTGCAATACACAAATTCACATGAATCCATTGATCTTTGTCCACCAACAAATCTTCCATTTTGAGCTTCAATGGTTGAAAGCTCCGCCCATTAAATTTATCTCTATATATTTGAACTACTTTCCATATCCTTTTGCCACAATAATTGATTCCATAGATCTCTTATTGTAACAAAGCCTACCATAGACCGAAGCAAAAACCCATTAGCCACAAAAGCATCACCTTGAAGCCAAAACTGCTTTGATACCAAATTTTGGTTTTAACTCTATACAATTAATTTATACAAATAGATTTTTAATAATAATAAAAAATGATGAAATGTAAAACATATACATTAACATAGATTCTAGAGATTCTACCAGGAAACTTACATGAAAAAAAACAAATATATATATATATATATATATATATATATATATATATATATATATATATATATATATATATATATATATATATATATATATATATATATATATATATATATATATATATATATATATATATATATATATATTGTATTGTCCATAAACCACCAATACATTTACCTTAGATAATAATACAACTATATTTCCTTAAATGAAACCACAAAACCATGGGCTAAACCAGCATGCACCATAAAACTACTAAAGGTGAAAACTATGCGCCAAAAAATACCAAAAATAGACACGCGAAAATGCCCAAATTATTTTTCTGGGGAGTGCTACCCTCTAACCCCCATGAAAGGGGGATCCCCCCCCTCCCCCCACCCCCTAAAAACACCCTAATAAGGGGGGGATTTGACCCTCCTGTGACCCCAATGAACAGGGAGAGTTGTCACCCTCCTATGAATCCCCTGTTGTGCCTACTCTAATGCACAACATGTGTAGGTAATCATGCAATGAATATAGCACATATCCTATAGATTGGATTTTAAAGCTATATATTATAGAACCCCTTAAAGTGCTTATCTTTTAATTTTACATTACTAATGGAATTCATTTAGATTAAGGAAATTAACAAATGATGGAAACCATATGAGGTAAAATACCCAAGAGAATTCATGGATGTGTTCTTTTTTGTTAACCCAAAGGAATATAACTTGTTATGCAAGTTATATCAATTTAATTTCTATTCCAAGGCAATGCTCATTGGAACTAGAATCCTTACATTGGAGATGTATAATTACAATATTTTACATCATCTATCCTCTATTTCAATCAATGGAAAAAAGTACATAATTCTATGCATGGACTGAAACAAAAGCAAGTCTAATGATCTAGGATGAATACCCATTACCAAGTTTGGCAATAGAAAATTACCAAAGACTAAGGAAATATCCACGAAACTCTGTGACCACTAGATATCACTAAAGTTTTACAGTAACAAAGTATAATGAAGTTGCAAGGGATCATTTTGATAGAGGCTCTTTTGGTTTCTCATGATCTATGGGAAACACTCCCAAACTATTTAAAGAGCGTAAATCCAATGGGATATCCCTTTTTTGGTTTAGATTTCAATGGGGCTTAATTTTATATGAATTATATTCTAAAATGTGGACCAAGGTGGATAAGGCTATGATATCACTACCCCATTATATGGTATCTAACTTGATTCTATATGGTGTTAGGGTCCTATAATCTATAGGATCTCAAGGTGATTGAGTATTTTGTTTCAGTAATCTTACATTGTAAATAATTTTCAATATGCAAATGACTTCCAAAATATATATATATATAATTAAAATAGGGTATATCTAAAAAAAATGAATAAAGACAAAAAGACAAAAAGGAAGAAAAGTTGAAAAAAAATAAAAAGAAAATAAGAACCCCACAAAAGAAAACATAGAAAAAATAACACTGAAAGTGCTGCAAATTCAAATGCCACTACTAATAGATTAGTTTTCTTTATGTCATCATCAAATAAGGTTGCATGCAGATTGTTTAAAAATGCCACAATGACTATATATTTTCTCAAATAATACAACTTTTTTTTCTTTTCTGAATAAGACTAATTCTATTAAGAGTAGAAACATATAGTACAATCAAGCTTGCAAGCAAGCGAAGCAGAGAAGCAAGGAAGCCATAGGTGATGGGCTATCAACCTCGCTCCATAAATACAAACAAGGAATGAGCAGAAAGATAGACACGGAACTGCAGAGAAGCGAGATCTGAACAAAGAAATCTACCCAGTATGGGTGGATACTGCCAAACGACATTTTTTCCCTTTTTTCTTGCTTACTTTGACCTAGTTAGTGGAGTTTGGTTGAGTCATGATGAGTTGAAGAAAATTCTACCCTGGGGGCGGAATATCCTTATCCGAGTCGGAGGACAAAGACACGTGAGAGTGTTTCTGGGAGAACAACGAGGTAGAACGGTCCGCAAGACTAGCAGAGGGTGCGTCCGGAGGAGCCCCATCAATCTGCCCATCTACTACTATTTCCTCCTCATCCGAACTGGAGGAGTCTGAATCATCCATGGGGGGGGAGGAACACAGGGATTCTAGCTCTTGGATTTGGGTTTGCGATTCAGATTCTTCTTTTTGTCGAGGAACTGGGTACAAGTATTATGGAGGTGTCCCGTTTGATGACAATGGCGGAAACGGAAGGCTGTGTTTTCGTAATCAAAGGTTTGAGTCCAATGGAAATCCCCAATATTGAGGTTGATCTGATCCGGCAGTCCTTTGCTGATGTCTATTTCCGCACAAATTCTGCAGTAAGTGTATAGTCCATTCTCCCTTCTTGAGGTATCTGTAGCAAGGTAGCGACCTAAGGTGTCTCCAATGGCAATAAGAACAGAAATATGCCATAGGTGCACTAGAAGGTTCGGGAGCCTGACCCAAATGGGAATTTTGGTGATGACAGCTGTAGAAGGGTCGAAGTCCGGAAACCATGGCGAGAGGAAAATCCCAGCCGTGCCCCAGAACCAAGGGCCTCCCGTTAAGGCTTTCTGGTAATCTTCATTTAATTCGAAAGCTACAATGAAGAAGCCTTTCGAACATAAGTAGATCTTGGTTTTTTTAGTCCAGTTGTTATGGACCCATTGGTATAAATCTGCAATGCGAGGCCATAGACCATTAAATCTGCATATGATTGCAGATTCTGCAAAATTCTGGTGGAGTTCTTCAATCCCAGGATTAGAGAATTCTATAGTAGGAATTTCCTCCAATTTATCCAGCAAGAATGGCTTGGGAGCCATAGTTGGTTGAGCTGCTTTCGAAGAAGACTGAGGATGGGGGATCTGAGAATGGACAACATCTTTATAGGAAAAGGAGGGAACTACAGACAACTGTCCAGCTACGTCTCCTCTCAAATGAAGGGTTAATACAAGAGAATCATTTCTTTTAATGCTGTAAACAGACAGGGGAAGAAGGTCCTCAAGTTGTTTACCTTGGAATAGGAGTCTCTGATGGATTGAGGGTATCCCAACCCTATGTTCCAGGTTTAACTTAAGGTTCTGCACCAAGTCCGAAGAGCAAACCCATTGCAGAATGGTGTTGCCTGAAATAGATGAAATCTGGATCTGAAATGGGGCAGAGCAATATTTTGATCCCTTCTTATGAGTACAGATTTGAGAAGAAAAGGAGTTGGAGCGCATGTAGCCCAACTTCACCTAGCTCAGCCAAGATTTGAAGGAGGAGGCAAGAAAATTTTCGCCACACAGAATCCCCACAGCAGACCCAACGAGCCAATCTGAGGGTCGCCGGTGCCTAAGGGAGCAAACGAGGGCAGAAACAGAGCATTTGGTGAAGCCTGTAGAATCTGCCCTTTGAAGAGCTGCAAAATGACCTCGGGGCAGAGAGAAGCCTCTGTGACCAAGGGAAGCCGCCGCAGGCACCAATGGGTAAACGCAGTGATTCTTCACAGCAAATAAGGCTACTACGTCCCTGGACTCTGCAAATCGAGTGCCTTCTGAATGAACAGCAACATTCATGGATGAAGTGTTCAGAAGAGGCAGAGGCAGCGCTTGGCTGGAGGCCGCATCGAGAGCATCCCCAAAATACTTCACAGCGGCAACATCGTCAAAGCGGAGAACAGGTTCAGAAGCTCGGGCAGCTGCGTCGGCTAGGGCGGCCATAGAACACATCGAAACCCTAACGTCGGCCATAGTTTCCTCAAAGTTTAAAAAAAAAAAGAACTCAAATAATACAACTTAATCATGATAGTACAATTATGAATTTTTGTCAATTAGGTTAGAGAATAAAGATTTGCAAAACAATTTAATCTTGGTAAATCAGTATTTAGGTAGAAAATGAAATCAATTCAACTGCCTAATCTGAATCAATAAGAGAAATAAGTGATAGAGTAGATTAGATTTTTCATAAAAAAGAGATATGGGTTTGCTAGTATAAATGCATCCCTAGAAGAAAGAAGAAAAAATGTTAGTCTAGAAAAATAATAAAATTTAAAGGGTAGGTAGAAGTGTATTGGGGCTTTTAAAAGGATTAAAATTTGTTTATCCTAAGTTCTGCTTTAAAATGTATTTTGTGCATAACAAGGAAAAGTGGCAAAATCACTTTATCCTAACCTTTAAGCATTGGGCACATAAATTAAATATTCAGGAAATTGTTGTATATCCTAAATTTTTCACTTTAATAAAACATACCGCTACCCGAAAAATCCATCAAATCATTTTTGTTTAAATCCCTCCCATCTATCCATCATCCATCTCAGCCTACCTCCCAATCTATGACCCACATTAAACTTCGCCCCCCTCTCTCCATCTGAGCTTTACCGCGGTGGGGGGTTTGAAAAAAATTGTTTCATGCTTTGGGCCCACAAGTACATGGAAAATTCTCCTCTGTTCGCACCCCCCTCCGCTCATACCACTTACCACTGATACCCCCCCCCCCCCCCGAAAAATACCATTCCCCGGAATACTAAAATCGCTTACATGTTCGTTATACCTAGAAATCCCGTTGCGCCAGTTCATTTATCTGTTTCCAATCACATCCATTCCCTTGGTAATGAATCCGTTAGCGCATTCAATTCAACTAATCACCATTAAATTAATGGATCCACACCATTTGAATGAAAATCACAATTGTTTATAAAATCATGCATTGTAACCATTTTGACCTTTACAGTACTCAATTCTCTGCGAATTCTATTATTTGACAGGTTTACAAAGCTCCAGTTTGACTGATTAATTAGTCTACGACCAAAGAAACTGCATCCACCTCACCTCCTACAACCGTTTCTAGAGCTTTGCGCATTCTCGGTAAACTTGTTCCATTCCAATTCCTTTGAATTCCTTTGAAAACAGTTGAAAATGCCTCCTATAAATAAAAATCAGGAGGATCCATTTAACCCTTTGATCCAGTCTCTTGTAGATATTTATACCATTTCCCTCTAGCTGAAAGATATTACAAGATTAATGAAACTCTGTGTGAATTAATTGTTTGAGATGTATTTTTGGTTAGAGGATAAGTATATATACAAATCTGATGATATTGGACTCTGGGAGTCCAATTTTCCTCAATATATCTTCCCCCACACTTACAATGCCCCTAAGTTCATCAGGAGATGTCAAGCTTGCTATATACCTAGTCAAAGAGCCATTATTTCCCCCACAGGTGAAATCCTTTTCACCATCATTGCACAATCAATCGATCAGATGATGCAAGCCCCCTATGTGGAAAATACCACCCCTTTCTCCCTAGAAGCCCTCAATGAGCTATACCAGAAGCTAGATTTTTCCAAAAGGGCTAAAACCTTTGACCTTGTCCTAGCTAAAGACACTCAACTACCAAAGAAAAAGCCTCCATACCCTTCCTCCATCTTCCCTGATAGAGTAAAGAAAATTATAACAGTCATTGCATACCTCCTTGGCTACTATTATGACCAGTGGATAGATGAACCCATCATAGGTTTCCTCTCCATATTTTCTATTGATTCTAAACCATACATCATATTCAATTTCAACCAATTCCTGGCAGGCAATACTCATGATTAGTTTGTTAAATTTCATACAGAAGAAGTGTTCAAATACTCCTTTGTTTTAGTGTACATGTTTGTGTATTATTAGGTAGATAGGTTTAAGTTTGCTATGTAGAAACTAGATGAAGATGGAAATCAGTAGTCAGTCATCTTCTAGACCACATTGGTAATGAAAGAGGAGAAAGAGTATTCATACAAACAATTTGTTTGTACATCCAGCTATGAGAACTCTGAGCAGTAAAAATGAACCAAGAATAAATGAAGACATAAAAAATGATTCTGCACTTATCAGATCAAGCCAAGACAGGATGCTAGTATTTATACCAGAACTACACATAACTAAGAGTATATGGTTGTGACCTTGATCCTTACAAGCTTCCAAAATTCCTCCCAATGATGATTTTTGCTCTGGAGTACATTAGACAGATGTTGAATGCTGATGAAATCCACTTTGTATTAGTAAAGAAGAAGTCCCAGTTGTTAGGTCCCTATATTACTAGTATAATTCCTTATTGTTATTAGTGTAACTCCCTTATTGTTATTGGTGTACCCCTGTAACCCCAATATTGTTATTAATGTGCCCTTAAATTATTATTGTTAGGTCAACTAAGATTATATTGTGACCCAGTGGAATCCTAAATATATAAGGAGGTTTTGTCATTTGTATCATCCAAGAATTTTTCATTTATGTAATGTAATGGAGGTTTCCCCCTCAAAGTGGTTGATTTCTAAGGCGTTGACCTCTCTTTTCTTCTATTTTGGAGCTAGTTTCATAACATTTGGTATCAGAGCTTTGGATTCTAGGATTTCGCTTCTCCAAACAGGTGATCGTTGAATTTTTTCTATAAATTTTTTCTGCAAAGGTTCAAGTGCTGAAATTTTTACAGGGCGAAGCCGAAATCTCAAGGAATGTCATGCAAACATTTCAGATCTTGGTTCACAATATTTTCGGAGATATGATCTGTGGAAGTCAGGGTTTTTTTCAGGCTCCCGAATTTAACCTAAACAGGTCATCGCGGATTTTTTGCAATAAATTTTTTTCTACGAAGTATCAGAAGCTGAAATTTTTACAGAGTGAAGCCGAAATCTTGAGAAACGTCATGTATAAATTTCATATCTTGGTTCGTAATATTTTCAGAGATATGATATGTGGAATTTAGGGATTTTTTAGGCTCCCAAATTTTATCTCAAAGCGGTGACCGTGGAAAAATCATCATAAATCTCTCTCTAAGCATCGGATTGGAACTTTGTAAAACGTGGCCACAAGTACACAAACTGTAGTTTCCTGTGTATAAATTTCAGATTTGAAGGAGGAAACAGTGACACATGGCACGTCGTAAAAGTTCGCTCTACTAAACTAGTCCATAATTAGGCCATTGTGGGAAATTGGGCATAAATTTGCCTTGAAGAATCCAAATCAGGTTATACCTGTGGCATTTGAAAGAAGCTTCAGAGGGCTACTATAGGGCCAAATTTCAGATATTAAAGATTCTAAATTACAGAGATAATTTAGTTTCAATATTGAGCTCCTCAAAATCAAGAAAAAGGTGTGTATTCTTTTCGAATTGCATAAGCCTTGTGTGAAAAATCAGTTTGAATTGATTCCAAGGGCATATTTTAGAATAAATATTAGTATTGGGTTCTAAAATTCCCCCTAAAAATAATTCAACACCCATTAATCCTTTAGAAGGCTCTATTGTGACTCATGAAGACGAAGAATGGCAACATGACATATCAAAATTACAAGAGCAAGTGCAACAAATTTCGCTCTCGCAAAGAGCAACAAAAAATGAAATGAAAGTTTTGAAGAAAGGCGTGAAAGTTAAGATGGATGGTTTCAAGAAAGGCATGAATGGCATGGAAGCTAAGATGGAGGGCATGGAAGTGGGCATGGAAGCTAAGATGGATGACATGAAAGAAAAAATGAAAGACAACATGGAAAACATGAAGAATGATCTAAAAGCAGACATGGAAGGTTTAACAAAGTTGATACAAGAAATGTTTCCTAATAATGAAAAGATAGTAGAGGAAACTCATGATTAGAACAAAATAAATTCTAATCGTGATTTCATAAACTCTAATGTTGGATGGAAGAACCACCATATACTAAAGATGGATATGAGGAAGTTTGATGGCAAGGATCATGTAACATGGCTACTACAGATGGAGCAATATTTTGATCTCAATAATGTGCAGAACACACAAAAGGTACGCATTGAAACTTTACATTTAGAAAAAAATACATTTGTATGGTATCAATGGCTTTGCTCCCGTAAAAAAATTATCACTTGGTCAATTTTTCCGGAGGAAATGATAGCACATTATGAGGATACAAAGAGAAACACCTTCTTTAGCCAATTGAGAAATCTCAAAAAAAATTGTTCAATGGTGGAGCACATTGAGGACTTCCAAAAATTGAATATAAGGGTAACTGATATTCCATAGGAACACAAGATTGATGTATTCATAGGGACTTTAAAGGATAACATCCAACATGAAGTTCGCGTTTGGGAACCTGATTCATTGGAGAAGGCATTCAGATTGGAAAGAAAAATTGAATGTAAAATTATGGTGACAAGGAAGCCTACCACTCACATATATAAAGATGGATGTGTTACTACTACTAGAATTCCACAACCTACAAGGTTGACACCACAACAATTGGAAGAAAAAATAGCAAAAGGGCTTTGCTATAGTTGTGATAGCATATACACTAAAGGTCATAAGTGTGCTAAGAAGAAATTATTTTACATAGATTGTGAAGAGGAGCAAGAAAATGAACAAGAAACTTCAAAAGAAGAGGATATACACCAAGAACCAAGCCTAGAAGAAGAAGAAATGAGTCTGACCATATCATGTAATGCATTGGTAGGCATTACCACTCCTTAAACTCTCAAGATAAAAGGACATATCAAGAAGAAAAAGGTAATAGTGTTGATTGATTTGGGTAGTACCCATAATTTTATTCATTGTAAGGTAGCCAAAGAATTGAATTGTTTCCTATACCCAGCACCAGAATGTCAAGTGATGGTTGTAAATGGAGGAACTATAAATTTCTCTGGAAAATGCCATAATATTAAGCTAACCATGGGGAATATGTATTGAATCGTCCAATGCTTTCCATTCCAGTGGGAGGTGTTGATGTTGTACTAGGAGTACAATGGTTACAATATTTGGGGATGGTAGCTTTTAATTTTCAAGAACTTTTCTTGAAATTCTTTTCAGAAGGAAGAGAAGTCAAATTAGGGGTATCGCAGGAAAGCCAAGAAATATAATAAGCTCTAATGTCATGACAAAGCTTCTGAAAAAAGAACAACGAGGCATAATTTCACAATTATGCTCACTAGAAGTTCCAACATCAAAATCTTCTATTTCTCCATATCTCCAAAAAGTCTTGGAAAATCATTCCAAGGTGTTTGAAACTCCCAAAGGAATCCCACCTGTTCGTGATCATGATCATGCTATTCATTTTATTCCAGGAATTGTTCCTCCAAACATCAGGCCTTACATATATCCTTATGTCCAAAAGAGTGAAATTTAACGTATGATTGCAGAAATGTTAGAGCCTGGTATAATTCAACCTAGTCAAATTTCTTTCTCTGCTCTAGTAGTATTGGTGCACAAGAAGGATGGATTATGGTGCATGTGTCTAGATTATAGGGAGCTCAATAAGCTCACTATTAAAGATAAATTTCCCATACCTGTGATTGATGAATTATTGGATGAATTACATGGAGCAATTTATTTTACCAATTTGGATCTTCGTTCAAGATATTATCAAATTAGAATGAAGAGTGAAGATATTCCGAAAATGACATTTCGAAATCACGAGGGTCATTATGAATTTTTGGTCATGTCTTTTGGCCCTACCAATGCACCTTCTACATTTAAAGGGTTAATGAATTCCATTTTCAAACCCTTCCTTAGAAAATTTGTGCTAGTATTTTTTGATGATATAATAATCTACAATAGGTCTTGGAAGGATCATGTTCAACATATTGATAGGGCGCTCAGACTATTGGAGGAGAAACAATTATATGCAAAAAAATCCAAATGTTTCTTTGGAGTACAAGAGGTGGAATATCTGGGTCATATTGTATCTAATGAGGGTGTTAAGGTAGACCCTAACAAAATTAAAGCCATTAAGGAATCGAAATTCCCGACAACCATAAAGAAGTTGCGAGGATTTCTAGGGTTAACAGGGTATTATCGCAAGTTTTTTAAGAATTATGAGAGAATAGTAGCACCTCTAACAACATTATTGAAGAAAGATGCATTTTCATGGACTCCTGAAGCAACTAAGGCCTTTAAACATCTTAAAGAGGCAATGTTCCTAGCACCAGTCTTAGCTATGCCAAACTTCATAGAAACCTTTATTGTGGAATGTGATGCCTTAGGAAATGGAATTGGTGTTGTTTTAATGCAATAAGGAAGACCCATTCCTTTTGAAATTCGTCCAATCAAAGGAAAGTATTTACAGAAATAAATTTATGAGAAGGAAATGTTGGCAATACTACATGCACTAAAGAAATTGCGATATTATCTAATGGGAAGACACTTCAAGGTAAAAACTGACCATGATAGTCTTAAACACTTTTTGGAACAAATACTATCTTTAGAAGAGCAGCAGAAATGGGTCACAAAGATGTTGGGTTATAACTTTGAAATCATCTACAAAAAAGGGAAGCTAAATTTTGTTGCAGATGCACTCTCAAGAAAGGATGGAGAGGTGGAAGCATTGCTTTCACTACAAGGAAAATACCCTCTAGCGGATTTTCTTGAGGAACCCCTTATAAAAATACCCCATACATCCATTTCTAGCGGAGGTTACTAGAGAAGGTCGGCAGGCGGAGGGTTTTGCGGATGTTTTATGCCCACTGCGCTTATCAATCAACGTTGCACCAGTGCTCCTTACAAGAGAAAGCACCGGTGTGCACAAAACATTGGCACACCGGACACCGTGTGCTCCGTACACACCCGTCTGGTGCATCATATTACTATATAGCACTAGTGCTTCACAACTCTTTCGCGTTGGTGCATCATAAAACACCGCGCCAAAACCGAAACCACCCGGTACAGTATTAAGAAACCGCATCGGTGCATCATAAAAAAACACGCCAAAACATAAAATGACCAGTGCATTCATAATAAATAGCACCGGTGCACCTATAAACCACATGCACTAAAAAAGGGTTAAATTAAAAAAAAAATTACGACAAAAAAACCGGAGTTTTCTCTTTTTTTAGTGCTCCAAAGCTCTCAATTACCGGTGTGCTCTACAAGAGAAAGCATCGGCACGCACAAAAAATTGGCACACCAGACACCGTGCACTTCGTACACACCCGCCCGATGTGTCTTATTACTATAACGCACCGGTGCTTCACAACTCTTCCACGCCGATGCATCATAAAACACTGCACCAAAACAAAAACCGCCAGGTGCAGTGTTAAGAAACCACCTCGATGCATCATAAAAGACCGCACCAAAACATAAACAGACCGGTGCATTCGTATGAAATAGCACTGGTGCACCTATAAAACGCGTGCACCAGAACAAGGTTAAATAAAAATAATTGCGGCCAAAAAACCACATTTTTCACTTTGATGTTCTCAATCATCGGTGCGCTCTACAAGAGAAAGCACCGATTGCACAAAACATTGGCACACTGGAAATTGTGTGCTCCGTACACACCTGCCCGATGCTTCCTATTACTGTAAAGCACCGGTGCTTCACGAATATTCCACCCCGGTGCATCATAAAACAACGCGCCAAAACAGAAATAGCCCGGTGCGGTGTTAAGGAACCGCCCCAGTGCATCATAAAACAATGTGCCGAATCTGAAACCGCCCTGTGCGGTCTTTAGAAACTTCACTAGTGCGCCTATAAAACCTCGCGCAATGGAACAAGGTTAAATTAAAAAAAAAAAAAAAAAAACCGCATTTTTCACTTTTCTCATTGCTCTAGAGCTCTCAAGCACCAGTGCAATTTCTCCTTCTCTAAGCCGCCCTGACATTGGTGCTCCCATTGCACCCATTACACGCACTACTGCTATTCATTGGCCACCAATCTCCAGCTTGCATTTTGCAAAACAGGGGGCAAATTTTCTTTTGCAAATTCTACAGCCAATATGCCTCCTCGACCGCAAAATGTACATGTATTTTTCTAGTTTTTCCATAAATAAGATTTTTAGTGGATTAGAATTTGAAATAACCTTAAAATTAACCATTAAATTTTTTATTTTTTTTGTCGCGCGGTGCACACAAGTCGTTCGACTCACACCGGTAAGCAGTGATGCCTGTAAAATTTACAGGCCACACTGCAACCGGTGTTAACAGTATCTGCATTGTGTCTTGCGCAGTACCGAAAGGCGCCCCGCATTATTTTAAAATTTAAAAAAAGTGTGGTGCGGTCATTTAGCCGGTCACAACGTTGACCATGGGAATAGAAACACGGTGCGTTGATGGAAATATCTGCCTGGTGTCTGTCAGCGCACGACATTCGGCATTCCGACAGGGTCAACGTTGTGGCCGAGTAAAAGATCGCACCGTTGACTATGTAATTTGTGAGAAAGTCAGTGTGTTGACATGACTATACACGTTGAGGCGTATATTTTAGTCAGGGCACCGCTCTTTTGACACCATATATAGTCAATGGTGCTTGAAAAAATTTCAGCTGCACCGCATACGATGTGTTTTATGTCATCTGGGGCACCACCTCTGGTTCTCTACAAATAAAAGTCTCACCGAAACCAGTGCATGACTGTTTTTGTGGCACACCAACTGGTTTTTTTTTTTTCCAAAAAAAATTATATATGTATATTCCTAAATACATGTATGATTTAATAAAAAATTAAAAAAAAATTAATATGTCAATGATTCAGAGAGAAGAGGAGGAACAATAACAATAACAGGCAGAGCAGTATGACATGCTTCACCAGTGGGAGGCACGAGAGAGGGATAGAGATGCGTACCCTCGTCCTATTACAACAGATACCTAGGGGCTCCTAAGGCAGGTAGGCCTCCTCAAGTTCTATGAGGAGGCTACTTCCCCAAAAGCCCATAGTGTGTTTTTGAGACATCTTATCCGCAGGTGGAATGGCCACCAACAGGCTTTCCAGGATGGTCCTGACTAGTGGTACACACCCATTGAGGAGGATATTTATTTCATTACAGGGCTATCGAGGAAAGGGGTGGATTTTCCCTTGTTCTCAAAAATTCAAGCTGGTTGTGTAGCAGGGAGTCAGTTATTTTACTCCCAGAGATACATTGGAGCAGATGTACTGTCTCTTTCAGAGTTTCAAGTCCCTGGAGGTCAGCTATGTATTGGTGCATTTGGTAGACAGGACGTGCAGTTCCTCTCACTTCTAATTTCGACCATTTCACACAACACCAGTGATGGTCAACGCATTAGTTGCCTACTTCTATATTATGTTGATTCTTTGGTACATGAGCCACAACTTGTCAGGTGGTCTGCCATTTTTTTTCAGCAGTTTTGTATGGCCTTAGATAGATGTCGTGCTCATGCACAAGGGAGGGTCAACTTCCCTTTTTCTTTAGAGCTTTTTTGTTTATTCTTTTAGAGGTTTCCAGAGATGAGGCCTATTTTTTTTCAGCAGCCTCGTAGGCCGATGTTGGAGGCCCGGATGCACATGTGGGGGCAGATGATGCCTAAGAGGGGAGAGACTATGTTTCCAGCCAAGATATCGCATGATGCACTGGACTTACTAGCCAGTATTGACAAGATGCATCCCTTCATTATGGTCCCCTGTCCTTATGCTGGATTGGATTGGTGAGGGTGTGCCAAAATCCTCTTCACAAATGATGAGTAGCCAGATGATAGAGGTAATATTACTGTTTTATTTATATTTATTCTAACATGTTCTTTAACTTGTTTTTATTAAATTGTGTAATGAATTTGTCTAATTATTGTTGTGTACTTGTATATATTTTGCATACATTGGCTCTTTTGATAACAAGGAAATTTCGGAACCACCACATGATCCAGGTGTGGATCCTGATGACGATCAGGACATGGCAGATGCCGAGGATCATGATCAGGAGGCCACTGTAGAAAGACATGCTCCTGCTGGTGTGCTGGTACCACCTTTTGCTCACGGTTGACCTGATACTAGATACATGATGGAGTTGGGCGACCAACTCAGTGCATTGATTGTTGAGGCGGGCATCAGGCCCGATCATTACAGAGACATAGAGGCCGATGATAGGCTATTACGGATGTAGAGAGGCATGCCGCGTGACATGAACAGCTTGATGCAGCATATCGTAGGAGCTACAACAGTTGTTACGCAATTGAGGAGGATTTTTGCACAATATAGGCGTGGTTTGTTGATTAGCGATTTTTATTGATGTCAACCCAAGTAGCACTAGGGTCTACCCCAATATTGCATGGGAATTTTGACCTACCAAATTAATATATTCTGGGTCAAGAATGATTTTGATGGTTTCTACTTGTCAATATGTTTCCGTTGATATATGGCACGCCCATAATTCTTCACGGTTTGAGAGATATTCATGTTTGAAGTTTGTACCCCCAGTTAGTGGGCTAAAACCCCATGGGGCATGGGTCATTGAAAAGTCATAATTAATATTTTTTAAGTTCCTAAAATCTCTCCCACATTCACTTGTTGAAGCCACTCTCAACCTAAGCATTTATATAAATTGTGATCCTCATATCCTCCTTATGTAGGGTATTTCGCCATCTGAAACAGGTCTTCGTGGAATTTCCGCTCTAAATTCTTTTATACAAAGGTTCAGAGGCTGAAATTTTTATGAGAAGAAGCCAAAATCCTGAGGAAGCTCTTGTAAAAATTCAGATCAAGGTGCACAATATTTTCAGAGATATGATCTGTGGAAGTCAGTGTTTTTGCAGACTCCTGAAATTCATCTCAAAGAAGTGACCTTGGGCAAATCGTCATAACTCTCTCTCTAAGTATCAGATTGGAATTCTGTAAAAATTGGTAGATAGTGTACGGACTGTAGTTTTCACTCTATCAATTTTAGAGCCGAATTAAGAAACAATGACACATGGCACTTCATACAAGTTCGCTCTACTGAAACAATCCATAATTAGGGCATTGTGAGAGATTGGGCATAACTCTCTCTTGAAGAATCCAAATTGGGTCAGACATGTGGCATTGGAAATAAGACTGAGAGGACTACTACAGGACCAAAAATCACATATTGGGGATCTGAAATAACAAAGACACACTAGCTTCAATATTGAGCTCCTAGAAGGCAAGAAAAATCTAGATCATGTGTTGTCAAGGGCTGCAAAGGACTAGAATTTCTAGGGTAGCAAAGCAAAGCAAGGTGCAGCAGAGGGTAGCATGAAAATAGCAGCAACCAAGTTGCAAAACAACAGCAATAAGTTCATCACATGAAGTCTTCAAGTGGGCAGCACTGCATACAGTCACTATAAAGGTATCATTGTACTAAGTCATTGTAAATACATTATTGTAAAAAATTGTTCTAGTGTCTATCTGCCAAGAGTTAAAGAGGTAGTGTCAAGAGGTCTAGGATCATAATTAGGTGGTTGTGTCATAGTTGGGGTTATGGTCTAGTGTGTCTTATTCTTCTACATCATTCTATATCATTGTAAAGTGGACCATTTTCGCTGGTATGGGAGTCCATTCTTCTTTTATTCTTCTATAAGGTGGTAGGGTGGTGCTAGGGTGAGTTGTAGCTCATTGGGTGTTGGGGCATCCGTTTAATTGACTATTGAAGAATCTCGAGCATTGGAGCGTCCATCTAGTGGGAGCTGGAGAAGGATGCTTTTCTAGATTCTAGGAAGTTGGAGCTTTATGTTCAATTGGAGTTGAATATTAAAGAATTATTAGAAAAGCATTAGGTGGTTTTTGTCCCGGAGTGGGTTTCAACCTTAAAAACTGTGTACATTTGTGTTCCTTTTGTTTACTGCTATCATTGTACAAACACTGATAATAATTGAATATTAACTAATGCTCTAATTGAAAGGAATACTGATTCACCCCCTCTCTCAGTATTTCCAACATGGTCAAGTCGCAACACATGATGGATAGTCTGCGAGCATCGTCTCATCATCTCATGATCGTTCACCTCGTGCCACGCCTGATGAGCATGAGGCTCCACTAGCATCTAGCAATCATCATGGAGATGAGGCTGGACCATCGGCCACGTCCAGTCAGGAGCCTGCAGCATCCATTAGTACTAGTCATGATCATGAGCAGGCTGGACCATTGACCGTCGAGGCTGAACCATTGACTGAGTAGGCCTCCACTAGTACTACTTATATTGATGTTGTACTACCACCAGCTGATCTATCCATCAGTACTAGTCATGATCATGAGCAAGCTGGACCATCGACCGTCGAGGCTGCACCATTGACTGTGCAGGCCTCCACTAGTACTTCTATTGATGTTGTACTACCACCAGATGATCCATGACATTTATGTTATAGTTGTATATTTTTAACATTATATATATATATATATAGTCCATGTATTTTATGTTCATGTGTTGCAGTTTTACTTAATTTACATGTTGTTGATCATCATGATGTGTATATTGTTAGGTCATCTTAGATATGTTCATTTAATGTTTAGCTTGCAGATAGATGTGTATGTGATAGCATGAGTTATTTGACATGAGATGTATATTTGATGTTTGTGTTGTGATGATGTTAATATATAATGTTAATTTGATGTTTGAATGTGTTTTTTAGTCGAATATAATGTTTATACGATGGTTATCATGATCGTGATGTTTATTAATTAATTTAATATTAAATGACCATGATATTTATTAAATATTATGTTGTGATTGTAATTTTAATTTTAATTTTAATTGTATGTAAATTTTTAAAATTGTATTTGTATTTGTAATTGTAATTTTAACTGTAATTGTATGTAAAATATTTAATGTAAAATTTTAATTGTAATTATAATATTTAATTTATTGTGAAATGATTGTAATTGTAATTTTAATAGTAATTGTATATATGACAAATTGTAAAATTCTAATTCTAATTCTAATTGTATGTAAAATTCTAAAATTGTAATTGTATTTGTAATTGTAATTTTAATTGTAATTGTATGTAAAATATTTGTAAAATTGTAATTGTAATTGTAAATATAATTCTAATTCTAATTCTAATTGTATGTAAAATATTTGTAAAATTTTAATTGTATTATTGTGAAATGGTTGTAATTGTAAATGTAATTGTATGTAAAATTAAAATTAAAATTCTAATTCTAATCGTAATTGTATGTGAAATTGTAAAATTGTAATTGTAATTGTAATTCTAATTGTAATTGTATGTATAGTATTTGTAAAATTTTAATTGTATTAATGTGAAAATTTTAATTGTATTAATGTGAAATGATTTTATTAAAATATTTAAATTTGTAAATTTGTAAATAATTGTAAAATAATAAATCTAGAATAATATGAATTTTTGTTACATAATAAAGCTTAGAAAATAATGCAAATAAATTCATGTACTTTAAAATTATCATTATTTTATTATGATCTTACATAAAAAAAAGAACTTTATACAGTCCGGTGCGCTTATCATCATAACATGCACTAGTGCGTCTTATTACTTAGACGCACCGGTGTTTCACAACTCTTCTGCACTGGTGCGTCATAAAACACTGCGCCAAAAAAAAAACCTCGATCTTACAAACCGCACCGATACTTCACAACTCTTCTGCACTGGTGCGTCATAAAACACCGCGCCAAAACAAAAACCTCGATCTTACAAACTGCCCCGGTGCGCCTATAAAATAATGCGCACTTGAACAAGGTTATTCTGTAAAGTGCAGTATTGGAGAAGCGGATGGTTCGAATCACGTGCAAGAATTTTTCTGAGGAGATGAGGGTTTGAAAAGACGAGAATTTGAATTTCGGCTGAGAAGTTTATAGCAGAGAAAATGAGTGATTCAAACATAAAGACAGACAAAGACGCTTATAGGGATGTAGATGGCTACAGAGTTCGATAGAGTACAAAAGGAGAAAAGGAGTACAGGTTGAGACCAGCAAAGAGCATTCGGTTGGGGCTGGAAATAGGGTTAAGAGGTCCCATGATGGAGAAATGGAGAGCAGAGTTGATGGCAGAGAAAGATCAATCGAGGCAGTTGATAAAGCCAAGAGGCACCATGAAGGGAAGGATTCTCATTCCCTTAAGGACAACAGAGAAAGATCAATTGATGTTGTTGATCGGGCTGGTAGGTCCCATGAAGGGAAATATTCTCCAGAATGCATTTAAAAGTAGCTGGGAGTATTGTCCGAGCTTCGGTTGGCTTACATAAACTTTTACTGACAAAGCTGACATCGCATAAAATCACATCTTCGGCTTTCAATTGAACCTGAATGGAATCTCTAACTTGTCTGAGTTGTGGTCCTGTGGATGAAACCAGTAAAAATTCTTCTTGTATTATAAATGGAAATCCAGTGACCATTTCTGTGGGAAGAAAAGCATAGATACCTGCAGCTACCATATTTCCACCTGCAAATCGGTTTCCCATTGGAAAATTTAATGTAATAGCCTATTTTGAAATGTCTTTCCTCTGCTCAACCCTATACTCATTTTTTATGGGAAACCATTGCCTCCACATGTAATAACTGCATCGTCTAGTAGAAAATCAGTCTTCTTCTGCTAACAAATGCATAATGAAGGACTCGTTGTCATTGCTCCCAGAACATTACCCTTCTGCAGATTATATATACTAATTGTTGGCAGGCCATCCATCTATCTACAAATTATATTCTAAAACATATTGGTTGCAAATAGTTAAGTGCCAATTATAATAGGTTCACATGCCACAATTGCCCACTTGGGCCCTGTAGTATTGCATCTTCACACGCCCCACATTGCATTCTCTCCACATAATCAGTGAGGACATCCTACAATAAACAAAATGCATTGGAAGAATAGTTATTTCCATCAATAATTTATCCAATTCCAATTCTCAATTTTAATTCTAATTCTAATTCTCAAGAATAAACAAAATTATAATTCTCAATTTCTATGGTTGGAGCTCACTAAATTTTGGTGTACACGCCTAAAATTAATTTCGGTGCCTTAACCACAAATCGGTGCTACTGTACATATAACCGCACCGGTGCTGGTGTTACAAAACGATGTACCGGTGTGGTGCTATTAAGTGATGCACTAGTGATGAATAAACGTAAATAAAAATAGCACAACTCTATTTTCTTTAAGTGAAAAAAAAAAAAAAAAAAACCGGCAAATTGAAAAATGGGCAGC
Source organism: Pinus albicaulis (assembly GCA_034641835.2). NCBI lineage: Eukaryota > Viridiplantae > Streptophyta > Pinopsida > Pinales > Pinaceae > Pinus > Pinus albicaulis. The sequence continues at coordinate 245,236,085 of CM076575.1, read as the reverse complement.
AAAATATTTTCGAAAATCTAATTTCATAAAATTATTCTTTAAATGCTAAACACTTTTCATTATTTCACTATTTTTGCTAAAATTTTCAGCCAGATATTTGCAAGAGACATACTTGGAGCAAGAGAGCACGAGGGCACTGTGGAGCAGCGAAATATATTCGAACAGAAGTATTCAAACAATCAGAAACCAAACCTACAGTGATTCAAACCCTGTATCATAGAATTTCAAACCATCTCGTGATTAAATTTGATTATTTTTTTTACTTTTTCTGCAGTTTTTTCCATTTTTACCCTAAACCCTTCATTTTTTGTTTTTGCCCTGTATTCTCCTTGTTTCTGTGATTTCAGAATTAGGGCTTTTCATTTTAGATTGACATCCAACCCACGGGATGACTTGCATAGTCAGATCTCAATCCATTCGGCCATTGCATGATTTTTTGGAAAAAATGGATTTTTTTTTATCGGTGCGCCCTATGTAACCTAGCGCACCGGTGCGATGTATTATAAAGCGCACTGCGCAAGTACTATGTAATAAAAAATTTGAAAACAATTTTTTTAAATCAGTGTGCCATATCTGAAATAGAGCACCGTTGCTCCATGTTATGAGGATAGCACCGTACGGTCTATTACACTATTTGTGCGGTGCATTTATAATACCCCACGCACCGTACAGTCTATTATATTTTTTTGCGTGCGTTTGTAATACCCCCCTTTACCGGCAACAATGCATACATCATGAAAGGCACATCGGTGTCCTGAGATTTATTTTTTACATAAAAAGTTGACAATTTATTTATAAATATATTAATGAATGATATGGTACAGGTTTCATATTGATAAAGAAATGACTGACAAGAGATCAAGTAACAAAAATACTGATAACACATCAAGAAAAGCAAAAAAGGCAAGTTCTTTGTAAATTCATTATAAAAAAAAATATTTTTGTACTATATGTAAGTTTAACTAATATATATTACTTATTGTGTATCATGCAGAACCACAAAATGACGAAGCTCAATAATATTATTTCTGATCTAGGACCAGAAGAGCGTAAAAGCTTGATGAAAAAATTGCAAAAGGATGAATCTGGTGAATGAAAAAATACTATCGATCCAATATGAGTTTCTTTTTTTAATTATCATTAATCATATACTTAAAATTTTTAGATAACATGTTTCAAAAAGTCTATTAATTATTCACATATGTTTAATGTTCTACAGAGACCAACAACTCAGAAAAGGAATGTTGTTCTAAGAAAAGAAAAAAAATAGAACATGCAAATGAAAATGAATTGCTCCTTAGCTCATCTAGAGTGGTGCTGGAAGTTAACGAAAGGGGGGAAAACTTTTACAAAAGTTTGAGGGATCTAGTGGAATGAATGTATAGATGGTCTTTCCACTTATAATACAAAAATCAATCCAATGATTCCAAGAACCAAATTTTATCTAAACTACAGGAAGAGTTTCCAAAGAATTGGTCAATGAGACATGTCGGACTTTTAATAGCAAAAACGTACCAAAAAAAATGAAAAAGTAATATTCCTTTAAATGTTTGTCTAGAATTATTTATAAATATCACTTTTTGTTATATTTACTTTTCATATATCAATATAAAAAATAAATATTTTATTGTCATGTTACATTTTCAGGAAGATTATGAAAATCTCAAAAGTTGAATGAGTTGATATCAGAAATATGCCAGCAAGAATGTCCAAAAAGGTGTACACGGAGATGGTCAAAGAAATGGACAAAATTGCATCGCAGGAGGAGCCATCTCAACAACAACGTGCTTCAAATGTAATATGTAATCATTGAATTTTTCGATCATTACGTACAATAAATAAACAATTTAGCATTAAATATTAATTTTCAAGAATTTTCTTGAAGAAAAGAAAAGAAAATGGAGCCTATTCAGTACATAAAAAAGGACGACAAGGAAGAAAAGGGTTGATATCTAAGTTTGTGAGTAATTGTTACTTCCTTATAACAACTTAACTAGATTTCATTTTTGTATTTTTTGAGTTGTTTTACAAAAATCATCATTGAATGTCTTCAAACAGGTGCTAACATACAAAGAAGAATCATCAGACGAATTGATTGAAATTGGGTTAAATATGGGTTGTGAGTATATGTTGGCATATTAGAAATTAAATGTGGAATTTGTAAGCATCTATCGATCTTGTTTTACTTAGCTCCGTCTATAATTAATAGAACAAAAACATATTTTCTATTAAATATATGATTTGTTATGGGGTATAAAACTTGCAGGAAACAAAGTATGGAACTGCACCAACAGATGAAATTTTGAAAGATGGCATAGTACATGGTTTTGAAAGAATGTGTATAGTTTATGAGTCAATTGTCGCTATGGTACGCCATTTTTCTTTTCCATTTACATTGATGTATATTATTTAATATTTCAATTTTCATTATTCTCACCAATGTACATACACTCATTTTAGTTTATTTTTATGTTTGTAGATGGAAGGTGAAGAAGAAGAAAACAATCAACACTGTGAACAAAAAATTCCTGAAAATAACCCAAGTCATGGAAGTAGGTCTAGCAGTGACAACATTTCAAGTGAAAAATGATGATCACTATGTTTGGATATCAAAGCAAGGCATTGTATTTTTTGAAATATGTCTGTGAAATCAGACATTTTTTTTAATGTAATGGACATAGTGTCCCAATTGAAAGACAAAGGGATACCAATAATTGTCCCATTTTGTATGATAAACACTATCTTATATATATATATATATATATATATATATATATATATATATATATATATATATATATATATATATATATATATATATATATATATATATATGTTTTAATTTATTCTATTGCGTTCTCCATTGTCGCTATTGTGTTCTCCATTGTCGTTCTCAAATGCACTAATAAAATTTTAATTCATATAATATTGTTATAAGATATATATGTGTTGAATTTTAATGAATAATGAATTTTAAAAAACCACGATAATTATGATATGATATAACAAATTAATCCAAACATCACATTCAAAGGCATTAATAAAAATTTAATTAATATGAATATTGTTATAAGATGTGTCGACTTTTGATAAATAATGAATTTAAAACAATCACAATAATTGCACTGTCACAGGTCGATGTTTCTAAAAAATACAAAATGAAAACCGATGCGTGTCAGTAACTGTACACCAGTGCGTTTGCATTATGAAGCGCGTCGGTGTGTTTCTACGACCTATGGGCACCAAACAAGTACCAAAACCAATTAAAAATATCGGTGTGTTTGTGCGGTACGACGCACTGCTACGTTTATGTGTCTATATGCAGCGGTGTCATTGTATGATCTATGGGCACCGCACGAATACCGATAACAATTATAAATCTCAGTGCGTTTGTGTGATATTGCGCACCGGGGAATTTATGTGTCTATAAGCACCGGTGCATTTGTACGACCTATGGGCACCGTACGAATACCGATACCAATTATAAATCTCGGTGCCTTTCTGTGATACTGTGCACTGATGTGTTTCTATAAGTCAACGCACCGGTGTGTTGATATGACCTATGGGCATCGCACAAATCCCAAGACCAATTAGAATGGCCCCGTACGTTGTATCACCAACACTACGCCCGATGCGGTTTTATACCTTAACAACTCGATGCATTCTCCTTCAACTGCCCCAGGGCACCTTCTACATGTATGCACTGGTGCGTTAAAGCCAGAGTAGTGCACCGATGAAAAAAAACATCCGTAATAACCTTTGGCCGCCCATTTTTTTTTAGTTTTGTTGAATTTCTGTTAAAAACTCTGCCAAAACCTCCGTAACCATAAACGGATGTTGTAGCAAATGTTTTTTTGACAATTTTGGCCAATTTTATAACACTAAAAACCTCCTTTATAACCTTTGCCAAAGGGTCTTTTCCTTGTGGTGTTTGTGCCATTTCTATTATCCAACCAGATTAGATAACTGAAGCAAGAGATGAATGGAATAAGGACAAAAAAGTGTGGACACTCATTAAAAATTTGCAGCAAGATCCTAGTACATCTGATACATTTAGTTGAAAAAATGATTCCTTATGGTATAAAGATTGATGATATATTTGTAAGAATTCCAAACTAAAACAAAAGATTCTTTTGGAATTGCACACTTCTCCTTTAGGAGGATACTCAGGATTTTTAAAAAGTTACCACAGGGTGAAGAAATATTTTTTTTGGGATGGCCTTAAATCTGATATTCAAAAGTTTGTGGTGGAATGTTTAGTTTGCCAACAAAATAAAGTTGAGACAATTAAGACCCCGGGGCTTCTACAACCTTTATCCATTCCAAATCAACGTTGGGAGGAGATTTCAATGGATTTTATCACAGGTTTACCTAAGTCTGAAGGATAGAGCGTCATCATGGTGGTAGTTGATAGACTTACCAAGTATGCACACTTTTGTGCATTATATCATCCATTTAAAGAAAGTATAGTTGCTACTGCATTTATGGAAATAATTCAAAAACTACATGGAAACCCAAAGATTACTGTAAGTGATAGAGATCCCATTTTTACTGGAAATTTTTGGATGGAATTATTTCTTGTTTGGGTACTCAACTAACTCATAGCTCATCTTATCATCCTCAATCCAATGGTCAAATTGAGATAGTGAATAAATGTTTGGAAGGATATCTTCGTTGTTTTGTATCTGATAAACAAACACAATGGGTCAAGTGGTTACCTCTCGCTGAATGGTGGTATAAGACTTCCTTCCATACTGCAGCAAAAATGACCCCATTTATGGCACTTTATGGAAAATTTATCCACCATCCATCACATCATATTTAAGAGAAAATTGTAAGGTTCAAGTAGTGGAAGAGCACATCTAACATCAACAAGAATTTCTCCAAATCTTAAAGGATAACCTAAATTCGGCACAAAATCGAATGAAACAACAGGAAGATCAACATCCTAGCGAGAGAAGTTTTGATGTAGGAGACTGGGTATTTTTATAGCTACAACCATACAAAAAAATGTCCCTCAAGAAAGCTAAGAAGGATAATAAATTATCGCCAAAGTACTATCGTCCTTACAAGGTGTTGCAAAAGATTGGTACTATGGCATACAAATTGGAGCTTCCTGTTTCTTTGCGAGTGCATCCAGTTTTCCATGTTTCATGCTTAAAGAAGGTTATAGGTGACAAACTTCCAGTTCAAACAATGTTGCCAGAACTTGATGAGGAAGGAAAAATCATATTGGAACCTGAAACAGTCACAGCAACAAGAACTCGACAGTTATGAAATCGATCAATTTCAGAGTATCTCATCAAGTGGAAGAACTTAACCACTAAATATTCTACATGGGAGGATGAGAATTTTATATGGAAGAATATGGAGCTATGCAAGCATTGAGGACAACACTTTTTTGAAGGAGAGGGGCATGTTATGTCCCTATATTATTAGTATAGTCCCTTATTGTTGTAACAACATGTCAGTGGGTGAGGAAGCAGACAAGATATTGAACAAAATGAAATTCAGCCTAAAATTTACCTTGTCCTATGATCCTCTACGAATCATTTCAAAGTTAAGGGTAGAATATAAGACTACTTCTTACATACACACCCATATACTAGAGATAGAGAAGTACATGAACCAGTTGGAATGGGCTGAGAACACTTTGCAGGAAGCCGAGGAGCAGCTAGTTTCAACATAAACATCACTGTCTCCTGTCCCACATGAAAAAGTAGGGAAAAGGAAAAGAGAAGAAGAGTCACCTTCAGTGACTGACACTACAAGCAAGGAGTTCAAAATAATGTACAGAAAAACGACCAAGCTTAATCCTAAAGCCAATAAATACAAAGATTCAGAATAGGAGGTTGTTGTAGTCACTAAGGAAACACCTTCATCTTCTCAAGCTGGTGGCCAATCCACCATTTTTCCTACAACTTCTTCAACTTCACATGATCAGCAACAGGCTATCCTGACAACTAAGGTTGTCCAGGGGGAGAAAGAGAATACAGTCTTTAATACAGTCAGAGAAATAAAATTGAAGAATGAAATATTGAAGAGCATCATCGATAGTAAATTATGGAAGCAGACTTCCAATTCTCAAAGTAGGTTGTTATCAGCATTTGATTCTGAGAAAGGTAAAATGTATATGGCCTTTCTTGAGGCACATATTTCACAGCCAAAGTCAGCAGTTGATTACAAGAATAAATCATTCAAGTTTGACATGAAATACATTCATCCCATTGATCAAATGGAGATGCACAAGCAGACACGTGAAATGGTCTCTTCTAATTTAACTAACACAATAATGGGTCTCTTTAAGTTGCATGTTTCTTTGGCCAACATCCAGTCACAGCTAAAAATGGAGAAAATCTCCTCTCTTGCTAAGGATACAAGGATTAAATCCTTAGAAGACTTGGTGGTTAAGATAGGATATGATCCCTCTAATATGAAGGTTGCAAAGGAGATAATTAAAAAGAAGAATGTTGACATATCAGCATTGAGAAAACAGTTGAAGTTCTCATCTACAACAAATCCTCTCACCAAGGACATTGAAGAGACAGAGGCCCAAAAGAATGATACGATGAAGCTCATCATGGAGAAAAATGCACAGATAAGATAAATGGAGACAGAAATGGAAAAAAATTATCAAAGAGAAGGAGCAGGCTACAAAAATATCCATGGTTTCTTTGGATGTTGTTCCTCTTATAGTCATCCCCACAACTACAGCCTCTACAACACAGAAAACAAATCGTGCAGAGCAGTTGACAAAAGCAGTGGAGAATATTTCTATTCAGACAAAGGAAATCAAGAAACTGCAGGATCAAGTCAAAGTTTTGCGGGAGAGATGGCGTGCTCTAGCGATTTCGTTACCCTAGGGTTTTCTGCTACCGATGCTGCCACCGCCTGCAGGTCTGCGACTAACTGGAGGAACCACCAAGTCCAGGTGCTCCATGGCTTACCTGCTAAACCTTGTGGCGTCTATTCTGAGCGGCAGAGGAACCGGCTTCCTAACTGTCGAGCCAACAGACTGGAAGGGATGGACACTGTATCGTTGGCGGAGGCCCCCTGCAGACTGAATCGAAGTGATTTTCTCCTGCTATGGATACCATCGGACGGGGAGGGTGTGTGCTTCACCTTCTATGGTATGAGATTCTCTCGGCGAACTGGAGAGGAGGGCTGCATTTACTTGATTTTTGCTTGCAGGGCAAGGTGCTGTGCACGCCCTCTGTTGTTGCGCCTTTACTCTGTGGCCGAGTTGTGCCTATTGGGTGCTGTATGCAGGCTTTTGGATCTGGAAGCGGCTCTTCGGTGGGGCAGTGCAAATGGCTTGCCAACATTCACTGGACCAGCGTTGGCTTCTGCCCCAGATTTGGCAATACGGCGGCAGACAAACCCAGAACTGTCTGTGCAGATATCCAAATCATTTGCACAGGGTAATCGGGTAAGACCACTCTGTTTTCAGATCTTTATAAAAACTCCTAAAGGTAATAGTATATTATTTTGGGTAAATGGCTCTGAACAGGTCTTAGACCTGAAGAAAATTATAGAGCGGAAAACAGGATACCCAAGTCTGGCACAGTCCCTCATCCATGGGGGTAAATATTTACAAGACACCAGCATACTCAAATACTATGGTATTTGTCCTGTTTCTACCATCCTTCTCAATTTGCGACTGAGAGGGGGTGCTCCTGGACTGCATAATGCACAGGGTCATAGGAGCACAGACATGGGAGCAGGTGCATCCAAAATTGTACCAACAAAAGGTTCATTCAGGAATGTGTTACAGGGGGACAAATACATTCCCACAGTCCCTGTTGCCCCTGCTGAAAGTTCCCCCAAGCCATATATTGTAGAACTGCAGGACAGCGTGCCTGAAATAATTATAGACAGTCTTGACATTGATATGCATAGAACTGCCTACGAATCCCAAGAAATTATAGGCAAATTCAACTGCTTCTGGCCCAAACCAATGGAGCTGTTCCATTGGATTTTCACAAACTGGACCATGGAATGTGAAATACACCTATGTTCTAAGGGGTTCTTCATTGTCAAATTTTCATCCACTGAGGTCAGAGATGCCATTATCAGCCAGGGACCATGGTTCTGGGGCTCCACGAGACTCTTCTTTACACCATGGTTCCCAAATTTTGATGCCAACACCATGGAGGTGACCAAAATGCCGGTCTGGGTAAGGCTCTACAATCTCCCGCTACATTTTTGGAATGAAAATGTTCTTGGCTGCATTGGAAACACCCTAGGTAGATACATTAAAACAGACACTCAACGCCTGGAAGAGCGCATATTCACCTTCACACGAATCTGTGTGGAGGTTGATTTGAGCAAGGGACTCCCTGAGTCCATTATGCTGAACAACAAACAACAGAGATGGACACAACATTTAGATTATGAGAACACAGCCTTCAGATGCCGGATATGCAGGTGCACAGGACACCTACAAAACTCATGCCCGGCAGCCAAAAAGGATAACAGGAAAAAGAAGAAAACAGGCAAAGTGGCAAAAGGTTGGCAATTTCCCTCTGAAGAGCCAGAGCTACAGGAAGAAGAGGTGGAACCAACACCACATGAGAATCAACAAACAGAAACTTCCGTGGGCACACAAGAACAGGAAATGCAAGATCCTCACGACACCACCACAAAGACTCAGCAGGAGATGGTACCTGGAACACTAGACAGTGGGGGATATAAAAGAACACATACATCAGACACATCAGACTCTGATAAGGATAATGGAGCACCAACGGAAGAAAATCAGCTTGTCCTTATCGAGACCGAGCCAACACTTGGTGCTTGGCGTAAGGTTGAAAAGAAGAAGGGGAGAAAATCCTAATTGTATCTCCTTTGCTTTATTTGCGGCTTTTTTGAGTGTCTTTGGACATATACCAGCTCATACAACATGTAATTTTGTTTTCTCATAAATAAAATTATGAATTTTTTCTTTGTGAAAAAGAAAGTCAAAGTTTTGCAAGACCAGAGATAAAGGAGTGAAGCTTCTCATTCAGCAGAAACACAAAGAGCGCAGAATTGATAGAGAGATTGTAGAATTCAGAGAGAGAATTAACAATTGGAAAGACCTTGGCCCAAGCCAAGGAAATCATCTAAGAATATATCATGGACTCCATTAGTGATATTTGGCCTTGCATCCAAATTATTTTTTAACAAAAGGATATGCATACTACAACAAGAGCTTAGAGATATGCATACTACAATAAATAAAATTATCAATTTGCCGAACTCCAAGAATATATATGAGTTATATGAATTTGGAGTAAATGATAGGACAGAAACTATCTTAGAAGTGAAGAGGATTCTTACCAAGAAGACTATGGTTGTTGATTTGGAAGAGAAATGCCACAGCTTGGAGATAGCAGTCAACAGGGTTTTCAACGGGATAGAGCCTTTAACGCAGAAGGGCCTGCCTTCTTTATTTGCTATTAATGATAATTGGATAGCTCATGAAGACTATGTGAAGAAATTAAAATAAATTTCCAGGGACAACACCAAATTCTCCAACATCGAAGGCAGTGTGACAGGAAGAGCATTTCTAGAAGCAATGAGTAATGAATTTTTTATCCAACATGAGGTATATCACATCTTCGTGGTAAAGCCCACTTTTTCTAGATATACTGAAGTCGATGATATTTACCGAAAGGTAATCAAATTGACTATCCCAGATGAAGATCGATGGCATAAACAATGTGAGTTACAGGAGTAAAAATTAATTGAGAACAGTCAGCTTCATCCAACGCATCAGCCATCGCATTAGCCAACGCAGCCCAGAAATAGGTCCATTCAACAATTGTTTCCTCTAAAACAGTGCTATCATTCCAGATCATCTCCACCGAGCCTATTATTTTGTAACTATTAGATTTTATTGTTCAATTTTTTGCTAATAATACACTGTCGGTTGAGACATCGTTAATGTATTCATTTTTGTAAAAATTAGTATATATACTTCGTTGTTCGAAGTCTTAGAGATTGATTTATGAGTATATTTTTCCTACTGAGAATTATAGTTTTCAAGTTTGTTGGAGCATCAATAATACAAGGACTTATTACAGGATTCATGTGGTGTATTCACTGGTGAATTTTTTTCTTTTGTAACTGTGTTATTTCACTATCTTTCCTTTCTGTGTAAATCTGAAAAATCTTAATTGTATTTTAGAAACTGTGATGAATAGCATATGTTAATTAGAACACCTTATTTTGGTTGTTTGCAATATACATGTTTTCTACTGAAGTCAGATTGAAGAATACTTAATTGCTTTTCAATCTCTACTAAATTTCACGCTTCTTCCACTTCCATATTTCACTTAAAATCTTAAAAGATCCAATTAATGCAACCTAGCTTGCCCTGTGATAACTCTTTCAAATATTGATGCAAAACCAGCTATATTTTTTACTCCATTTCCCAATGGGAATATAGCCATTTAATCAACCAAACAATCAAAACCAAACAAAAAATCAAGCACAATCATAACTAGCATAAAATTTATTAAAAACAAAGTTAAATTTTACAGAGAGATCCCTCTCTGAAGCTGGCAGGCTAGATCCTAGCTTCCAAAGTGGTTTTGATGTTTTCCTCTATGTTTATTCTCACAATCTCTTAAATTACAAAAAGATAACATACGGCGCGAAATAAATGGGAAGAATGGGATGAAAGTACATAATTGATAGAAATGGATAGAACCTTGGGCTACTATAACCCTAGAGAATTTGGATACCCATCCTTTGAATGGGGAGAACTCCATGCAAGAGTTCCAAAACTAGAATAGTTGGTGTTGCATAATGAACATGCAACTAGGCCAATTGGGAGAAATGATGAACCATTGTTTTGACATATTTCTACCAAAGAAATATTCCCTTTTTTATCCCAATAAATATTCATTTTGCCTCATTTTCATTACAAATAAAGTCATTCACATATAATTATGATTACTTTACTCAAGGTAAATATAGTTGACACTTATCTCTTTTATTTATTCATGGATACATTAGGATGTGTAAATATATTTGTTGTATTATTATCATTTATAGTGCATAGAATGGTTTTTTCTAACTCAACCTATGAACTATGATAAACCCCCATGAGGCATATTCTCTAAAAAAATGTTTGTGGGGGTTTCAATCAACGTGTTTGAGGGTTTTTCCTCAATGTGCTCCCACACTTAGTTCCACATGATTATAGTAGATACCAAACAGTGCATCAACCTGAACCAATTAATGATCATGTCACTAATTTAGATGTCATCGAATGTAGAGTCTAGCACCAAGCAAGTTGTAGCATGGACTCAGCCACCTGCATAATGACAAACATAATTCATTCAATACCCTTGTTGATAAAAACAAAGCCAAATGGTTTGATTGTTGGAACAACTGGTTGGCATGATCCATGGAAAATTTTAGGGGCTAATATGCGCAGGTGGGCTAATTTTCCATGTTTTTTCCAAAAAAAAGATTCGCCAATTTCCATTTTTTATTAAAATTATTCGCCCAAATTTTACAACATGAAAATATTTTAACTTAAAAATCACCAACATTATATAGAGAGTATATAGAAAATCATTATAAATTTGAATAATTTTACAATATATCAATAAACATATTAAAGTTTTCATATTAGGGACTAGTGAGATTCACCAATTTTTTAAACTTCAGAATAATTTCCCATCCTTAAAATTTTCCCTGGCATGATCCAATCAAAAGTCATGTTGTTTTGATAATTTTTATGTATTTATGAACTTAAAGGGTTCCTATTGCTCCATCCTTGGATTTGGAAGGTCCCTTATTTTCATATATATATCTTGTCACCCTGAAATTAAGGCAACGATAGTTTTGTGCATGTAATGAATCAATTTATTGTTTTGGTGATATTTTAGAGGTTGCACAAGCCATGCCTTTTGAGGGCCCATTCAAGATATGGTGTTATGCTAGTATGTGTATATGTATATGTGTAATGCTTGTTGATTTCAGTTCTCTATTTGGTTAGATAGTCACTTTCTGGTATTGTTTCATAGTTATTGTTTGTTGAATAGTTATTCTTGTAGATTGCATTTGACATGGAATTGGTATGTTGCAAAATCACTCTATTCTTAGTTGAATCTTAGTATATAGAGCTATATGTCAGGTTATAGGTATGGTTCCTAATAAATATGACACAAGAGGTGCCAATAACAAAGTTAAGATTGAGAACATTGTTGATTCTTTTGGTTATAATAAAGCTATGTCTTAATTTAGATTTCAATTTGAATTGTTTTTTACTTATTTCATGTGAAAGTTGGATTAGATAATATAGCAATTGGTTGAAAATAAGGGAAATACCTTCTTCTATGTAAACTAGACCTAGTGTCTTACAAGTTCAATAAACTCCAAGTTGATGAACTAAATAATTTTGTAACCTGATTTTATCCAAATATTAGGAAGACTTGCATTTGTTGAGTAATCTAGATGGAGATAATACTTACAATATGTAGGCATACATATGCTTCATGGGTTAGAGGGATAGTTGACTGTAAATTTTCCTTTTTAATTATAGTCTACAAATGAGCTGCAAACAAATTGGACATGTTTTTCTATTGTACTTGTAACATTCTTATATAATAAAGAGTTAATATACCTTCATGGTGCTCATCCATATTAAGTTCTATAGTTGGCTCATGTGTTATAAATGTTAATGTTTCATATATTTTTATGTTTCCTAAGTGTTATAATAGTTTAAGCATAAGTATTGTTGAAAAATGTTTAAGATTGTAGTTGGATGCATGCCTAGTGTGACTGTTGGATAATCTAAGTTAAGTAGCACTTGGTACATCTAACTATTGTAGCTTAAAGTGAAGTTATGGGTATACTTTAAGTGAAGAGGTGTAGTCAATTCGTAGTAGCACAAGTTAGGAATGCTACTGCAACTAAGGAAATACAATGCCACATGACCGGGGATGCCAAAACAAAAAAAAAATGGGCAAGACTATTAGGTCCATGACACATATGCACTATCAGTAACTCTTCAGTCAAATTTTTCATTAGTGCCTACATATTGCTACAATTATACATGCAACTCCATGGGTTGAATTTCAACTAATGATGTGGGTATCTTGCCAAATGTAAATGGAATTTTCGTTAAGGATATATATCCATTAATATTTCATCTTAAGTTCAATTTCCCCATGATACTCATCCATCACTACAAGTCCACATATAGCTCCATGGATTGAATTTCTACTAATAACATGGCACTTTAAGAAATGCCCCACTCTATAATTTTGAGTAAAGACCCATATTAGTCAGTAGTTGTCTTTATTAGGGTCCCGTGATTTGGTAGATTGGTATACCAAATGACCGGGTAACATGGAACCAGTCTTTGGAGTCCTAAGACCTAGTCTTCCTGGACTCAGAGAGGGATCTCTCTATTGGGTGCAAGGGATGTGTTATTTTTGCTTTAGGGTTTTGATTTTAGGCTAGTTGTTAAGTGTAGGGTCTGTTGATTGTTTTGGTTGGGTAAGACGGTCAAGTGGAATAGTTGGAGTGAGAGGTCTTTGAATCATTGGGCTATGGATTCAATGAAATTCATGAGTGTTTGGATGATGAATCAGAGTGTGTTGCAGGGCCAATCTAGCAAGGTTAATGGATCCTTAAGGTAATGTGTGAGGTGGGGTGGACATCAAGTTTGAGAAAAACAAGGTAGGGCAAAGGGCAGTGAAGTATCCTTTGTCATTTACCTATGAACAAGGAGGTATTTAAATATAATAAGCACAAGATACTAAGCATGAGCTAGGGCAAACCATTTACTCTATGATAATATTTTAAACCAACAAATATTCAAGATAAACATTCCAGTGAAACATAGAAAGCATAAGAGCTTCTAACTTTAGTAAATTCACCTTCAGAATTTGGGAAAACATATAAGATAGCACAATAACTCAATCTATGAAGAGGGAACTCCTAAACATCATACATCAAGCTGTAAAGAACTCTGAAACAAGTTGATAAGCATGGACAAATGGCAAGATCAAACGAGACCTCTTTGACTTAACCTAGTAGACAAAATTCCAAAGAAAGGTTTCAAGGAAGAGTTTGGATAGCTTCAAATAAGCATGGCATACCATGAATCATACTTGTAAAATAGCATACTAATCCATACATGAAACAAAAAAAATTTAGGTGGACCTAAGGAGCAATCAAGAATTCCTTAAGCTGACCAAACAGAGGAAAACATCAAGGCAATAGAAAGCAGGAGGACTAAGGTGCTTCAAAGAGCATGTCTTAACCTATTCTTTACTTATCTACTGCATATGGAAGGATGAAACATAATGAAAGACAAGAAAACATAAACAAATTAAGAACACATCACCATTAACCCAGCTTAGGAATCCTAGAAACAAGCTTCTCCATCATCAATCCAAGCAAGCCATTCATCAACTTCACAAAACCAATTTCTTCTCCAAGCTCATATAAACCATGTATTGCTCTCCAAGTTCATCAAAAGACAACATTTACAATGAATCCCTCATGCTCTATTTATCTTATCAAGAGAGGGAAAAAACCCTAAATAAGGTAGGAAAATGTCAAATTCGTCCATAAATGTCATTTATGGCCAAGAGACCATGCAAGGCCCAAGGCACATAATATCCTAAGAAATAAATTCCATAATAACTATTTGCACCTAATTCTAGAGTGTTTTGCCTCAAAAAACTCAAAAATATCATTTTGCAATAAATGAGTGTGTTTTGTTGACTTTTGGTCCAAAACACACTTAGACAGTCTATTTGTGCAGCGCCACTTCAACAGAAAATAGGGTCCTTTGTGACTATGTTTTGGACCCCTTCACGATGTCGGATTTTTCCCCGTGATGGCTCATTGGAAAGCTTGTCAAGTTGGCTTTCCAGATCTACCTTTTTTTTCTGAATGAGTGCCATTTTCCTATCCAAAAATCCATTCTCCCAACATTGCTCTGTGCGCAGCACCTTGCCTGAAAATGAGGTAGAATGGTCAAAATTTAGGTGTTTTTTGACCTTTTGGGGGGTCAAAACTGCTCCAAATGGTCTGAAATTTTGTGAGCGGATTATTGATGATGAGAGGAATCCAAAAATGTCAAGTTTTAAAGCTGAGGATTCATGATTTGTGTGCACAGCGCCAAGGGTGAAGCGCATAGAGGCCTCAAAATTTCAAAAAAACAAAATCTTGTTCAAATTTGCCCAAAATTTGTGGAGTGGTCCCTCAAGAGGTCTTGGACACCTGTATGGAACCTTCAGCCAAAACTCCAAGGCTTTCATGCTCTTTTTCCTCTTTTAGGGTTTTGACTTCATGGAGGGCTTCCTTCAGTTTGGCACAAACAAGCTTGTGTGCCCCTTTTCACCTTCTTGAAGTGCTTGTGCTCATTCTTGTAGTACTGAATGACACATTGTGCCATCTCAAAATCTCTTTCCCATTCCTTAATTTGTGCATCTTTGGTTAGGAGTAGCAATCTGGTGGTCATCTCCTTGTCATCATTGTCACTGTCTAGATCAATGTATTGAGGCTCTTGAGTAGATTTCTTTACTCTCTTCTCCTCCACTGGCCCACTTTTTCTTTTCCCTTGTCAAGCCTTGGAATTGATGTAGGTGACAAGGCCCCTTGCCTTTTGGAGGCAGCGAACACTTGTCTTGACCCCCTTTGATATGTGCATGGAAGAGGTGTAATGGTAGTTTTGAAAGTGTTTTCATCATGGCTGTGACCCCTGGTGTTTTCACCAGCTTTTTCATTTTTACTATGGCTTCCATGAGTCACCTCATGCCCCATTGGATCACTGCTTTCTTGACCTTCAACATCATCATAATCATTATCTTCCTCACTGCCTTCTATATT
Organism: Pinus albicaulis; assembly: GCA_034641835.2. Taxonomy (NCBI): domain Eukaryota; kingdom Viridiplantae; phylum Streptophyta; class Pinopsida; order Pinales; family Pinaceae; genus Pinus; species Pinus albicaulis. Next base: position 245,220,239 of record CM076575.1, on the reverse strand, counting down.
TTCACTTTGGTCTTTAAATTTATCATCAGGTTCTACACTTGCCTCACTTTGACCTTGTTCCTCATCAGTGTCCTCTTCTTCATCATTCTTTGCACTATTGCTTTCATTCTCATTGTCACCAAGAGACTGATTAGTGTCATGAAAATCATGACAGTCATGACAGCTGTCATGACTGTCATGACTGTCCCTTTTGCTATCTATTTCCTCACTGACTGTCCTATCAATGTTATTTCCTTGGTCACTGCCTACCTCTTCAAACTCTGTTTCAACCTTATTATCTCCCTGTTCTTGTTCTTCTATTTCCTCTTTATCACCTTTTGTTCCTTCATCTTCATTTTCTTGTTGACTTTCATCCTCAACATTGTCTGTAGAAATTTGCTGAATAATGATTAATTATTCACCGAGACTATCCTGGTCACATACTATTTGAACTTCATACACAACACATAATCTCTTCCACTCTCAGATCATCAAACATGCGGAAAATAAATCAAGCGATAACACATCAAATCATCATACACATTAACATAGTATGTATGGGGAAAGCTTATAGCTGAAAACCCCGCAGCTATTGTGTATATTATAATGGAGAAATCAAGTAACAAACTCAGTACAATACTCCTCACAAGTACTCAGTACTTTCTCATACAGTTACTCACAATCTAGCTCAGTTTTGAACAGGTTACTGGTTCAAACTCACCGCCAATTGCCTTGCCTCTATTGCGTGTTTCAATGCTATGGGATGGCCTCTTTATATAGATAAACCACCAGCCCGAACTGCGCAATCCTCATGGGCTTACTCCACCTATCTGTGTGTTGCAAATAGCAACAGTATAGTCACAACTGATAGCTAGCTCCACCCTTTCATCTACCTCTTTCACTGGTCTCCACTGAACTGATCATGCACTGTAGTGAACTGATGTGTTCTTGAGTTGAATAATGAGTTATTAATTAATGAATTAAATAATATTTAATTCACTCCACTCATAACTAATTGATTAGCTAGTTAAACTAATCTCAATCAGTTCAACTAAAATAAACAAAACACAACTCCACTATCTGTCTCATTAACTCCTCCAAACTTCTGCCACTGAAGTCCAACTGAAGTCAATCATGCATGATGCCATCAAACCCTTGGGAACCATGTGATTCCTCTGTCAGATGCATGAGCCACTTCTGTAGCTCGAACTGAAGTGCTCCAAGAGAGTAAACTGCTGTTTAGAGTCCAAATATTATTAAGGGTAAATAATATTTGACTTCCCTATTCTTAGGAGAGGCAGTCTAAAAATAGCCTTCGACCTCTTCAACCTAAGAAAATAGAGTCTCATCTATTTTTACTAACATGACCAATGCTCCAAGAATCTCATACTGGAATCCCCGAACCATGCTCCATATGTCTAAAAATAGACTTTGCGCCAGAATTCGCCTGCGGGCCCACTTGGTGAAGGCGACTTCATTTCACCAAGCTCCATCATCTTGCTGCATTCTCAACATTGTCTTCACTATCTTCTAGGTCCTCATTTTTTTCATCACTATCCTTTTCTGTACTTGGGACTGACTCATTGGTATTATTACCATCACTGCCTTCCTCCAAAGGTTCATTGTTTTTGTCTTCATGACTGCCATGTTCATCTCCCTCTTCCATGTCATCATTATCCTCGTGCTCTTCTTCCATGCTTTGTGCCTCACTGTCCTCTTCCATGCTTTGTGCCTCAAGGCTGCTTTCTTGCCCATCAATGTCAAGGTCATCACTGTTTTGCTGCTCCTCAGATTCATCATCATTAATAACTTCATTGTCCTCCATTTCTATTTGCTCTGCCTCCTCTTGACTTGTTTCATTATTACTGTTTTCCTCATTTGATGCTTCAACAGAAGAATAAAGAGGTAAGTTTCCTTGTGGAGAAGGCATGGGTGGAGGTGATGGAACATGATCTCTAGGGGGTGATTGAGGAGTGGAGGTAAGTGGGTGTGAAGTGGAAGGAAAATTTTGTTGAATGAAGGCTTGGGGATTTGCAAATATATCATGTGAGATAAAAACTTCCCAAGGGATTCCCTGCTGCTCTAGCTGGTGTAAAACAATCATCTTAACCAAGGAGTGGTGAAAAAGGCTTTGCATTTGGTGGGCATAACTCCTTTTCTTGACTACTGAAGCCATTTTGTCAATGCTCTGGTAGAGATAGTATGGTAGGTTTAGCAATTTAACCCTGGTGAAGTGCATTGGCAGCCTTATGTGATACGAGTAAAGCCTGGAGTATCTCCCCTCACAAGTGAAGTACTTGATGATCTGCCTCATAAATGGAGCATATCTCTCTAGCAAGTGAGAGAAGGGGAAAAAAGTCTTGCAGCCCTATTGATACCTAGGTTTGAGGAAGGGCTTATAGTAGCTTAAGGCCAATTTTTTCTTCTTGAACCATCTCTTACCCACATCTGGTATCCCTGTGGCCTTAGCAATGGATTCAGATGATAGCTCAAAATTTACTCCTGCTAGGTTTACCTGGTTGTTTTGTAGGCTGAGAATGAACAACCTAGTCAAATCTGAGTGGTTTTGGACCTGTTTAACCCTCTCACGGAATTGATAGCATCCAACATCTTGAAAACATGCAAGGATCATGGGAGAAGAGGTGATTTGAATTGTATCCAAGGGCTCAAACCTATTAGTTCTTCCTCCCTTGTGCTTTGACTTGATAAGCCCTTGGCCTTCATCACTACTGGTACTTATCTCCTCTCCGGACATAGTGACTGATTGTGTCTTTGAACAAATTGGTTTTAGCTTGTGAGAGCTTTAGGTCTAGGGAGGAAAAATGAGTGATGGTGAGGGAAAATCTTAACAAATGGGAGAAAGTCTAGGAATGCTTTCAGATTTTTGAAGGATGCCTAGCTTGTACTGAGTGTATTTACACCATTGACCACTCTCCAACTGGTAAATTCTGCCCTAGAAGGTTAAATGATGGTTTTCCATGAAGATTAGGGTTGTTGGCCAATTTAGGTTTTTGTTACTCTCCTTTGATTATGGATGCAAAAATAATACTTGGAGGGAAAAGAAAGGTGACCACCAACCTTTTTCAACTCATGCAGGAGCCTGGGGCACACTTGAAGAGGAAAAGACTGATTTTGGCCAATTTTTGTCAATTCTGGAAAAAGTTCTTCTGTGCGTAGCGCCACCCAAGTGGTCGTTTCATTCATGCCCTTTGCACGCCTCTGTGCGTAGTGTCGGGTCGGGTCGGGTGTTGTGTAAGCATGTGCACAACACAGTGTATTTTTCGTGTGGGTCAGGCCTCTGCACGGGCTATCGGGTCCTCCCATGTGCGTAGCGCCCGCTTCTGTGGGCAGCTTGGGCTCTGACCTGGGCGTGTGTGCTGCGCCGGTCCATCTGTGCATAGCGCAATGTTATTTAACGTTGTCTCTCCTCCCCAGTGTGCAGCGCCAAAGGCTCTATGCGCAGTGCCTCCACCTATGCGCAGCGCCGGAGAAATTTTACCCGATTTGCAGGAAAACCCTTAAAAATGATTCAACGGTTCTCTATCTCTCTTTCAAAGACAAAATGAGTTTGGGAAGAGTAAAGGAAGGCCTTTATACCTCTTTTTGAAAAAAAAAAATCATGATCAAACCCACTTTTCTAATGTTTGTTTTCTTTCTTTCTTTTTCACTGACTTTTTGGTCTTTTTTTCCTGTAGGTGGCAGAACTCTAAGAAAAATGGTTTTTTTCCTTTGCTAGAGTATCTTGATGTCTCCCTTGGATTGACAATTTTTTTAACAAGCTTAACTTTGCCTCTTGCCCACATCTTGGAAATATGAACTAATTCTAAAAAAGAAAAAGGTCACTTTGACAAATTTTTGAGGAAAAGGCATACATTGATATTAGTGCTTTGTTTTCACTTTGAAGAAGTGAAAACCTCTTGGTGTGAAAACTCTAGAAGTTGGTATCAACAACTCCTTTAGTCTTTATATGTGCTATCATTATGAGAAACATCAGGTTGTTTGATCTTATCAATCTTCCTGTAGGTAGCCATTTTTTATAGTCCTGCAGAAGTGTCATTCATGGCTAACTATCTTTTGCAAAATATAATTTTGATAAGGAAACCCTTGTTGGAGGCTTCTCTGCTTTGATTTAGACCAATTATATGTTTGTTCCTTTGACCATTTTGACAGTGATATATCTCTGGTGGGAAAATTTAGCAATTTAAACCATTTTGTGTCTCCCCTTGGTCACTTCTGTTTTTGCAGGCGCCTACAAAACATTTGCATTTGTCATTGTCCCCTTTTTGGAGAGTTTGACATCTCTTTTCTTCAATAGTGAACTTATGTTTAGCATGATTTCCTCCTTGGACATCTCACCTCATGCTTGCCTTTCTTTTGATTATGTTTGGAGGCCTTAGATTGTATTTGGAGAGCTTAGGACCCCTCTCTCACACTAATACTCTCTTCAACTTTCTTCCTTTGGTGTGGTGAAGTAGTGTTGTTTGTACAAAACCCTATAGAAAACCTTGGATATTCTTTGAATGTCCTCTGCTCTTGAGAAGGAGGACTTATCATCTGTTTTGGACATGTTCTGTCCATCTTTCCAAAATCCTAGGTTTTAGGGTTGTCATAGAAAAGTAAACAGTGTTGTCTTCTAAGTTATCTATCACCTTTCAAAATTCATTATTATTTCTGAAAATCTTCAATGTGTACTTGGTGGAGTTGAGGTGACTTATGTCCTTGTGGTCCTTGTACTGGCTTCTTGCTTCGGCACCACGGTTTTGCCAACTAGTCACAAAAACCCTGATTTTCTTTAAGCACAGGCCTACTGCCCTTCTCTTTGCTATGGATGGTCTTCTTGTGATGATTTCACCCTCCTACCTTACCTCTTGCTAGGCTGACGACAATCTTGATCTTTTTGCAGAAATGTGAGCAAGGGCAGTTGTCCCTTGCAGAATTTGTGCTCTAGGCCAAGGAGAACTTTCTTGAATGACCCTTTGATCAGTTTTGGACAAATTTACTTATCCCTCTTCTTCTTTGAAAGCAGTCTCCTTATACAGATAAAACAGAGATTTTTAGGATACCAAATCCACCCTATGACCTGTGAAACCCTAGGTGACCTAGTGGAAGGTTCCTTGGACTTGGTTTTTGACTGAAAACTTAGACTTTGGAATCTTTAGGGTAAAACAGAGATTTTATAGACTGATGTATTGAAGATCCAAAATCCAATGTACTTGATTTATCTAAAGAGCCTATAGAGACAGTTTTGAGATCATCAATACATAAGGCATTTATGGAGATGTAGGAGAGATGGTTGTTTGGTGGCCCTAGGTAGAAGTAGAGGGGTTTTTAGGCTTAAAAAAAAAAAAGAATTAAGGTCAAAGGTGACACACCATAGACAAAGAGACTGACATGAGCCCATGATGGGTCTTCTCGGGTGGGTGAGCTGAGCTTGACATGATGGGATGATGAAATAGTGAACAAATTATCTTAAGGATAATGAAGGCAATGAAATTTCTAGAACTCACAATGTTCATGAACTTTGTTTCTAGAAATCTAGGGCAATCATTTAGTCATCTACCCAGGCAAAAATTATTGATGACTAACAACCTTGAGAGTAATTCCTTGGTGTTGTTAGTGCATAGCTACAACTTCACATCTAGGTTCATGGGTTGAATTTATACCAATAATATGGGCACTTTGGTCTAAAATTTTAAGTAATAATGCATATTCAATGGTAATTAGCCTTGAGGTTGATTCCCTATGTGGTTTCATCCATGCTACAACTCCTTGGAATAAAATTTTATGAATGACGTGAGCATCTTGATAAATCCTTCAATCGAGCATTTTGATTAAAAGCTCATATCTATTAGTAGTTTATATTGAGTTAAATTCTCCTCACTATGCCCCTTCACTGCTATAACCTCACATACCTTCTTGTACTTATACATTATTACAACTTACATACAATTCTATGAATTAATTTTTTGCAAATAATATGGATATCTTGCAAAATGCTATGATCTCTATTATCTTTATGTATTTCATATTCATTACAATAAGAAAACGTATAACGCTCCTCAAACAATACATTATTTTAAAAATACAAATATTTCTACATAAAATCCTCATATCACTTAATTTGTTTTTTATAATCTTAAAGACTTGAAGTACATGGTAATGGTTATCTACTTTACATTCATACCATATAATTTTCAAGTTTGAAAATATATCATTTTCAATTTGATTAGAAATAAAAATATTCATACATCAAAATCAAATATCAATTAGTTTGATATCAAGAATAATCTTATAAATTTAATGCATATTAATAATGTTTAAAAAAACACACATATATTTATATATTTATTTTTTTATTTTTAATACATTTATAAATTACCTCATTTTTCTTATTTTTTATTTATCATTTTAAATTTATATTTTGTTTAATGTTTTTCTTCAATTTATATTACATTTTTTCATTTATTTTATATAATATAATTTATTCACTTTAAATTCAAATTTTATATATATATATATATATATATATATATATATAGATATAGATATAGATATAGATATAGATATAGATATAGATATAGATATAGATATATATATATATATAGATCTAGATCTAGATCTAGATCTAGATCTAGATATAGATATATATATATATATATATATATATATAATTTTATTAATTTGAATTTAAAATTTAAAATTTATATATAATTTTGTTATTTTAAATTTAAATTTTATATAGTAAATACACATATAAAAAATTTGGAGTAAATTCCATTATTTCAGGAAATAATATATATATATATATATATATCATCAAGTAAAAAAAGTCACTTGATCCCCGGATGCGGGTGACACAACCAGATCGCACAAGGACAGCTCCTCCCATGCTCAAGCTGACGCCGCCCTGCAACGCCTACTCTAACATGATGCAGAACCTCAAATCGCCAATCAGTTTTACCAGCACTCTGCCACACTTGGCCTCTTGCCATACTTCATATCACATGCAGACACACTTGGACTATCCCTCATTGCCACTGCGCTTGTGCCACTTTCCTTCAAAAGGCACATAAGCTCCTCATTCAGCCATCTTATTGCTGCCCCAGCTGATCCCAAGAGCCAGCGCCATTACTCTCCTCGCCATCACGTTGCTGCTCCAGCTTGCCTGGTGCACCTCCATTGCCATCTCCCTCCCTGCTGTGTGTCCCCTACCGCGCGTCCTCCTGTTGCGCGCCCCTCCCCTTGTGTTCCTCCTTGCTACACGCCCATGGTTGCAAGCACCCCTGTTGCGCGCCCCCCTGTTGCATGCCCCTCCCCCTCTGCATCTCCCTGTTGCGTGCCCTCTTTAGAGAGTATTCCTGTTACGTGCCCTCTTGTTGTGCACCCCCTTATTTCTTGCTCCCCCGTTGCGCTCCTCTGTTGCGCACCCCCTTGCGGCACGCCCCCATGCTCTGCCTGGACTCACAGTCGGCTACCATTTCTTTGTTCGACAGCCTCTCCATGGCCCCGCGCCAACGTCCAAAGCCCATCAGGGGCAGCACCAGAGTCGCGTTCTTGGGGCGCTATCACCGAGGCCAAGACGAGCGTCTGGAATCCATAAAAGGCTCCGCATTAAGAAGTTATGAAATGCAGGCTACTCAAACGCATGGCATTACCCAAGGTGAGAATGTCTTGACTCCAGAAAATCCTAAGGGCAGAAGAGGCCCCATAAAATCTACCATTGTGAACTCTGAGCCACCCACACCTCGTAAAACTGAGTTGCTCCCTATTCATGAGCCTGCGGAGGAGGAGACAGATGTTTGGATCATGGATTCGGATGACGTCTGGACTAGAGTTTTATATGCAGAGTACCATGTTGCTCTGATCGTTTGTGTGGCCCCTCCTAAGCCTCTGCATGAGCCCACAGCTGAGGAGGAAGCCATTGCAAGGGAATATGGATGTCTTATTGAGGAGGAGGACCCCGCAAAAGAGGATGATAAAGGAACCCCATGACTACTCTGTAGCAAGGTTCATCTTTGTTTTTTGTCAACTCATGACACATTGCAGCCATTTTTCTTTTATATGTTTCATTGAATATTTTTTAAAACAAGTCTGTATGATGATATTAAGAGGTTGGTTTCCTCCCAGGAGGCAACCCAAAACATGTTTTATTTTGAAAACTACCAAGGCAAGGATTGGCTAAGTACTACTTTCCATCTCTGTCCAAAGCCTCTGTAAAGTTTCTTTTAATATTTCAATATAGTTTAGCCTTACTTACAAAAAAAAAAAAAATCACTCGATCTCTCATATGGTAGACTGGACCATAACTAAAAATAAATTCGTCAGAAAGATGAGAAACAACTAGAAACTAGCATACCTTACAAACATGCTTACTAAGTCTAGATAGTGGCCTAGCTGACCCCAATTAAACAAAACCACAAGAGTAAAATAAAATACCAAATCCATACACATAGTCAAGTAATTGGGTCTGAGTCAGAGCCTGTTACTGAGATCAGTTCTTCTAGATTTGTCGATGGGATGCTAAGATCTTTGATCCTCACTAATCTGCCATAACTATTCTTTAGATGTCCATGCATGTGATCCAATGAATAGAGCGTATCCATCTGGGACTCATGCTAGTCAAGTAGAGTGCATCCCAACAAAAATTCCATCTGCCAATATAATTCAACTATCAACATATATTGGTTAAGTATGCATCAAGTATGTCCCGTATTAGGGATCCAATCTGTTCATTCTCCCATAACTTCAGAATTGGAGAGGGAAGTTCTATGGGATGATGCTTCCCCATTAGACTTGGCCACCTCCACCTGCACATGAGCTGGGATCTGCTCCATGTATCTAACTGCAAAACCTTTTATACGTTGATGCAGATGGATGTTGCCTCGAAGAACACACTCCTCATAGTATGCCACCACTCTTCTGACTTTAGCTCTCATTTTAGGCGTTATGGGAGCTCCACGTGGGACCTAGATAGCTAAAAGAACTTAGTACTAAAAAATCAGGGCTACTTCCCCCTAGACCCACCTCACCATGCCAAAAATCTGATACTCGGTTAGCAAGTTATATTTTCCAACAAGGTGTTGATCCCCCTGCTACATTGTAAAGTTCCAGCCCTCATCAACTCCTTGTCCAAAACCACCCACAGACTCGCACAACCACTGCTCAAGCTAAGTTGGACCTAATCCATCAGCATACCAATGCAACACTACCACCACCCTACCTATGTTAATATATAGTGGCCAACGATCCAACTATAACCCCAAAAATCCTTATAGAATATGTATTGTCAACTGACAAATACCCTTAGAGGTTTCAGCCAATGTCTTCGACAAACAATGAAATTTCCAAGACCAATTAAGGAGTTCTATCAGTTAAGGGAGACAAAGTCCAAATAAAATATATGCCTAATACCTTGGGAAACTTCCTCTGGCCTAACACAAAATATCCATCGCTCCCAATTTCGAGGATCCCTTAGGCCCCTCCAAATCTTATGATTTCTAGTTGTCTAGGTCTGGAGAGATGGAATACACAGGCCACCAACCCCAGGAACCAATTGAACCAAGAATACGCATACAAGACACCTTCTAGACATAACAAACATTAGCCAATAACAAAAGGAGAAACGAGTTAAGAGGAAGGAAATTACTTGAAAATAAAATTGGTGCACTCCGCCTAAAAGAGTAGAAGATGAACAAAATTCAACATACCCAATTGCACCTCTATCACTTTTCCACTTGGTAGCTTTGCAATTTCCTCTTCAACCAAAGATAGTTACCCTTACCCTACTGCTCCACTACTTTGAATTAGCAAATCCCCCACATTCAATCCAAACCTCAAAACCACAATGCTCCTCCCCTCGCTGCACTAGCAACAGGGTGGATATAGCCTTCACCTGAATAGTTAATTGTTGACCCCTTGCCTCCCTGTTACTGCAACTCTCATACCACCCTATAAGTCGTTCCGGTGTATTTTCATGTTCAAGCGTCAAGCTACACTTATGAATGAATATCGATATGTTAGGCATAATTGCCACTTCACCTTTGCACGTATTTTGTTGCCACAAACATAATCTCGCCAACGATTTGTTTATGAGACCCATAAGAATTAATTACCCTATTCATTTCTATTACACTTGTCGGAGGTGTGGTGCCACATCCCCCAACCTATTAGTGTAGTGGGGCACTAGTACCCCTCCCCTCGCTGCAGTCATAAGCCCATCCAAGAAAAATAAATTTACATAAATTTAATATATAAAAATATGTATTTTATTTTAACCGATCATAAATTCAAAGGCTAAAAAACATATATATATATATATAATCAAAATTTAAAACTAAATTATATATTAAAAAATAATAAATAAAGTCTACAAAAAATTGTAATTAAAATAAATAATAGAGGAACATTATTTGTTCATTCTCTTTATCCACTCCACAACTCATGAACATAATTTCTCCGTTTTCTTTAACCACTTTGTCATAATTTCTCGATTTTCTTTTTTGATTTTGTATTAGTGTCATCCATTGGAATTTAGTGCTTTATATTTATATTTATATTTATATTTATATATATATATATATATATATATATATATATATATATATATATATATATAAATTATTCTTCCCACTATATGATTCATTAAAGCCCTCTCATAATAACATACACAAACACAATCTGTCCATTTTCTTTATTCACCTTACACGTGGTGAGCATAATGAATGTTGACCAGCTTTCTATTATTCATTCAACTATTGAATTGAATTGAAATATTACTTTTTACTTTCTATATCCACCCTACATTCCATTAGTTAACGTGGACGACCTTACATCCATTCAATTAATTACAGTATGTGGACCTCGTTGGATGGGAAAGGATCTTTCTCTGCACTCTCTCGACCTCAGATTCATTTCATTCTGCATCAATTTGGCTTTTACCCAATAGTAGAATTGGAAAATTTGTAGTTGGTTATGATGGGGGAGGCCGACCATATGAGATCTGCAGCTTTGCTATAAATGTTTGCAACCACAATCTGGATTGAGTTTGTTTCTCAAATGGGTGAAACTTCTCCCATGGGTGTATTCAAGGAGCTGCAGGGAAGCCAATCTATGATGAGGTCGTTCATTACAAAGTTGTCTGGCTGGTTGAAATGGTTATTTAGCATTGCTGCTTGACTTAAATGAGGCAGTAACAGATTCCGTTAATTGATCCCCTGATATAGCAATCATGTGCACAGGCAATCTAGCAGTTTTCACTGCTTGTTCGTTATGTGTGGGTGTATTCAACAATTGTCAGGAAAGCTGAAGGATGATGCAGTGGTTGATTTTAAAGTTGGTTGGCTGGTAGGGATGCCTCTCTCGTCTTGCTTTTAGAGGAACTTGAGTTGAGTGAAGGGGTAACAGGTTCTTTAATTTTACTGCAACCTGACCCTTTCCATTTCAAGTCTGAAAAGAGGAAGATTTGATCAGGAGATGTGGACTCCATCCTACTGCAATTCCTTCCTGTAAAATCTCAAGCAGTCACTGCGGAGATCTGTGAATGCAGAGTGAGATACAATCTATTCTGGAATGTAAGCCAAGGTGATTGGACAAAGATGTTGATAAGATCTTTCAGGTTTGAAGATGACTAATCTAGAGCACTGATGTGGCTTTATATGCCCTGGAAGATCACGTGGCCCAGAGAAGATGATTCAGACAAGGATTAGAAGTGGCAAGTTTCATGAAAGTCTTAGTCTACCTTTGGGCTGGTTCAGAGTGGATGGTTTCTCTAGCTCTCTGGTAGCTAGAAGGACGATAAGAGATTATATGTGGACAGTAATGTAATTCAGTTTTCTTCCAATGCGTTTCAAGCCAGAGCTCTGGTTACTTGTAGAGGAAGAGTTTTTAACACGCTGTAAAAAGCTAGAGTTTGAATGAGATTTACAGTTTATTTATATAAATTCTGTGCATTTTCATCCCATTGATTTAGTATGTATTATAAGTTGTTTACCATTTTCATTTGAAGCTGAGATCAGATGAATCAAAAACTTTAAGAAACATCTAACATGGTCAGAAAGAATGTGATAATACTCTAATGCTGAATGACATATGTATCTGCAGTACCGAAGTAGAGAAGCCAAACATCAAAACATGAAACACAAGACAAAAAGAAAAGAGTAACCAGAGGAAAGACATTCTGCACAACCTTAAACTAATCTAATCCGAACATACTTTTATAGGCTTATAATGATCTGGACTTTTCCAATGCTGGGTGGGCTTCTCAATAAAAAAAATTCAAAATATTTGTCTTAATGAAAAGCTTTTCTATTTCCTCATTATAATGGAGCATTATATCATAACTTTCTGATCAGTATGAACCATATTTGCTCTGGATGCTCTGTTATCCAAAATTATTACAAGTTAGCAGCAAGCTACTGTATTAGAACTTCATTATGTTTGTGCATATGATGGTATAATTGCTTCCTTACATGTTAGGTGTTCAGTTCTGGTTTAAGTTCTCTGACTTAGTCAGATAGTTATTGTTAGTTTTCGCTGGCCTATTAGACTACAGATATTTAAAATTGAAGCAGTATGAGCTCAGTCAGAGTTTAGACTAAGGTCGTTATCATGGTTTTGGAAAATCTAAATTGTTCTTTGTTTTTTTTTTTGCTGTTATGGGTTGTTAATTTGATTTAATGGACTTATTTATTTATATTTTTTAAATGAACTTATCTATTTTTTATTTAATGAACTTACATGTTCATTCCATATGTCCCAAATACTGTGAAGTTAACTGCACAACTACATCTTTTTGGATTTTTTTACTAAACTAGATGAACTCCTGTCATAAGTTTCAGCTTTCTTGAGATTTCTGTTTGGATAGATGTTCACAGGATTTGGCTCAAGGCAATTGATTTAAGTGATTTAAGACATTCTAATCTTTTTCTGTTGCTGTAACTATATCATTATCCATAATACAAATACTCTTTTTCTCAAAGAAAATAAAGACCTTTCAAATTGGGCTTGGGGACATACTGCTTTTGTGATACCTCCAGTTTGAATTCTTTGCAGGGGTGTGTAATTTGGGAATAAATTGAGCCACAATTTTTTTCAGCTTACGAGGACAGAGACCATATCAAGTCTCTCCACTTAATACCTCCATCACAATATGGTTCAATTGAAAGTATCATTATAGCTTAGTGAATATAGATATAAATGCATATCAAAGCCATTTTCTTTTGAAAAGAAAACATTTTAGAGTTTTACTAAGCACGAAGAATGCAGATTATGCATTTGTCCTAATTGAGGTTCTTCCAAAAGAGTAACTCTAATGTAGGACAAATATGTGCATGTGGTTGGTGTTATCTAAACCTTATTGAGTGTGTATTTACTATTTATATAATTTAAAATATGAGGTGTAGCATTTATTACAGTTTAACAAGTAATAAAAAATGTAGGTGTTTTGTTTTGTAATTTAATTATAAGTCAATAAATTGTATCCTAGATTTATGTTTTGAATTCCAACACATCATTGTACAAGTGGGTTGTATTATTTTTATTTTTGATAGTAACAAAAATACACTATCAAAGAATAAAAAGAACAGGAAATATGACATAACTCTAACATATATTATATAAAAAAGAAACTCACAAAAATAACAGGGAATTTGATATTGATATTTTCATTGCTCTCATAATTTAGTATTTTGATTTTCACAGAACAAGATATATAAAATAAACATGAGCCAATGCTACAAACTGCAATCTCAGTCCAACTGTATCTTGATATCATAATGGCAACATGCCACTTAATATTGTAAGTTAATTACATAAAATCATATAGAAATTAATTAACATTAACATAAAAAAATCCACTAATCCTTATGTTGCAACCTTCATCTGCATATCCACAGGTTGCCAGATCCAAGTCATAGTGTGCAAGTAGTACTCTGTAGGTCAATGTCTTCATGTGGTTAACTTTATATCCAAACTTTCTCGTTGCAAATTCATGTTGTAATCGTAAAAATTACCATTTCTTTGACAAATATCTCCCCAAGGCTATCATGCTGTCTCGTCCTTAACACAATGCTATGAAAATTCGCAAAACTGGAGTGACTTCAAAATTTATCTTGGTTACTGGAGAAAAGTGATCTTTCAACTTAGGGATGCCTTGAAAAATAGACTATCTTAATTATTGCCAAGTTGAAACCTATACCATCCCTTTCCATTTTCCAAATTGCAACCTAGATTAAACATGGGGGCTGTTTCAAAATATAATGTTGTCTTAAGTTCGCTTCAACCAAAGAATCACTTCTTTCTTTGCAGCCACCAAGTCATTGACTTCCTCCAAATTCTGCAATTACTCTATAGCAAGACTTTGGTACCTTCTGGCTTGGCCTGAAATTGAACACATTATGCTTTATTGTTTTTGGAGATTCGCAATTTGGTTATCTTTTCCTGAATGGTAAGTCATTTCACAATATCCAAATTGATTGTTGAATTTCCTACTCTAAGTATATGTTCTGCTTGCATGGCACAAGGAAATTCTACGACTCAAATAACCTTGAAATGAATAAAAAAAATGCCACTTGGGCCAACTCACTCACCTTGCCCAACTCTTCTTGCTTCTTGATATCTTCCTTGAACTCCAGAAATTTTAGTCTCCACACTCCTTTAGGTCTTTCATTTAAGTGTTCTATTATCTTCTCTGGTTCCCTCAAAAACTAGTCCATTCATTTTAGATGTAACTCATCATCCTTTGACTCAATCAACATTGGACTTTAATAAAAGAAACAACGCCCAATTTTTGTTGTCAATTTAGGACATGTGATGTGTTCGAAGCATTTTGAATTTACTCTTGATAGATAGAAACCAATGAAAAGTGCATCTAACTTTGTTGGATCAATAATTGTTCTACCCTTATAAGACTTCCCAATTCTAATTGAATGTTGATGGCCTACGACTCAACTAGGGCTCCCATAAACATTTAGTGATGAATATGATTACCCTAACAATAATTATTCTTAATTAGACTAAGGATAGTAAAAATGAATCATAACCCAACATTCAAGGTTTGTATAGCATGCTGCTTGTTGTTGACATAAACCTAAAACTTTGTTAAAATAGCCTTCTTAGAAGCCCATTTGACACCATTTTCCCAATCTAGAAAATAGGCACTTGTCCTTCTCTTTTGACCACTGGAAAACTTATAAAAAATTATTTTTTAGTTTTATTTTTGCAATATGAAAAATTAAAATAGAGGATCATTCATTTCAAATTTCCTTTCTAGTATGATAGACCCCCATTTATCTATATTTACTTAGAATTAAAATTTATGTCTATAATATATAATTTCTAACTTGACGCAACCATTTTGAAGTATTTCATGGGGCAGTTCTCAACTACCCTGCCTATGGCAAAGATCTCTATGCCCTAGTACAAAGTGTCAAAAAGTGGAAACACTATTTGATGGGAAAGGAGACAGTCATCCATACAGGTTACCAAGCAACTACAATACTTGCATGCCTAGAGTAAGTTACAATAGACCAAGCATTACAAGTGGATGGGGTTTTTATAGAAATTTAATTTAGGTACAAGAAGGACAACACAAACAAGTTGGAAACCATTATTTCAAGGATGGTCGCATAAAAAATCACATCTTTGGAAATTCTAATGCACATGGAACTTGTGACTACAAAATCTAGTAGACCTTGGAGAGGGAAACCCTACAATACAAAAGCTAGACAAAGCACTAACAATGAGGCAATGTCCCATTGTCACCATGACCAAGGCCCCCTGTTCTTTATGGATTTTCACCAATGGGAGGATTCCTGGTAGGATAGGACCACCTATGAAAAGTATTATAAAGTTAAGGTATAAGGTGATAAGCTAGAATCTCTCAAGAAAGACTCAAATTTCAGGTATGAGGCTTCACAAAGAAGCAATATGCTTTCTATAAGAGACCTAGGAATAAAATGCACAAGACCTAGGGTTTTTCTATTTTTCTTGAGTTTAGGAATTCCCTAGATCAAGTGAATGGAGAGAAAAGGCTTCTTAAGATATTCTTCAACAAGTACTAAGTTCATACAATCTTCAAGAAAGCCCTCAAGTTGAGGAGGAAAAACTAGGGTTTCCTTCTTAGTAAAAAACACAAAGCAAGAGATTTTTTGAAGGAAACTTAAGTGGATGATCTGAATATGGGAAAACTAGATTTCTATGCTAGCTTCCTCATCAGTTAAATACAAATGTGTTTAGGATCGTCTCAAGTTAACAAATTGTGAAGGGGTTTATGTGTCTTTTGTGAGAAATTTATGAGTTAATTAGCTTTTAAAAAATCATGTACAACAAATAAAAATGTAGAGAAATAACACACAATAATCACATTACACAATAGTTGATAACGGAGTTCACCCCTTCTAGGATACATCTCCATGGACCTGCTTCAACTAGCCATGCCCTCTTGGGATTAATGGTAAAATGTCTGATTACATGCACCTGCAATGCTTCAATGGCTTTCAAACCTGCTCCATTGGACTCATTAGACCCAAAAACCTCAAAAATGACTATTAAATCTCTGAAAATGGTTTCCAGTTGATCTAGGCTTGACCTCCTCTCCTGGTGGCCTTGGGCTTCTTTAATCTTCAAAGTGGAAAAAACACTTTCAAAAGTGCTTCAACGCCTTTGCAACCTGTTCCATTTTGTTCAGAGCATAAAAATCATATAAGAATGACTCTTCTTGCTCTCAATTTGGTCTTCGGGTGATCTAGGCATGGCCTTCCCTCTTGGTGACCCTAGGCTTCTTTTTTCTTCAAAATGACAAAAAACACTTTTATAATTGCTCCTTTGCCTTTGCAGCCTGTACCAATGGATTCAGAGAATGCCACTCTGCTAGGAATGACTCTTCCTAAGCCAAAATTGGTCAAAATTAGCCAAAGAGATGGCCAAAACAAATTTTCCTAGTAAACTGCCTCTAAAACTGGAGAAGACTCCAGTTAGCCTCGCAAATTATGAAGGTCCACCGAATTTGGTGTGATTGTCGAATTTTCCGCCAGTTTATTCTTCGTTTAATTAATACTAAGACTATACTTAAGGGTGGATAAGCTCAATATTATAGGGCATTAAGCACGTTTAGTGGAGGCGCATTAGCTAACGGGATTAGTGCTAAACAGTGGTTAAGGGTTTAAATAAACCCATACTTAACACTAATTACGCACTTATCCATAAGCGCTCTGCCATGGTCGTAGAAATTGGTCATGTTGGGAGGGGTTTGGCCCTCTCCTATTCCCTACCGGTCCAATCACACTTGTCATAGTGTAATTGGGTGAAATGGAGGAACCCAAATTTATAGTCTTTGACCCTGTTTGACCAAGACATTCCCCTATTTGACATGACAATCAGCAGGCTCTAACTTCCTCATACGGACTCTGTTTTGAGTGAAACGAATTGCTCTGTATTCCTAGCGACAGGCCAGATCAAATCGTTCTAGTTTGGTGCAATTCTGAGCACTTTGAGTTTTTGGAAAACTTTTGCCCCTAATCTAGATTTCGATTAGTGGATGCCCACAAAATTTGTAGATCAAGTATCCAAGACCCTCCACTTGATGTTTAGGCTCTCAAGCTTCCACAAAACCTCTCCCTAAATATTTTTCTCTAAGCCCTAGTTTGACATCCTAGCCTTAAAAGGGCCAAAATTTTAAGGGTAGAATTTATGGATGAAAAGTAAGAATGATCACCAAGGACTTGGACTAGTGTCTTTTCCTTTGGGCATATGGAGTTAAGGATGTGCTAGGTAAGCTAAATTTGTCTCTAAGGAGGCCGAAAATTGATGCCCTAGGTATCGATTCTTGGTAATTACCCACTTCTAAGGAAAATGAAACTTGATGGGGAGTTATTAATGATTCCTCCACTAGGAATATTGATTACATGTTATAAAATGAGTAAAATATGAAATTCTCAACTACATAGCCTTTAAAACTTATCTTCAACAATTTAGGGCACAAATAAGCATAATCTAGAAGTAGTAATTTCATACATTAGAAAATTTCAAAAGGAAAATCTTCAACAATAGGAAGTTACAAGGTAACATGTAGTATATTCCTCCATTCACCAAAGAAATAACTCCAAAGACAATCCGAGCTTCATAACATCAAAATGCATTCCAAGAATCTCTAATAGCCACAAAGAAAAGTGTGAGTTCCTTTAAGAGGTCTGAATTTTCCAAGTGTGATGATGATCAAAGCTGAAATAATCTCTCTCTAATATATACATGTCCAATGATCTCTAATTTTAGCCTAAAATCCCCTCAAGTCATAATATAATGGGAGAATACTAAGTGAGGTTACATGCCAACCTCGTAACCAATGTAAAATCATAACAATTAACTAAAAAAGATGCCAAAACGGTTGACAGCATGCATGCGTAGGCCTTTTTCGGGCATGTGTTGGGCTCCTCTAGTGCCAAAATGAGTGAAGATGACCCCAAAAATCACAGTCTAGGGTTTGGCCCCTAGATCTCTATGAAAATCATCATGTGGGTCCTAGTTTTGTGTTTGAGGCACAAAATGCGTCTCATGGGTCACTTGGTGATAAAATAGTCTAGTTCTTCTCCAGCATTGAGGGCTTAGAGAATGGTGTTATCCCTCTTATACCTCAAGGGGTGAGAAAAACCTCATGTGGGCCTCGAATTAGCTGCCAAACCATGTGATCACTGCTAATCCAGTTGGAGCACACTAGTCCAAGTGCATCACCTCATGAATAATGTGGGGCAAAGTGTAGATTGTTGGGGTGTTGTAGGTGCCCATGGAATGGAATGATGATCTACAAGTGGTGGGAGTCCCATGGCTCTCGGTGCTTCACCTATAGGGTGGCGTCATGCTCCTCTAGTGTACATGGGCCCCAGTTAATTTGTCTAGCCCATGATGTAAACCACCTACCAATCACACACAATGTCTAGTGTTGCATCTTTACCATTAGGTACAATAATCATTAGTGCATAGAAGTGAACCAAACTTATTAGTCAAGGGAGAATTGACACTTCATACAGGGCTTCCCTTCCAAATTTGGGGCTTTGATCATGTAATAGTGTTACCTCCCTAGGTAGGAGTGGCTAATAAACGATACTATTAGGTGTTCCTAGCCCCTAAAGAGAAAGACAAGTCCCCGATATGTCCTTCAATCAATAGGTGGCATATGAATAATAATGGAACGGAAGGGGGATAAGGGGTCTCAGGGCCAAATTCCATGGTCAAAGGGGTAGCAATAATGAGGAACTCCACATTTTGGGCATATAGATGTGAGGAGGGAGAAATCATGGGTGCTTACCCCAACCTTTATTTTTCCATCCTACTTACTGCCTTTTTATTTTTCTAGATTTTTCTTTGTATTACTACTTGAATATATAGGAAATGAGAGCATGTTTTGAATGATGTGTAGTAGTGGTTACCCCATTAAAGTGTGAACTCTAATGTTGTTGCAGTTAGTGGTTATTATTCGCTTATCTATTTAGATTATTTGTCCTATGTAATTAACTTGCGGGATATACAGAAGAAAACACAACTGCAACTTCACTAGAAATAATTAATCACAAGAACTAAGAAAATTATGCACACACACACACACACACAAATAATGAACACCAATATTTTCAGACAAATGCCCCTGGAAAAACCCCAAAGGGAAAACCAACCTGCATATGAAGGTTTTATTATTAAAATTATTCTACAAAAATATTACAACTGGTTGTCATAAGATGGAAAACCTCTAGAAAAAAATTCTAGTCACTTCTCCAAGTCTTCTTAACCTCCTAGAAGTTATTCAACCCACCAAAACAAATTCGGCCTCCCTCTGAAGTTGGTTCTGGCTCACACATGCGGCTTGGCAGATAAACTCAGTCCTCTTGGAAACTTTCACTGGCTGGGAAAATTAACTCGGACTCCACTAGAAAATCTTGATTTCAACTGGAAAATTGATCCTCTTGTCTCCTACGAAAATTTCCTTTCTTTGGAATTTCTCTTTCTTTGATTAATTCGCACTACCGTTAGGATAATTCGCAACCCCTACTTGAGCCACTTGCACCACTGGAAAATTGGCCTCTCTCTGCAGAAAATAATTGATCTCCAACTCTCCCTGGAAATTGTTGTGAAGAATATCTCCTGAAATCTCAAGTGAAACCCATGTTGTTTATGTTCCTGCGTTGCCTCTGTGCCCTTGCTATCACTCCAAGTCAGTGTCTCTATGTGTTCTCCAAATTCCCTTCTATTTCCTCTTATAATCTCTCATTGATGAATCAATGGCCATGATATCGCCACAATCGATGGCTAAGATCATATTTACCCTTTCTCATGACTTTTCGAGAAGTCTCTAGAGGAAAATCGATTTACCCTAATTAATACTAATTAATTAAGCTCATTTCCCTAAGTTAGACTTAGGAAAATTAATTAACTACTTAATTAAATCTAATCAAGTCATTTTCTCATGAAACCTTTTATGGGTATTGGGGAAAATGTGTTCCCTAGCCTCATAGACACAATTTGAGACTATAACACCTATCTAAGTGACAAAAACTAACACTCCCTCTTAGTAAGGACGGTGTTCTACATAACACCCAAATTTTCTTTGAATAAGATGAACCTTTCTTTCCCCAAAGCCTTCATCAAAACATCTGCTACCCACCCATATCTAGGTATATTATGTAGTTGGACAATCTTGTGTTGCACACAATCCCTGATGAAATGTGTTAGGTCCCTATATTACTAGTATAGTCCCTGTCATTAAAATAAACTCTTATTGTTATTAATAATTCTCAGAACTCTATTTGTTATTATCATGTGTCTTAAATTATTGACAGTTGAACATAGGATTACATCAGGCTCACTAGGATTACATTATGGCCCCATGGACTCCTATATATAGAAAGGAGGTTTTGTAAATTGTATCATCGAAGAATTTTTCATTTATGTAATGTATTGGAGGTTGCCCCCTCGAAGTGGCTTAATTCTAAGGCATTGATATCTCTTTTCTTCTATTTTTGGAGCTGGTTACACAACAAAATGGTATCTGATGTTTATATGCTTGGACCTGTCGTGAAACACAAGATTCTCTAACAATTTAATGCAACTCTGATTGTCACATTGTATCATCATCATCTCTGTCATATGACCAAACAAGGCTACCAACAGCGTCCAATGCCAAATGGCCTTGCATGTAGCCATGCTAAATGTTATGTACTCTGTCTGGCTAAACTCAATGCCACAAATTTATGCTTTCTGCTATATCAAGAAACAACTCCTAATCCCATGCTGAAGCAACACCTTGAAGTTCTTTTTCTCATCCATTGTCTTCCCTTCCCAATCTGCATCAGTATATCCCACCAACCTAACACCATCACCTCGAGCATATCTAATCCCATACTTGATTGTGCCACAAAAATACCTTAGCACATGTTTAGAAATTGTCCAATGCACTCTCCTTAGCTCCACCATGAATTAAATAAGAGATATTATTGCAATATATGCATGGCATGGTGTTAACTAGATACATGAGAGAGCCTATCAACTGCATATAAAAGGTTGGGTCAACCTCCTTCTCCTTGGATGCATCTATCTTCCTCTAATTCGTGATCATGGGAGTGGACATGGCTCTACAATCCTCCATCCCAAATATCCTTGGGATCTCTTTGTAGTATTTCCCTCGACCAAGGAAAATATCGCCATTTTTCTAGAAAATAGTGGATGAGCCCAAAAATATTTCATCTCGAACTTAGCTACAAGATCCTTCTTGCACTCCTTGATGAGCCCCATTAAACCTGTCAAGAACAATTTTTCCACATATAGGAAAATAATGAGAGCATCTCCCCCAACCACAAAGTAGTAGAGGTTTGAATCCTCCTCACCCTTCACAAATCCCATGCCCTGCAAGTATCTATAGATGCACTCATACCATGCCCTTGGAGCCTGCTTGAGCCCATACAAAGCTCTCTTCAACTTGCACACATGGGTCTCTATGTTGTGCGCCACCAAGCCCTTCGGTTATTTAATGTACACCTTCTTCTCCAATTCACCATTCAAGAACTTCATCTTGACATCCATCTAATGGATTTTCCATCCCATCTATGTTGCTAAAGAGATCATGGCTCATATAGAAGTGTAAATAGCTACAAGATAAAATGTCTCCACGTAATCTATTCCTTCATTCTGAGAGAACCCCTTAGCCACGAACCTGGCTTTGTATTTCTAAATTCTTCCATATGTATCGTGCTTGATCTTATAGATCCAGCATGATCCAACCACCTCCCTATTTTTTGGTCTCGATACAACCTCCCAAACATTGTTCTTCATGATCGAGGATTACCTCTCAACCATCGCATCCTACCACACCTGTTACTATGCGACATCCTGATATTTGAAAGGCTTTGTTATCTACCAATGGGCTGACTAATTCCATGTAGCTAGTGTACTGCTATGGTTTTCTTTGCTCTCTCCTACCCATCCTAGGAGTCCCCACAAACTCCTAAGCATCCCTGAGTGTAGCCTGAACGTCACAGTTCCTCATACCAACAATGGAGTTAGGAATATCCACATCCATATCCTCATGATGCATCTCCCTAATTTGTTTCATCTATTGTTCCATACTATGTGAAGCCTCAGGAGCACTCGCACCTTAACTCGTGCTCGTACTAGTCATTGTACATTTGATTTGTTATTGCCCCTGATCATGTTTCTCAACACAGGGAGCTTTTGTTGGTTGCTCACTCTGATCTTCATCTTCTGGAAACTCTCTAGACCTTTTGTATGCCTTGTCCTCTATGAACTTGACATCCTACCTGAAAATAATCCTTCTAGCCCCTGGGATGAAGATCTTATATGCCTTTAAGGTTTCATTGTAGCCAACAAAGTAACCTCATTCTTCATTCAATCCAACTTTGAACATGTCTCCCCTAGAATGTGACAATACGTTAGACAACCAAATATCCTAAAGTGGCTGAAATTTGGCCTCTTCCCAGTGAAAGCCTCCTCGAGAGTCATATTTCCAAGCACTCTATTCGGGACCCTGTTACGAATATAAACTACTGTATTGCATGCCTTTTCCCATAAATAGAGTGGTAGATATCGTTTATATAGCATCGCTCTATCTGCCTCTAAAATAGACGCGTTCTTCCTCTCACCAACCCCATTCTCTTGCGGGTTGTAAGGAACTATGCACTCTCTTCTGATTCCTTCCCTGGTATACAACTCCTGGAATCTATTGCTAGTGTACTCACCTCTATTGTCTAACTGAAAAGTCTAGATATTTCTACCTATTGCATTCTCCATTGTAGCCTTAAACTTCTAAAATCGAATGAAGACCTCATCCTTTGTCTTCAAGAAATAGATTCAGGTATTCCTGGAAAAATTGTCGATAAAAGTACAGAAGTACTCATACCCTCTAAGGGACTTCATTGACATGGGCCCACATATATATGAATGCACAAGGTCTAGAATATCGTTCGATCTACTATGACTCCTTGGAAAAGATGCTCTTGCGAATTTCGCTAACACACATCATTGTGTTTTGTGCTCACCTCTGGAACACCAGTCATTTTCTCACTAAGAAATCTAAGCGCTCCATGATGAATATGGCCCATCCTCCTATGTCATAGCTCCCCCTGGTATCTCGAACTCTTGCTGCTAACTAGTTCCTTTAGCATGTCCATTTGCAACCTGTATAACCAACCACTCCTCACACCAACTACTATAGGTGACTACCAATCCTTGTGTTGTAAGAACACTTTGGCATCTCTAGAGATGACATTGTAACTGTTGTCCTGAAGGACTGATATGGAGATCAATTTTATCCCCAATCCTGAAACCTTAAATACATCATGGATAGGTATTTGTTTTCCATTCTCCCTATGAAATATAAAGTCTTTCTTGCAACTAGGTTGCATTTGGACTTGTTCCCCATATGAATCTAGAACCTGATGTCCTTATCCTTATAGCTGGAGAAATACTCTCTAACTCTTTTCATATGAAACTATACTCCACTGTCTATGTTCCAAACATCTTGTGAAGTCAAGCTAGTCAGGAAAGTGATCAATGTGAACTCTTGATCCATCTCGTTGGAGAGCTCATTATCATCTATTGAAGATGCAACTTTCTTCTTTCCCTTATTCTTCCTGAGAGGAAAATCACTAACATAATGACCAAACTTGTGATAGCCATAACATTTGAACTTTGACAGATCCTTCTTCTTCCTCTATCCTTTTTATCTTGGTCCATTGCAAGAACCATTATTGCTTTCCCTTTTCCTGCTAGGAAGATGTTTTCCTACTCCCTCTCAACATTTGGTGTCTTGTCGTTGCTGCTACTCCCACTAACCAAGTTGGGCCTAAGCTCTTCCTAAGTGAAGTCACTCCAATGGATTTCCCAACCTGGAACTTTATCTCACTCATTGATCACCTAGAAGAAAACACCCCACTCCTTGGTAAATCCATTGAGTGTTATTCACACCGCCTCTTCATCACTGAGTTTATAACCCAATGCAACAAGCTTGTCTTTGGCAAGTCAAACTCTAATGAGATATGAAGTTGTGTATTCACCCTTCTACATCTTAATGGTCCTCAACCTCTCTCTGAGGGTCTAGACTTATGCAAGAGTGCAACAGAATAAAAATATAAACATAAACACAGAGATATTGTAGAAATAAATCTTCATTTCATTAATATCAAAGAACTAAAAAAGTCTTACAAGAAGAATGGAAATAACTAGCTTGGGCGATGGTAGCTTATCTTTGAGAAGAGATGTGGTGGCCTTTAAACTATGTTACAATGAGGCTCAATGACCTTTTTATTATTGAACAACAAAGGGAAACCCTAAACAACTAAAACCCTGACCCCAAGAGATGGAACACCAAGAGTTTGTGGGCCCCATTGGGGTTAGTTGGGCAAACAAATTCCTGGGGTCATAACTTGGTCATATGATCTCTGTTTGGCATGTATGCTAGTTCGTTGGAAATATCTCTCCAAGTACTACAGGATTTCCATTGGGCCCCTACCTATGGCTATGGGCCTGCTACGGAGCTCAAAAAAACGTTGTTTAGGGGGTCAAAACAACTTCGAAAGTTCAAGACCTAAAAAACTTCTAAAAATATTAAATGTTTCTATAATCAATGAAACTAATGAAACCAACTAGAGGTATAGGTGGAATAGGCGGGTGGCCATCAATATCTACCTGTATCATTACTGCCCCCTTAGGAAGGAATGGTCTCCATTGTGTGCAGAGCCTCCATGAGGTGAGGAAATTTATGATGAACTTGGTCCCTGGTGAACCACTTGACTTGGTGAAGGAACTGGCCTTCTTTGACAACTCAATATAGTTGGATCCTGTACAAACAATTTTTCTTGATCTATGCATCCATGATCCTGTCAGTTGTGGCTTGTTTGATGTAGCTTGGTTTGAGCTAAGTTGGTGTCAGCTGCTTAGTAACGTCAGATGTGTCTAACAATGGGGCAAACTATGGTCGCAATCATTCCACATTAAATATTGGGTGCAAGCCAAGGAACGGCGGAATGTTGAGCTCAAAGGCATTGTCCCATACAACCATGGTGATGGTGTACGACCCATATCAAAGCAGGCGAAGCTTGTGGTGAGGCCCAATGAGGTGCTCCTTTTGAAAATGTAACCAAAATTTTGTCTCCCACCTGGAACTTGTGTGGCACCAAATGTTGATCATGAAATTGCTTGTACTTGGCATTGGCTTTGTCCAATATGTCATGGGCCTACTGACAGATGTGTTGAATGTGCTCAATGAATTTGTTAGCCCTATTAGCTTCGGATTGGACATGAGCCAAATCTACTTGAGTAGCTTCAAATGGTATGGCCATATCAATGAGACATAATGGTTGAAATCCCAACCCCACCTAAAAGGGGTTGTGTCCAGTTGAGCTATGGAGAGCTATTTTGTAGTTTTTTTGGACATAAGGGAGGATTTCATCTCATTTGTGTGGATGCTTCGAGTTGTAAATGTGTAGAATGTGCATGATCATCCTATTGAAGACCTCTATTTGTCCATCAGTTTGGGGGTGGAAGGTCGTGGCCTTGGTGAGATTGGTATCCATCATCGACCAAAGGCTTGACCAAAATGTACTCAGGAACTTACTGTCCCAATCTGAGATAATGGACTGTGGGATCCAAAAGTGTACCCACACTCATTCAAATAAGAGCTTAGCAATGGCTTCTGTTGTGATACTCTTCTTGCAGGTTGTTTGAATGTCCATATTAGAGAATCAGTCGACGACCACAAAAACACAGTCGTTTCCATGCTTAGTATAAGGAAGGCCCAACACCTAATCCATGGAAATGGATTCCCAAGGTCGACTAGGAGTAGGAAGAGGAGTATATAGGCCTTTCTTCTTGATTATCGATTTGGAAATGATGCAGGAAGTACAGGATCGGATGTACCTCCCAACATCTTGTCGAAGGTTCAACCAATAAAAATACTTCTGTAGCACTGCCACTATTTTATTTACTCCGAAATGTCCAGCAATCTGACTGTAGTGTGCCTCCCAAATCATCTTGGCACGCTCACTTGAAAGAACACAGAGGTGTCACAAGTGGCATAACAGTGTGCCCTGGAGGTGAAAATATGGAACTCGCTTGCCTTCAAAGAGCATATGTTATGTGTAGTCGAGTTCTGAATTGCTCTTGTAAAGATGCGGCCACCCCAAAGTCTCGTGTCCACAAGAATCGAGCACAGTGGTTAGCCCCATGATCAGTGGTTGACTGAGATAGTTCTCAAAATTATTTTTGTTTCCCTTCTTGTACTTGATGTTCAAATGGAACTATTGCGGATATGTGGACCATTTCTCATGGCGATCGTTCTACAATTTTCCTTGTGTTTGTATGAACTGTAAGGGTCGGTGGTCTATGTGGATGACTGTTTCCTTCCACAGATTGTAATGCTTCCATTATCGGCAGACCTGCACAATGGAATACATCTCTTTGTCATTGGTGGAATACTTTCAAACTGTGTCTGAAAGTGTCTCACTATGATATGCCACCAGATGCCCCTGCTAAATAAGAACTACCCCGATAGCATAGTCGGAGGCATTTGTCTCAATATCAAATGGTTGTTGTAAGTCTGGTAATATGAGCACTGGTGCAGAGCAGAGGCAATGCTTCAACTCAGCAAATGCCTTTGTTTGGGATTCGGACCAAAAGAACTTTACTTTCCCTCCACCCTTGGTGACTTGACTAAAAGGCCAAGTGATATGAGAGAAACCCAACATAAACCTATGGTAGAAATTGGAAAGTCCCAAAATTCTGCGTAGCTATGTTAGAGTGGTTGGGGTTGGCCAATATCAAATAACTTGTATCTTGGTTGGGTCCACATGCACACCTCGTTCATCAATGATGTACCCAAGATACTGAACTTGGGTCATACCAAAAGTGTATTTTTCAAAATTGGCACACAACTTGTGTTGTCGCAAGGTTTGGAGGACCTATCGAATATAGTGTAGGTGGTCTTCCAAACTCTGGTTGAAGATCAGGATGTTGTCCAAATAAACTACCAAGAATGAGTTGGTGAATGGAAACAAGATGTCATCCATCAACCTTATGAAGGTTACAGAGGCATTCTTTAACCCTAAAGGCATGAAAATCCATTCGAAAAGGACCTTCTTGGATTAGAATGCAATCTTCCACACATTAGAGGGTTCGATTAGCACCTAGTGATAACCGCACTTCAAATCAATCTTGCTGAAATATTTTTCCCCCTTGAGTTGGTCTAGAAGGTCATCAATATGTGGGATTTGATACCAATTCCGAACAGTGATCTTATTCAGCGCTCAATAGTCAATACAGTCTCTCCAGGTGTTGTCTTTCTTCTGTACCAACACAATCGGGCTCCCACAAGGTGATGAATTTGGCCTGATGTTCCCTTTCTGCAACAACTCTTGAATCTTCCTCTTAATTTCACAATTCTACATAACAGAGCATCGATATATTGGTCTATTGGGTAGTGGCGCGCCTAGGGTCAGATCGATGGAGTGCTTGACCTGAAAGTGCAGGGGTACCCCTGTGGGTGAGGTGAAGATGTCTCTGTACTCCTCCATGACCTTGTACATCTATTGTTGTCGTGCGGAGGAGCTCTATCTGGAGGTTGTGGATGTGGTCACAGTATTCTTCTTGCCCTGAGGGCGAATCATAAGGAAGAAAAAATTCATGTTCTGGGAAATGATCTTAGTGCATTGCTTCAAAGAGATTAAAGAGATTTCGGTAGGCAGTGCTACCTCTGGTATCCTGTATAAATTATTTTCCAAAGAAATAATAATAGTGCAAGGCATTGACAATTCCACAAGTATTTTTGGCCTATAAATACATCACAAACTTCAAGAGGAGCAACATCACACAATACCTCATCTGTGAAGGGTTTGATGTTGTAGGGAAGGAAACACTATTGGATGACACGGTGATCTCATCCTTGGTGAAGCCACCCGATGGTGTACGGTTGCGGGCGTGGTGTGGTTAGTAGGCCCCACCACTTCATGACCTCTACTGATATGATTTTCTTTTGGATTTTGTTGTTGGCAATGAATTGCAGCGAATAACCCTTCACCCACATCTGTGAGTGGAAGATCTGCTCCCCCTCCTCTGCATATTTAGGCCTAATATTCTGGATTTTTGTGGTGGAAAAAGTGGTATTGCACTCCACATCAATAATCTGATTCCCTTTTTCATTCCTCTTGTTGGTTTCTGACTCAAAGTCAGAACATGAATTTGATTCAGAAGCCTTCAACTTAGCCACTATCAATTGCTTAGCTCGACACTCACTTATGTTGTGAGTGGGGCTCTTATGGAACTCACACCATTTCCATGTGTCCTTCTTTGTCTTCATGGTATTTTTCTTTGCTCATGGCTTTGGTGGGTTGTCCTAGGTCACCTCGCCTTGGATTTGTCCTTTGTTCTGCGGTTTGGGGGCGCCTTTCCCTTGCTTCAGATTCACAGATCCAAAGTCTCGCTTCTTCTTTTTAAATTTCTGCTCAATCTTGGCAACATAGAGGTACGTTTCACCAAGCGAGGAGATGTCCAGGAACTCCATTTCCTTCTAATGTATTTGTGCAATAAACTATGGTACTTGAGCACCAGATGCTTTTATGAATCTTTGATACCCAACTTTGTACGCAGGGTATGGAAAATATTCGTCATCTCATGCACATCTTGATCCATTTGCTTCTGCAACATTGTCCATTATATGTACTTGTCCTCATAGCTCCCCATGGGGTATTATTGTGATCCACATGGATCAGATCATATTGTTCCTTTATGGCGTCTCAGAAATAATTCCAAGTGGGTGCGGCGGAAAATAGTGAGGGTTCTCTCTCATCCCTTTTTTCACAGTATGTTTCCCACCAGTCCTTGACATGGCGGGCGCTTTGAGGAGTGAAAAAGTAATATTTTCACGATTGGAAAATTCATGAAACAAAAAATATCCTTCCAACATATTTAACCATCTATCTACAACATGTGCATCTATCTGGATGGAATGTCAAAGTTGACTTGTACCTTAAAGGGAGTGACACCTCCAGAGTCCTTGTTGGATGAAAATGCATTGCCTGTGGGTAGTCGCTGAAGGATCTGGGAAAATTTATCCATCATCACGTTCCTCTGTCACTTGAGGGCTTCCTCAAGAAATATTATGAAAGGATCTCCTGCTCCCTCTTCTTTCTTTTCTTATCCATGGGAGGTCGTCGGGGTTGACGAGGCTAGTCTTGCAAAGGTTTAACCAGTTCGATCCCTGACTCCTTATATGTTGACCTCGTTGGGGACATGTAAAGAAAAATAGAGAAATAACATTTCGCTCTGATACCACTGTTCCAAACTTATGCAGGAACACAACATAATGCATGTATAAACATAAACATAGAGATGCAACAAAAATAAATCTTCATTTCATTAATATGAAAGAACTGAAAGATGCTTACAAGCATAATGGAAATAAACTAGCTCGGTCGATGGTAGCTTATCTCTAAGAAGATATGTGGTAGCTACATGCCTCTGAATTGTGTTACAATGAGGCTCATGGGCCTTTTTATTATTGAACAATAAAGGGAAACCCTAAATAACCAAAATCGTAACCCTAGGAGATGGAACTCCAAGAGTTTATGGGCCCCGTTAGGATTAGTTGGGCAGCCAACTTCCTATATTCGTAACTTGGTCATATGATCTTTTTTTGGCGTGTACGATACCTCATTGGAAATATCTCTCCGAGTACTACAATATTTGTGGCACATTCCTATTACAGACCTCATAAAAACATAGATTAGGGGGTCAAAATAGCTCTGTAAGTTCAGGACCCAGAAAAAATGCTAAAAATAGTAAATGTTTTTATAATCAAGGAAACTGTTGAAACCAACTAGAGGTCTAGGTCGAATAGGTAGGTGGCCACCAATATCCACCTAGATCATTGAAAATAAACTTCCTATCTTTTGTAGGATCCTGGTACAATTTTATGGGTAATAAGTCATATCATCCACAGACTAATGGACAGGTAGAGGGAACAAACAAGATTGTTGAGGCTATAACTGAAACTATCGATTGCACCTCAAGTGATGGGTAGATTGATTCCGTAAAGAAATATGGGCCTACCGAAAAACACAAAGAACTGCTACTGGCTATACTTCATATCAGTTGGTATATGGAAAGAGAGTTCCTTTACAAATATAGATAGAAATACAGACTCTAAGGACGACACTGCAACTTGGTATGGAATTATCCAAGGCACAAAAATAGTGACTTCTTCGTATCAATGAATTGGATGAAATTCATCAGGCTTCCTTGCATTTGACGACAATTATCCAACATCAAATAGCTCAGTGGCATGACAAGTTCATAAAGAAGAAGAGATTCAAAGCTAAAAACTAATCCCTATTTTTCAATTCAAAGTTTAAGGATTTCAGAGGAAAATTTTGCATTTGCTAGCTTGGACCCTATGAAATTAACACTTTATATGACAGTGGGGCTATCAAAGTTCATACCATTTATGAGGAAATAACTCCAGTGATGGCGAATGGACACAGGATTCAGCTATTTCGCAAACCACTATCAAAAAATTCTTCTTAAGGAAGATAAATGAAGGATGGCCTGGTGATAATATGGAGATTGTCCATAAGAGAGAAATCCATGTTGGATGATTCATTCCTACAATCTTGTTCCATTTCAAAATAACTAACTAATTAACAAACCCCACTTGTGAAAACCCCTAAAGGCACACTTGGGTGCATGACATGTAAAAAACATCCTGGTTGTTGCATGACATATATATATATATATAAGTAAAAAATAAATAAAGTAAAATGAGTAGAAAGGAATTTCATGGTTTTGTGATGGTTATATTAGGATCGTCCTACTCATGCGACTTGCAGGTTCTTTGTACTTTTTTTGAGATACTCATAAATTATCTCTAGGATTTCTTGAGATATATAGAAGGGTACAACCTTGTTGTTGCAACATTGGCTTGTAGTTGTTGTGACACCAATTTGAAACTGGCTTGGAGCAGTTTACCCAACATCTCATGCCGAAACACCCCTGCCAGCAAGGATTACAGATGTTTTGCGAGACAGTGTGATATCATGAAGGGTCATTAGACATGACAACCTGTCGTCACTAACCTGGAGAAGGAAGAGAACTCACAGTAATTAGTGAAAGGTGCATCTTTCCTTTACATAATAAATAACATTAATTGACATAATTCCACTTACCTTGAAAATACTGCATGCATCACATTCCATAACACACCATCGCTACCATAAGACTACGACGCAATTTTCACCATCATCCCATGATTTCCTTACGTTCATCAAAATTCATCACCCCAACAAATTTTTCATTCAAAATTGCAACTAGTATATTATCTAAACTCTAAGAAAAAATGATGGGAGGTTCGTTGAATCATAGAGACCCTCTTGTTACATACGTTTGATATTATTTGGGAAATATTTTAGGTTGTTGGATGGATTGGGTATGTTAAGCGATTACAGGGGTATGATCACACCATTCCCCTTGAATTTACACTTAATTTATAGAATGACGGGATTGTGGTGGGGGGAACAATGGTCCAAGTAGATGAAGACACCATAGCTACAATATCTGGGCTACTACAAATTTGAGAGTGGTGGTACTTCAATAAATATCCAAATCTACAATTGATGGGGTGATTTTTCAAACTAAGAGAGGATTTGGTGGAGAAAGGGAATGGATTGATAGAAAGTATTTACTTGTAACACCCCTAGTTCTATGCTTTTTAATTGACATGAAAATAAGTCCAAAAGGCGAGTGGACCCCAATGGAGAATTATTATGTGGATTTATTTAAATATTTATTAATGAAAAATAAATGGAATATTTATGTGTGCACTATGACCAGATGAGATTGGAGATCATAAACCTGATCCATGAGGATATAGATAAGGTTAAGAATTTCCCAAAACCTTTCAAAAAGCCTTGAAAGGAATAATGCTAAATTAGATTTAAGAGGAAAAATCTAAAAATTCCCCAATGAAGTGGAAAG
The DNA here is from genome assembly GCA_034641835.2 of Pinus albicaulis. Taxonomy (NCBI): domain Eukaryota; kingdom Viridiplantae; phylum Streptophyta; class Pinopsida; order Pinales; family Pinaceae; genus Pinus; species Pinus albicaulis. Next base: position 245,187,743 of record CM076575.1, on the reverse strand, counting down.
TAATTGGGAAGAGGTGAAAAAGCTGGAAAAGTAGAGAAAGCAGCTTTAAAGTACCTCATTGAGGGAAGCCTAGGAAAAACAGGAAGAAAGCATCCTGAAATTCTGGACGCAGAATTTAGAAACAGGCTGGGGGGGAGTCTATTCCTAGGAGGATCTCAGCTCGGGGGTGAATTCTGGTGATAGAGAATTCTATGGTTGGGAGGATTGGTCATAGAACAATAGTGGTATGCACATCTAAACTATAAAAATTTTGTTATATATATGGTATTATGAAATTTTAAAATATAAGTGGCTGCAAGTATTAATTAGCTATGCTCTAGTTATGAAATTTCTTACATTTAACAGATTTTATTTGGAGAAATCATTCTCTAAAATTTATATAGTTGTAAGAATAAAATCTATGGGAGATTATCAGCCAGAATCTCTAAACCAGATGATGGTCTAAATCTGGAGATATATATTATTCCCATAGACAATTTGAAATTTGTAACTTGAATCTACTTCTATAATGTACAGTTATATGAAAAGAAAAATATACAATTTTGAAACTAGCAGCTAATGGATATGACATACTAAACTCTGTATAACCATGCAAAGAGAACTTTATCTCTAATTCTAAGAAAGGATTAACCTCTAATGAACTATAAATTTATTTCAGAAAAGGGTACAGTTCTGTTGAACTAGTATATTAATACAAGAAAAATTTTAATGTACACCTATGATATGCTTGTATGAAAAATACGAATTCTATCTAAAATAGAAATATATAAAATCTGGAAATAAAGGATTGATATTTCAATAGTGTTAAATAAATAATTATTGTGGACTATTATCTGAAAAATCAAATCTAATTATTTTCACTTCAGATGATAAATAATTGGGAAGAAAACTATCCCCTAAAGTATATGCTAAATAATTCAATTGATACTCTCTATTAGTCAGAAGTCTCCATATTCTAGAAGTGCTACAGAGAATTAATTGAGAAAGAAAATGTTGAAATCAGTTATTAATAACCTTGATTAAATTGTGTTTTAAAACCAAATAAATTTCAGAATGCATAATTTCAATTTAAACAGGAAAATTTTCAAATAATCCAGACTATAATTATAGATATGAAATATCTATATAATTCACTGTTAGAGTGAAATCTGGAGAATTTAGTAAACAGATATAGCAGAAATTAACCATGGTGATATGCTGGAAGGATGAGTTTAACTTTTCTGCAATTATAAATTTAAATAAACATCCTTACATAAATCTCTTAAGGTTAATAAACAAATTTTATAAATTAACTGAAATTGTACAACAACAAATATATAACTGAGGACTAATTTGTATCAGTAACACTTTCTAAAACGATATTACTTTATGTAGAGAACCATATAAAAAATAAAAGTGGAGATATTTTATATCCACAGACATTTTATGAAAGTGGAGATATTTTTATAGGACAAACTTTAATAATATAAAAACTATATGAGTACAGAAAATAAAAGGGATGGAAACTAAAATAGTTAATAAGGGATTTGCTAATGGAACGAATTTCATTTAACTATTAGTTCTGTAAATTCGTATACATTAAGGCCTGAAAATAAAATTAGTTAAATGAAAATGGTGTTACACTGTCAGAAAAAGTTGTGCACTTCACTGCAAATTTAGAGTACTTAAATAAGTACACAGTCCATCCTAATATTAAGTTAAATTATTACAGAAGGGTGTGGGTGAAAAATTATCACACCACAGTAAATTAAAATGAAAAACGATATGAACGAAAGTTCCCATTGAAATGCGAGGGAAGAATATCATCCTCAGACAATAATTTCATTAAATCAAACTTTAAATTGGGGAGATGTTTAAGTTGAAACGCAGAGATACTCCTCGATTATACACGACCAACCTAGTTACAAGTCGGGAGTGATTGTAAGACTGGAGTCGAAATGATCATGAAAATTTCGATAAAAGGGTAAGCAAAGATCAATTGTAGACTTTACCTACAAGAGACAAGGAATATAAGCTTAGAGTCGATTTTATATATATATAAATGAAAAAAAAAAAAATATTATAACAACTCTCGACGAAGACTGAAAATATCAAAATCGATATTACCTGAGCGAGAAGGAGTTGAGTAAACCATTCATGAATATTCCAAGAGCTGCACAGAGGTGCGCATATAATTGTGAGCTTCATTATAAAAACTAAGTATTAAATACAAGAATTAATAAAACGTTCTGCTGTGAAAACAAATTTTTACCACAAAAGACAGTCAAAGCCGAGTCTAATATCACTTGGCAGAGCCCATACGAAGAGCATTGGAGAACATGCTGCCTTGAATAGAGAAAAAAGATAGATAGCCAAACAATATGATAATATTCAGATCATATGGAAAGCGAATTTGGGATAAATCGAAAGCGAAAGAACGAATTGATATCCATAAAATAATTCGTGGGAAAATAAGTAACAGAGACTTCAAATGTTGGTTACCTGTATGTGGAGTGGTCGAATCACTTCATAAACCCCAAAAAAACCCAGTGAATCGGACTTGCATATCTCTCCTTTCGGATCTGGAAGGAGGCACACTACTTCGAAGAATGAAGGCGAACAAATGAATGCAAATGTCCAAGAAAGTTGAACATGATATACCACAGAGCCATACGAACCCTAATAAATCGTGACCTTACATGTGTCATCATCTGATGAAAGCGTACCAAAGTTAGGGTTTCGATGGGAGGGAAACAATGTTTCCCGAGTTCAGAGAGAAAAAGTTAATAAGCCGACTGGTTCATAAATGTTGAAACCCTAAACGTACTGAGCAAATCTCGAAAAGATCAATGAAAATTGAAACGGATGATAAATAGTTGTAATAGCAGATAGGTTTCATAAGTAAATGAAATACGACCACCAGAGCTTTTAAGAAGGGTAGGCGTAAACCATTACCTACCTTACACATATCACAAGTTGGTACTCTGTACAAAGATTTACCAATCAATGTGAATTCCAACGCAATCATATGCCAAGGGAATCGAGCCTTAGGGAGAGATTAGGTTAATCACGATATGTACAATAGAAGACATTAAAATATGTAAAGGTTATGTTACCATTTCGTATGATAGGAGTATCGAAATCGAAATAGGTATATAGAGATATACACTGAGGTAAAAGTCAAATTATAAAATGTGAAATTATAAGTTGACTAAGGTTATCACGACCGTGAATATGGAACAATTGAAAGCAGAGAAATCATATAGTGTGAATATCATTATATTAATTGCCATTGTAATAATAGTTATGGAAAAATAATTAGAGGCATGTGAGGGTATGAATAAATATTTGTCATGTGATACATATTCATAGTTGGGCATATGATACTATGGTTTATCATAGTAATTATAAAAAAGAAAAAGAAATTTTAGATTGGAGTATATGGAAAGGTGTATAAATGAAAACCCTTATAATGAAAGAGGGATTAAAAATATGTAATAGGAGTAGAGGAATAAATAGAAAGATCCCAATTAAAAAAATAATAATAATAATAAATAAATAAAAATTGATGGAATTGAGGAACATTACAAATGGTATCAGAGCCCTAGTTTGAAAACTGGGTTGTTTATGTGCTCGCTGCTAGGAGTAAAATCTTATATGTATATGACTGATGTTGTATTGTTGTACACTGAAAAGGTACTGAAATTAACAACTCAAAACCATGACTGAAGAGGATGAGCTTTAGTTAAAACACGGGGCAAATCATGTGCTAAAAAAAAAAAATTGCTAATATTAAATTTCTGGACAGTTAAACAGTATTGAAGGGTACAGCTGCGAAACCTAACTGAAGGGGACGAGCTGTATGTAGATCTGGGTGGTGGAGGAAACACGCCAGATTCAAATGTTCCATTGATGGCTATGTTGCATAGAATGCAACAAGGAATGACATAGATTAAAAGCCACAATGACAAGCTATCTATAGCTAGTAAGGAACAAGACAGATTTATAAGAAAATTGATTTCACGGAACTATGAACAGGTGAAGGTTCCTAGTACAATCTAGGAAAAGAATTTAATTATATATATATATATATATATATATATATATATATATATATATATATATATATATATAATGTGACATAAGTACCAACAAAGATTACTAAAAATTTGGTATATGCGACTCAATAGTAATGTATATTGCATAAGCAGAGTGTAATTAATTAAATTATAACAGCTCTGTTGGGAGAAATTCCCAAAATTCTGAGTTATGATGATTACAATAGAAATTGTGATTAAAGGTAGGGGAAAACCCTATGAGATCTACTAATAGTTCAAATAAATATAAAACAGTTATAGACATTGGATACTAAATATATCTTTGGCGATGCAGTACCAACCTGTGCATGTATAGACATGTATAAATCAGAGAACATATCTCGATAAGAATCTCGCAGAAGATTTTGAAAGAGAGGATGCCTCTAGACAGCAGTCTAGGAGGAAGAAGGAAGTTCAGAGGAATTCCGGCTAACTTTCCTCCTATGATGGAAAATGAAGGATTATACTGCAGTTGGTTGTGAAAGAAGGTATAAACTGAGAGACATATTAAAATATAGAGTGGAATTCAAAGTTAAACACTATTCCAAATTTGATAGTCTGGGTATTACAATCCATGATTAAATAGCTATATAAGATTAAATAATTGTAATAGGAGAAGGACTGGGTAAGGTGGTAACAATTGCCCGAACCATTTATTTCATAAATGGAAAACATGGGGTATGTTTAAAACCACCATATCCATATAAACAAAAGGGAAAGAATCAGGTCTTAGAGGAAAGTTGTAATTGAAAGTTGAATATGTTATTATCAGTATATAAGCGTACTGAAGTAATTAAGGTGGTAGGCGAAAAAAGTACATAAGAATGCGACATATCATTGAGAAATTATAGTAAGTTGGATATATCACAGTAAATGGATATTTCTGAAGTATTAGTGTTCTATAAGTCTGTAACAGCTAAAGCAGAATGGAACAAAACTGACACTGTTAGTGATATGCACATAGAAAAATTGTGTCACTAAGGCATATGTTGTGGTCTTCAAGTGTCAGACCTGCCTAGATAAGACAATGTCATACGACATTTTTCTCAAAAATTGAGATGAGCGAAGAAAAAAAATATGTACCATTTCACTGTACAATGGATTCAACCTTACCTGCATGAAAACAACAGGAAGGCAGAACTGAAACATAAAGTTATACATAATTTTACACTTTAGACATGCCATTAGAAGGCGTATGAATTTTGTGGTAGAATAAAAGGAATTTTCATATGTGCAATATGAAAAAATATGCTCTGTGCTGACTAATGAACCTAGATGTACTTTGGCCTAAGACAGAAAAATCTAGGAAAGCTGGACTTTTGTATAGGAATGGACATATCAAAATTCAAAGATATTGGAAAAATATAAGTAAAGAAACTACATCGAGAAAATTATAGAATGAAAATGGTAAAATACCTATATATCAATTCAACCAGTGTAAATGATAAGGTTGTGAATGTCGAGATTTTGTTGGAATGCAAAAAATAATAGTAATTACTGAGAGCTAATAATTACTTAATATGGTAATTACTGCTAACAAGAAAAACAAATGAGTGGTGTAGAAACCCTCTCAAAAATTCCAAGAATGGAATAATGAACCGGAAAGATGTACATTATTGCATATTTTAGACATATTGTCAGTAGGAATATGAATTTCATAAAAGAGGTTAGGGAAAATTTAAAATAATTTTCCAGATATGTGATAAAAAAAGACTTGAGTCCGTGAAACTAGATAGGGTTTGACAAAAGATAGGAGAAATTCGGCATGCTAAAAATTTGGTACAACAAGTATAAACAAAAATTGTATAGAGCTCAATAAATTCCATTATATGTTTCGATGAAGGAGAAAATATGAATAAATTGGGTAGGATAACATAAAAGACCTACCAACTCGTTGAAAGAAAACATTTCATGGAAGTGTAGCAATGGAACTGCAAAAGTCAGCTAGAAAAGTGCTGCCAATTTTATTAGATAGGATAAAGATAACAAACTGAAATATAAACTGGTAGGAAAAATTCCAGACCCCAAGGATAGTAAGAGGATAGTTCTGGATGAAATTCCAGATTAATTTCCAAATAAGGAAGTTATTTATAAAATGAAGATTAAACCACATGCTAAAAATTGGTAGGAGTTAAAATAGAAGCCACAAGAAATACTACTGATGTGAGACCTATGTAAGATCAAGTATATCGCTGCTAGGTCATGTTGGTTCAAAGGGGAGATAGAACCTCAAAGAAAACCATAGATTGCTGAAAAAACAAAAATTTAAATTTAAATTCTATAGGACAATTGGTCTTGTTTTACTTGTCAATTAAAACATGATATAAGACAAACGAGGAATTGGGATATAAAATTTTACAAGCCTATAGGAGCAGTAGTAAAGCTCAAGAAGAGTGAAATTAGTTGCAGTATGGATATATCCTCTGAGTTGGTAGTAAAGGTTCTGTTGAAATGTATGCTTGAGAAAAATGAGAAGGGGTTGATTCAAGAACAAAAGAAGTTGAAAGGAACATAAAAAAAATGTTGGGATGTCTGTAAAGGAAGAATATCCCTAAATTTTGAATAATGCTTAAGTAATAAAGTATTAAATTACCTCTACAAATTTCTAAATGAATATCTCAAGTAATTACATAAATTCAACAGTGGAGTATAGACATCCAAATGCATTTTCTTAGTGAGGTAAATAAGTGATGGTTACTTATTAAGTGTACAAATTTCTAAAAGGTTGATAAATATCTCAAGTGAGAAATAACTTATAAGTATAAAAAATTGAGGGTACATAAGTCATGTGACCCTAACACAGCATATTTGAAAAAAAAAAAAATCCATAATATGTCCTTAGTTCGGACATACAGATAACTCCAATCGAGTTTGATAATTAAAACAAGACATGTTTGCACGGTTAGGAAGAAATAATAATGAAAAAAATCCTATGTGGAAGGATTGTTAAGAGACAATGAAATCTAGATCCTATATAAAAATAGGAAGATGGAAAATCGATCAATTAGTGTAATGCTGAACTATAGACTGAGATGCAAGTCGAAGATTTATGGTACTAACTGATATACTTGATAAGAAAAGAATTCAAGTGTAAAGTAGAAATTGAATTTTAGACCTTGTTATTGAGCCTTGTTATTACAAATTAAATTGATTGTTTGAAAAAAAATCAAACAGCAAGAAGGTACTTGAAGTACAGAAATGCACTAAGAAAAAGGTAAAGTAGAACATCTGCATATGATAAAGTAGAAGTACAAAAATGCATTTAGAAAAAGGTAAAGCAGAACATCTGCATATGATAAAGTTGGTTTTCTAAATTCATGAAATACTAATGAAAATTTATATATTTTGTTTAGCCAAGTGTGTAACAGGAATTGTATACTCCAGAAAAAGGAGTCAAAGGTGAAAATAAGTGTAGAGAATTCACCATGAAAACCAAGAAAAATGAGCTAGACCATGTTTACGTGAGGAGGAAATCTCACCAAAAGACAAGGAATGATAAGTAGTTGTGCTAAAAGTGCACTAAACTACTATGAAACTGAACAGTTTGGCTAATAGTTGAATTTATTGAAATTATTAAAGATTAGAATGTTGTTGTGATTATCAAAATATGTATATGATATTACTTATATGAATTGGTATGAATTGTGGACAGAGAGGATAGTAGAAAAAGATTCTTCCAGATACACTTCTTGCAATGAAGTAGGAAGAAAATCAAACTTTAGAGGGTATCAGTAAGTCGAGGAAGGAATGATACTCTACAGAAAACTGATGGAAGACGAGAGCAAAGAGGAAGGAGGACTCTTCGTCTTGAGTTGAGAAATCAACCTCAAAGAGTAACACCGAGGACGGTGTTCAGTGTTAGGGGGGAATATGTAACACCCCTAGTTCTATGTTTTTTAATTAACATGCAAATAAGTCCAAAAGGGGAGTGGACCCCAATGGAGAATTATTATGTGGATTTATTTAAGTATTTATTAATGAAAAATAAATGGAATATTTATGTGTGCACTATGACCAGATGAGATTGGAGATCATAAGCCTGATCCATGAGAATATGGATAAGGTTAAGACTTTCCCAAAACCTTTCAAAAAGACTTGAAAGGAATAATGCTAAATTATATTTAAGAGGAAAAATCTAAAAATTCCCCAATGAAGAGGAAAGAAATTTGAAAGAGGTGAAAAAACTGGAAAAGTAGAGAAAGCAGCTTTAAAGTACCTCATTGAGGGAAGCCTAGGCAAAACAGGAAGAAAGCATCCTGAAATTCTAGATGCAGAATTTAGAAACAGGCTTGGGGAAAACATAGCTTAAGGAATCTGCTCCATAACATATTGGGGAGTCTGTTCCTGGGAGGATCTCAACTCGGGGGTGAATTCTGGTGATAGAGAATTCTATGGTTGGGAGGATTGGTCATAGAACAACAGTGGTATGCACACCTAACCTATAAAAATTTTGTTATATATATGGTATTATGAAATTTTAAAATATGAGTGGCTACAAGTATTAATTAGCTATGCTCTAGTTATGAAATTTCTTACATTTAACAGATTTTATTTGGAAAAATCATTCTCTAAAATCTGTATAGTTGTAAGAATAAAATCTATGGGAGATTATCAACCAGAATCTCTAAACCCGATGATGGTATAAATCTGGAGATATATATTATTCCCATAGACAATTTGAAATTTGTAACTTGAATCTACTTCTATAATGTACAGTTATATGAAAAGAAAAATATAGAGTTTCGAAACTAGCAGCTAATGGATATGATATACTAAACTCTGTATAACCATGCAAAGAGAACTTTATCTCTAATTCTAAGAAAGGATTAACCTCTAATGAACTATAAATTTATTTTAGAAAAGGGTACAGTTCTGTTGAACCAGTATATTAATATAAGAAAAAATTTAATGTACACCTATGATATGCTTGTATGAAAAATACAAATTCTATCTAGAATAGAAATAAATAAAATCTGGAAATAAAGGATTGATATTTCAATAGTGTTAAATAAATAATTATTGTGGACTATTATCTGAAAAATCAAATCTAATTATTTTCACTTCAGATTATAAATAATTGGGAAGAAAACTACCCCCTAAAGTATATGCTAAATAATTCAATTGATACTATCTATTAGTCAGAAGTCTCCATACTCTAGAAGTGCTAAATAGAATTAATTGAGAAAGAAAATGTTGAAATCAGTTATTAATAACCTTGATTAAATTTTATTTTAAAACCAAAGAAATTTCAGAATGCATAATTTCAATTTAAACAGGAAAATTTTCAAATAATCCAGACTATAATTAGGCTATGTTTTTAAGGAGATGGCGCTGGGTGGGAGACTGAAGTTTTTGAACGGAGAAGGGTTGTTCACTGTAACCGATGAACAGACATGGTCAGCGAAGGAGATTGCTCAGGGATTATGCGACTATACAAGCGATGAACAACCCTTTACTGGTGTACAATTTGGGACGTTTTCAACAGGTCATCTGGAGGCCTGTTCTCACTCGGTCGGTGGTCAAACGCCCTTACAGATCGGTAAAGCCGGAAGGGAGGGAGGCAGCCTGACAGGCGTTTGGAGCGCGGCACTAGCCAACCGTTCTGTTATTCAAGGGAAGGGCGTGCACCAATGTTTGAATGCGGAAGAGAAGGAAGTGGGTAGATATCAGAGAGCATTTGACTTTGGGAAGGAAATCAGTCAGGATCCTTCTGTGCACTTGATTCGTAGGGTGGAGGATTTCGGGGATAGGGAAGAACAAACCCACTTCAGTTGGGAAGAACAGAGTGGGTATCATTTCTCTAAAGGTTTTAAAGAGCCGGATTTAAACAAATTTAAGGAGGTTGGAGCTTTGAAGAAGGGGAGAAGAAAGAAGAACTGGATCAAGGTTAAAAGAGCTAAATACAACTATGTATTGGGGGAGGACATAGGTTGGGAACAGGTCTCTCAAATGGCAAGCAGCACACTGGTTGGCAGGGTTGTGGGGAGGTCTTTCATACTGAAGATCGTTGTTGCATGGGCTGATATGCAATGGAAAGATGCTCTTGGTTATGTGCCTGAGGTGGTGTCTCTCTCTCTAAAGGGTGGTTTTCCTTCAACTTTCTGCACTCTGACCATGTCCAGTGGGTGATGCATCGGTGCTGGGTTGTTGATCATTCTCCAATGCTTCTAAAACCTTGGCATCCACTCTTTGATGCTAGCAGGGAGAGGGTAGATTCGGTCCCTGTATGGGTTCGTTTGCCTGGCCCGCCCTTACATTATTGGACAGAGGAACATCTCCGTGGTATTGGCAATACGATTGGGGATTTTTTAGAGGCATACCTCTCCTTTCTCAAGACAAATCACAGGCGGGTAGCTAGAATTCTTGTTATGACTAACATCAGAGAAGGCCTTGCTGAATCTCTGAATCTTCGGTGGGGGAGATTTGACATTAAGCAGATTCTTGATTATGAGAATGTCCCATTTAGGTGCCGTCGGTGTCATGCTTATGGACACCCTGCCAAGGAATGTGGCCTTTCCTTTCGAAATGTCAAAACTCGAGGCTCTAGTCGAACTGAGGAGGATCCTATATTGAAGGGGGCTAGCCCTGGCTCTCCCATAACGCAGACAAAGCCCTCTTCAGCTTCCACAAACGTTTTGCTCCATGATGCAAATACTTCAAATTCTCAATGTGTGTTAGGTTGCCAGTCGTTGGGAGCGGACTATGGGTTGGGTGCTGAGTCTGGTCTATTCACAGGGCAGAAGTCACTTTCTCAGAATTCTGATTGCGGACAGGCTGCCATAAAGGTCCACAGTCGTCACTATGGTGCAGATTTTCAGTTGAAGAACGATGGTATGTTGAAAGAAGTTTTAATTCTGTTGAATTCTTCACTAATGGGTTCCTTCCCATTCTCCCCAAATATCAACATTTCACTTAATTTGGCATCGACTTCAGTTGAGGCTCGGTTAGAAGATTGGGGTATATTAACCACTGCTGTACCTGCACTTTCTACATTGCCAGCTCTCCATGAGAAGGCTACTGTTTTTGAACCAGGTGACGAGCTATTGGCCCCTTTGGAAATCACTGCCCCCTTGGTCACTGGCTACAACCTGAGATCTAGTGCAAAAAAAGGTGCAGGTGGGTTTGGGAGGGGTAAATCTCTTTCAGCCCGAGGCAGGGGCAGAATCTCTCTTCTAGCAAAAGCTCAGGATCGAGCTATGATTGAGGTACATGATGGGAGGCAAATTTCGATTGACAGGGCGCTTAGAGCAAGCAAATCCCTGAAGCCTGGTGTGTTATGAAGATTACGTCTTTCAATTGTAGGGGCTTGGCAGGTCCCCTTAAGAAATCTGCTTTCCGGAGAATTATTGTGCTAGAGTGCCCGGATATTATTCTACTTCAAGAGACGTTAGGTGAAGGAACTGTGGTCAAAGTTAGATTGGAAGGTTGGCTGCCAGGTTGGACATTTGAGTCGCTGGATGTTAGAGGTAGGTCGGGTGGACTGGCTGTTGGTTGGAATGAAAGAACAGTCAAATCACTAAACTTCTGGGGTATGGAGTCGGTCTTGGGCTTTAATTTTCTATCGCTGGAGCTTGGTGAAGTATTTAATATTTTTAATATTTATGGACCTTACCAAGACAGGATTCCTTTTTGGGACTCACTCCTGGGTAACTCATTACTCAAGGAGGATTCGGTGATTTTGGGTGGGGACCTGAATTTTACTTTGGGACAGGCTGATGTCTGGGGTCCTCATGCACATATTGACTCCTTGACTGGTTATTTCACTCAAAAACTGGAGGAGAATCATCTTCTTGATATAGAGCCCATAAAGATGAAACCCACCTGGAGGAATAATCGATGTGCTGAAGAAAGAATAGCGAAGATATTGGATCGGTTCCTGGTGGCTGAACAGCTTGTGGACAGGCCTTTTCAGATTAGGCAGTGGATTGGTTGTGGGGGTGCATCTGATCACTTCCCTATTTTTCTTGAGTTCAAGATAGGGCCCAAGATGCCTCCTAGCCCTTTAAAGTTCAACAAAATCTGGCTAAAGGACGAGTCCTTCAAAGCTCTTGTTCTCGCTAGGTGGGTCCCTTATAGGGTGGATAGTACTCTTTCTACAGCTTTTCACTTTGCTGAAAATTTAAAACGCATAAAGGAAGCTGTGAAGGTCTGGTCGACTGCTAAGAGACAGAGGGAGGATGTGGATTTGAAGCAGGTGGAGGAGGATCTTCGTTTGATATATGAAGGGAATGGAGGGGGTTTTCAATCACAAGTGGAAAAAGACACTCTTGTTGCCCTTGAAAAAAGAAGGAACGCCCTACTAATGGATAAGGAGGAAACTTGGAGATTGAAAAGTAGGGCCACATGGCTGGCAAGTGGGGATGATAATACAAAATTTTTCCATGCTTATGCTCGTGGTCGAAAGGCGGCTAATACTATCTGGAGTTTAAGAGATGGTCAAGGCAATGAGCATGCCTCATTTGAGGCTAAAGCTAAGCTAGGGGTTGACCACTTTAAGGATCTCTTTAAAGCTCCAGCTCATGCTTCACTTGCGGAAGTTATAAGAGTTGCACAGCTCTTTCCGAGATTTGTGGAGGAGGCTGACAACAGATCTCTGATGGCTGAGGTTTCTGAGAAGGAGTTAAAGGAGGTACTTCACAGTTTCCAAAAAGAAGTCCTGTCCATATTTGTATCCATCCAGCGGCTCTTTTATGCTTCAGTGGACGATCTCCGTCGAAGCAGGGAGGATACCACCATGATTTCGTCGTTTTAACTTACACTCATACGAATCCAAAGTGATATCCTCTTTGTCGTATTTTCGCCTATCTCTATGCAACCGTAATTACAAAGTGACAGCGGTATAGACAGTAATATCTTCAGCATTTTGTCTAGCTCATATCTTCAGGTCAAATTATTCAAAGGTCGCCAACCATGAAGAATGCAACGTTCAAGAGGCTTCACGCATGAAGACAGCACCCCTAAGATCTGTTGCACAGGTTTCTCCAAAGAGTGAGATCGTGTCGCATACCTTCGTATTTCCTTCAATTCATCTTTTCCTTTGGTATTTCGTTTATGTATGATGATTACGAGCCTATTACCAAATCGTTTTCCTTCTCAGTTTTAATTAATGGGGCTACCTCTCTTTTTTTTCATGCTGAAAGGGGTCTGCGCCAAGGCTGCCCCCTTTCTCCCCTTTTGTTTTTATTGATTGCTGAGGGTTTGAGCAGAGCTCTTCAGGATGCTAAGAGACAGGGTTCCTTGAAGGGCATACAGGTTGCTACAAATTTTTTCATCACACATTTACTATTTGTAGATGATGTATTAATTTTCTGCTCTGGATCGGTGCGTGATGCAAACACTATTGCTAAGATTTTAGATCTGTTTAGCACGGCTACTGGTATGATTGTGAACGCTGATAAGTCCTCCATCACCACTCATCTTCTGAGGGATGAAGAGAGACGTGAGTTCGGGAGGATCTTTTCTTATAATCATGCTGATTTGGATGTTGGGATGAACTATTTGGGGTTCCATTTAAAACCCAATGATTATAGAAAACTTGACTGGAGCTGGCTGCTGGAAAAGCTGGAAAAAAGTTTAAGAGTTTGGTCCCATAAATGGCTGTCCAGAGCTGGGCGGTTGACTTTAGTTAAGTCTGTTTTGGAGGCTATCCCGGTCTATTGGTTGTCTTTGTCTTGGATTCCAAAGGGTATTCTGGAGGCTGCCAGGAGGATTTGCTTTCGTTTCCTATGGAGTGGGAAACAAGACTCTTTGGTGACCCCTTGGGTCCGGTGGGAGAAAATTGTTGTCCCAAAAGGGATGGGAGGATGGGGATTGAAAAATATTTTTCTCTTTGCTCAGGCCCTTGCTGCAAAGAGTGGGTGGAGGCTTATCAATGTTGATAGTCTTTGGACTCAGGTGATCAGTCAGAAATATATTGCTCCATTCTCTATTTTGGATTGGATAAGGAATCCTAGAAAATCCTTTGTTGGTGGCTCGGTGATTTGGAAGGCACTTGTTAAGTCATTTCATATTTTGGAAACAAGTCTGGCCTGGGATGTGGGTAGTGGCAGGAAGCTTCGGGTTGGTGAGGACCCTTGGTTGGGCAGTGAAATACAACACCTCCTTTCCCAGGCGTACAGTTGAAGCTTTAAGGCTGAGGGGGATTACTTTCCTCTCCCAACTTGCTGATCCGGTTAGGAGAAGGCTGGGCATTCAGCCTTGGATTTTGGCCTCTTCCTTGGGGCTGGATGAACAAGACGAGAGGGATTTGGCTGTTTATATCCGTGCTTTAAAACAGGCACATATTTTGTTGCAGGATAGGGAGGATATGATTGCTTGGGATTACGATTCTTCGGGGATCTATTCCCCCAGGGTTGGTTACTCAAAACTTAGTTCTGGGGCTGTCTTGGGTGAGGAGCGGTGGTGGTGGAAAAAACTCTGGAAACTAAATTGCCCTCCTAAGACTCGCCTTTTTATGTGGTGTGTCCTTGAAAATAAAGTCCCCACCTGGGATGTGCTACAACACAGAGGTTTTCAGGGTCCAGGTTGGTGCAGTTTGTGTCACTCTGATGTGGAATCTGTCAATCATCTCTTCCTTAGCTGTCCTTTCATTAGAGGTGTCTGGCTGGAATGTTCCAGATTATTGGGTATTCTTTGTAGATGGGAGGGTGTATCTTTGTCTCAGGCATGGGATTCGTGGTGGGGGTCTTATGCTGAGCAGAATATAAAAGCTTTGCCACTCCTTGCCATCTGGGGCTATTGGTTGGCACGTAATCGGCTACTATTTGATGGGACGGTCAGCACTCCAGAGATCGTTGAGGCAATGACCATTGGACTGCACTCTGCTTTTCCTATCCACATTCGGGCTGCCAATCAGAGGGAGGTCCTACTGTTGGATATTGATAGGAGGAATCCTTGGGGTTTTTTTGACGGGGGTATGCAGCAAAATGTCTGTGGTGGGGGGGCTCTGCTGTATCTGTCGGACGCACATTGGTTTGAGATCTCAGCTGGGCTTGGCGTAGGTACAAACAATTATGCTGAAATGTTGAGCCTCAAGATCCTTCTGATGTTCGCGGTGGAGAAAGGTTGCCGAGTGCTAAATTTCTATGGGGACTCCTTGAATGTGATTAATTGGATTAATGGTATTCAGCAGTGCAGAGTTCATCACCTTCAAAATATGCTCTGTTCCATCAAGGAGATCCTCCGCTCGCTTGATTCTTTCTCCTGCCTGCATATATATCGAGAGAATAATGGTTTTGCTGATCAAGCCTCAAAGAGGGGGCTTCTGCAGGATGAAGGTCTCTAGAGAATTCGAGAACATCAGGATGGAGGCACTACTGAGTTTTTCCATCCATCCTTATTTGACTGAGAGGCTAATGGTCTCCATAGTTGGCCTGATCAAAACTTGCATTCAGAGAGGCTAACACATGGTGGTTCTTTAACACAAATGTTTTTGTGAATTTGAACGTGGAATCCCACTGGGTTACACTTGGTCAAATTGCTCAATGGGCGGTCTGCTGTGGGATGGATTTTCCCACCGATAAGACACCTATCAAATATGGACTATTTTTTGGTGTGCGTTTTCTTGTACAACTGGAACAGGTGGCTGCATAATACGGGTTATGGTTTCTCTTGCCTGAAGGGTCGTTTTTGTGGGTTGTACATAACAGAAATGGACTCAAAATGACAGCGTCATCTCTCTGGACGGTGTTTCTTCACAGTGTTATTACAGCGCTGTTTTTTATTTCAAACTGTCAGGGTGCTTCTTTGAGGTTTTTAATCGATGTGGATATAATTGCTATATGAGGAATTCTGGGAGCTTTAAATCCTGGGCAGCGCTAGTTCTGAAAGTGTTAGTGTTGTTTCTGCTAGTGCATAGCAGTGTTTGTTTTTATCTATCTAATTTTTGAAAAACATGTTATAAAATAGGCTTGGGTTATCTGCCAGAACCTAACTCTGTACAGGAATATTTTTCAATTTGTAACCGGTGCTTGTCCATAAACTATTTATGGTTGTATTTCTTTTGATCACATATACATGTGAATCACAATGTAATTTTGTACTCACCTGCAGTAATGAAATTACGCTTTTTTCTCGAGGAAAAAAAAAATCCAGACTATAATTATAGATATGAAATGTCTATATAATTCACTGTTAGAGTGAAATCTGGAGAATTTAGTAAACAGATATAGCAGAAATTAACCATGGTGATATGCTGGAAGGATGAGTTTAACTTTTCTGCAATTATAAATTTAAATAAACATCCTTACATAAATCTCTGAAGGTTAATAAACAAATTTTATAAATTAACTGAAATTGTACAACAACAAATATATAACTGAGGACTAAGTTGTATCAGTAACACTTTCTAAAACGATATTACTTTCTGTAGAGAACCATATAAAAAATAAGTGGAGATATTTTATATCCACAAACATTTTATGAAAGTGGAGATATTTTTTTTGGACAAACTTTAATAATATAAAAACTATATGAGTACAGAAAATAAAAGGGATGGAAAATAAAAGAATTAATAAGGGATTTGCTAATGGAACGAATTTCATTTAACTATCAGTTTTGTAAATTCATATACATTAAGGCCCGAAAATAAAATTAGTTAAATGAAAATGGTGTTACACTGTCAGAAAAAGTTGTGCACCTCACTGCAAATTTAGAGTACTTAAATAAGTACACAGTCCATCCTAGTATTAAGTTAAATTATTACAGAAGGGTTTGGGTGAAAAATTATCACACCACAGTAAATTAAAATGAAAAACGATATGAACAGAAGTTCCCATTGAAATGCGAGGGAAGAATATCATCCTTAGACAATAATTTCATTAAATCAAACTTTAAATTGGGGAGATGTTTAAGTTGAAACGCAGAGATACTCCTCCATTATACACGACCAACCTAGTTACAAGTCGGGAGCGATTGTAAGACTGGAGTCGAAATGATCATGAAAATTTCAGTAAAAGGGTAAGCAAAGATCGATTGCAGACTTTACCTGCAAGAGACAAGGAAGATAAGCTTAGAGTTGATTTTATATATATATAACCAAAAAAAAAAAAAAAAAAAATTATAACAACTCTCGACGAAGACTGAAAATATCAAAATAGATATTACCTGAGCGAGAAGGAGTTGAGTAAACCCTTCATGAATATTCCAAGAGTTGCACATAGGTGCGCATATAATTGTGAGCTTTGTTATAAAAACTAAGTATTAAATACAAGAATTAATAAAACGTTTTGCTGTGAAAACAAATTTTTACCACAGAAGACAGTCAAAGCCGAGTCTAATATCACTTGGCAGAGCCCATACGAAGAGCATTGGAGAACATGCTGCCTTGAATAGAGAAAAAATATAGATAGCCAAACAATATGATAATATTCAGATCATATGGAAAACGAATTTGGGATAAATCGAAAGCGAAACAATGAATTGATATCCATAAAATAATTCATGGGAAAAGAAGTAACAGAGACTTCAAATGCTGGTTACCTGTATGTGGAGTGGTCGAATCACTTCATAAACCCCAAAAAAACCCAGTGAATCAGACTTGCATATCTCTCCTTTCAGATCTGGAAGGAGGCGCACTACTTCGGAGAATGAAGGCGAACAAATGAATGCAAATGTCCAAGAAAGTTGAACATGATATACCACAGAGCCATACGAACCCTAATAAATCGAGACCTTACAAGTGTCATCATCTGATGAAAGCGTACCAAAGTTAGGGTTTCGATGGCAAGGAAACAATGTTTCTCGAGTTCAGAGAGAAAAAGTTAATAAGCCGACTGGTTCATAAATGTTGAAACCCTAAACGTATTGAGCAAATCTCGAAAAGATCAACGAAAATTGAAACAGATGATAAACAGTTATAATAGTAGATAGGTTTCATAAGTAAACAAAATACGACCACCAGAGCTTTTAAGAAGGGTAGGCATAAACCATTACCTACCTTACACATATCACAAGTTGGTACTCTGTACAAAGATTTACCAATCAATGTGAATTCCAACGCAATCATATGCCAAGGGAATCGAGCCTTAAGGAAAGATTAGGTTAATCACGATATGTACAATAGAAGACATTAAAATATGTAAAGGTTATGTTACCATTTCGTATGATAGGAGTATCGAAATCGAAATAGGTATATAGAGATACTCACCGGGGTAAAAGTCAAATTATAAACTGTGAAATTATAAGTTGACTAAGGTTATCATGACCGTGAATATGGAACAATTGAAAGCGGAGAAATCATATAGTGTGAATATCATTATATTAATTTCCATTGTAATAATAATTATGGAAAAATAATTTGAGGCATGTGAGGGTATGAATAAATATTTGTCATGTGATACATATTCATAGTTGGGTATATGATACTATGGTTTATCATAGTAATTATAAAAAGAAAAAGAAATTTTAGATTGGAGTATATGGAAAGGTGTATAAATGAAATCCCTTATAATGAAAAAGGGATTAAAAATATGTAATAGGAATAGAGGAATAAATAGAAAGATCCCAAGAAAAAATAAAATAAAATAAATAAATTTGATGGAATTGAGGAACATTACATTACTAGCACCCTGGTTAGATGTGTCCCTCATTGTACAAATGTACTTCACATGTGAGGGATGGCACGAGGTCGTCTATTGGAAACGCTTGAGGTTGTTGGACCGCCTAAGGCACCAAATATTGGTCTGCGTGCCCTTCTTCCTATGGAATACACTCTAGCAAAAGGCCACCATTATTTTGAAGTCTACTTGGCCTAAGGACACCCTTTCATACCATTTCTTGATCAAATTACTAGTGGATAATGCAATCCATAGAGGTAATGCCTGAAATGATGTTGTGAGAGAACCAAGGCTAAAAGCTAAATCACCAAATACACCATTATAAAATTAGAATCTATAGAAAATACACCATAAGTTGCAATTGTTGGAACCCCTAAGGAGGAAAATATTGCAACTCACAAAGTGCATACATCAAGAATTGTGGTCAAGATGTAGCCATAGGAAGAAGAAGCCAAGGGAGGCCATTAAAACAATCTGGTGATCACTAGAAACTGACCTCCAAGAAGGAGTGTAAGGTAAATGACCAAGAGGCTTGTATCTGTGGTTATGCCCAAAATAAGAGAACAAGGTATAAGTAGGAGGATTCAACCTCAACCACTGCAACACAACAACCGACAAGGGTGGTGGAGGAAGAAGAGGTGCATGTTACAACACAAATGGAAGAATAGGTATATGATGCATTACAAATTGAAGAAGAGCTAACCTATACTGAAACAAAAGAACCAACAAGGGAAATTGAAGAAGAAATAGACCTTTTTGAACCACAAGAACTAGTAGGGATGGAGGAAGCAAAAAATGAAACCTTTGTTGCAACACAAGAACCAATAGGGGAATAATTATAGGAAAATTATGTTACAACTCAAGAGGAACAAGCAAGGGAAGGGATGCAACGCCAAGTGTGGGAGTAGAAACACAAAAACAAATTGAAACTCCCCATACCAATGCTATTTCTCAAAGCCAAAGCCCGAGGAAAGTCTACAAGGTTGGAAATAAAAATAAACATGTAAATATACTTTATTTTACTCCTCTACATTCATTTTTTGTCAAGATAATTAATATATTTGAAAGAGAAAACAAAGAACTGCAAAAAAACAAAAAAAAACAAAAAACAAAAAAAAAATTAGAGGCCAAACTAAGAGAAAATAAGTCCTCTAAGGATTAGATTGCCTTGCTCAAGAAGTGGGTCTCCTTGACACAAGGGACAAATAAGAGTCTATTCTCGGGGAAGAGATAGTATTTCAAAATTAGATACATAGAGAGAAAATCCCTTCACAAGAGGAGGTTGTCCAAACAAAATATGATAGACTTGAATTGTCATAAGAAACCATTCAAAACAAATGCCAATTTAATGGAAGATAAGGCTATCCAAATAGACTTTCAGGAATTGTGGGAAAAATCCAAAGGATGATATATGGAAGGAGATGATGGCAACTTATGAGAAAGGGATTTTTCCTAACAAGCAGCATCGCCAAACTATCAAAAGCCTTAGGGAGAAATGAGAAGAGCTCTTAGAGGCCCATATATCTAAATGGGGTCACTAGAAGTAGATGCTAGAGGGCGTAGAGAAAACCTTCAAGCTCCAAAAAAATGGGGAGAAGCTGGAGATTGAAATTCAACTCGAGTTGTTTGTGGAATCTACTCTCAGCTACAGGCACCCCCCCCCCCCATTCTAAAGCATGTACCTGTAGTAAAAATAACTCATGTTTCAAAGGAAGGCCATAATGACTAGTAGACCATATGAGATAACTTCTACAAGAACCCTTCCAAAGGCCTATTAGCAAGAAAAAATGAAGATAAAAACTTGTTGCATGAGCTATAATAACATTTTCTTGTACCATGATTTAGCTTGGAATCCTAACCAATTTGTGGGAGATGTCCAGCTGAGAGTAATTTGTGTCTTACCTCAATAACAATGTCAACTGGGAAATTTCTCACAAGGTAAGATAAAATACGACTACAATCTATGGATCAGGGGAGAGTATTCAAGGCCCAAGGACATTCTCATCACACATTACAACTGGGTGAACTCCTAATGACATGAAAAATTCATGGTGAATAATAAATAGGAAGCCATTGATCACTATAGAACAAAAATAGAGGTATTGGTAAAGAAATTTGTATAAATTCACTTAGCAGTGAAAGTCGGCCACAGGGGACATGTGCCAAAGGGACCCCTTCAGTCCCAATAATATTGCAATGGCACTAGAGAGAGTGCATTAGTACATCAGATTCATGGAGAGTTGTGGGAATTACTAGATAGGCCTCAATTTAATTATCCCATGATATGGTTGTCTTCCCCAAGATATCAAAAAGACTACAACATGACTAGGAAGGAAGAGATTTCCTATTGGAGGGATATTGAGAATGAAAAAGACTATTTTCACACCCATGAAGCATGGGAAGTCGACTACAATGTTAGCAATATCCATGGGAGTCACACCCTCTCAGATTCAGACTAACTATTTAGTTGCAATTAGACATGCAACCGTTTTTGTTGGGAGTGAAGCTGGGAGGAGATGACGAGCACCCAAATTGGCATCCTTTTAGCACACGACCAACACATTTTTGAGTGCTTTTTTTATTTTCATACCACCCCATCATCCATTTTTACCATAAAGATGCATTTTTAATCAAGATACAATTATCTTTCAATTATGTCACTTTAGGTTTCATTCATATGTATTTAGGAAATAATTTGTCTTCTTACAAAAAATTATGAAAATACATGAGAATCACTTCAGGCATATTCATGCAAGCAACATTAAAGAACAATTCTTGCAATACCCTTTTGTGTTAATGTTGCAACACCTTTAGGTTGCAACAACACCCCTGTATCACTATAACATCTCCAGTACCCAGTTTTTGCAACACAACCAGGGTGTAGGTGTTGCAACTCCATTCATTGCATTCATGTTGCTAATGTTTCCCACCTTAGTTCGAATCTTGCCTAGCCTTGCTTGGTATGGTTTATGGGTTGCCATATTGTACCAAAGGGGTTTTTCTCGATAGTAGCACTATGTAATCTTTAATGATGCAATCCTTAATGATATTGATGATTATATGGTTTGTCATGGGTTGGAAGCACAATTTGTTCCCCCATCCATCTAGGTGCAAATCCAAGGGACATATTTGGCCCATTGCGATAAGGCTCAAACAATAGGCATCCCCATCCACATTAAGTCTTAATCATTGTTGAGTCATAAGTTGTTGGTATATCTAGCTTGCGATCTATTGGAGACACTCTTGGCATTATAGTGGCAGTTGAGAGATTTGATCCTAGACCTTGCCCAAATTACTCCAACATATTACCCGTCCACCATGGTAAAAAAAACAATTATATGTTTTAGCTACCAATTTCCTCCTACTACCCCCTATCTCTCTCTTTATATATATATATATATATATATATATATATATTATTTAAAAAACTATCAAATCACGTACATATTATTTGAAATTCAATTATTAAAAAAAAAATCAACATATCGAATCTTCCTCGAGAATAATAATATCATATATATAACTTTATCAAAACACGTGCTACATAGTAGCTAGTACCTTCCACTTAGTTTAAATATAGTTAAATTGGAGTCTGGATTGTTGACAGGCTACGAGCCGATCAATTAAATCCTTGATGAAAAAATAGATATGAAAGTGAAAATATTGTGCTAAAATGGTACTTTTTGGTGAGCACCCTACCTCATTGGCTATAATTAAGCTCTATAACTTTACTTCTTTGGCAGTGTTTCATTCAAATTGATATGGAAAAACTTAGTTTCAATTGAATGAGATGTGAATTTCAGGAAACTTGTTTTGCATGAACATTTGTCTCCTACAATGTTCATGGGAATTGTACATGATTGATATAAAGATGAATGTAATTGTGTATATAGCAGTGAAGATAGGGGATATGGAACAAAAATTTTATTGTTATCTCTCAAATTATAATTTCAATTATTCAATTCTAATATACTAACTTTAACTATAAAGAAAATTATAATTTCTGCAACACATAATTATCCTATACTAAAATATTAAACAAGAAACATTATATACAACAAATAAAATTTAATAGGTGAGATGGAGTATTAAATCAGATATCAATATTATCAACTTTTTATTGAGTGAAATGGATTAGAAATCAAATACGAATATGTTCAACTACATAAATAAATAGTGACATTTAAAAAGAAACGTAGACATTAATATAAACAAAAGCGTATAGCCATCGAACAATACTGAAAATCGAAAATTGAAAAAATATAAATGAAAAAGAGTATATTTACTTACTAAACAAGCACGAGTGAAAATAAACTAGAACCTTACTTAGCAAGTTCAACTGCCATCACAATCCTGCAAATATTGGAAAAAAATAAATGAGACATAACTTTATACTTTTTAAACAAACACAAATGAAAGAAAACATGTATCCTTACACTGCAAGAAAATTAAAATGCCCAACATATGGTATTGTCATTTTTTGTAGATTGGGAAAGAAAAATCACAACAAAATCATCAAAAATTCCATAGATGGTTCCATAGATAACATTGAGGTAGTTTTTTTCAAAGAAAAAAAAAAGTTAACCGAGTCGATCCTACTCCCTGTAACGATTTAAAATTTCTCTACATATTTTGTGGAGAAATTGTTTAACAATAAATAGAATAAAAAAACCCAACCAAAATCCAATATCTAAATTCGAAACAAGTTAATCAAATTGCTATTTTGTGACTATCTCATAGGGTTTTATCTCATGGTCTCTGGCTCTCTGAGCATTAAAAGACATATGTAAGCAAACATAGTTTCATTTCATCGCGGTAAGCATGGTATTTCAAGAAACCGGAAACAACAACAAAGCATAGAAGGAAATGGAAACTAAACAGAATGTTGCCGCAAAGAAGGGGAGGATGTATGGTAGCGTTTCAGTGGAATCGAAAATAGGAAAGAGAAATAGTTGTTGTTTGGGAAAGAAAATTATAGAAAAGTAAAGGAAAATAAATAAAGTGAAATAAAAATTAACCAAAAAAAATTATGATTAATAAAATCGAAAAAAGAAGAAGAAGAAGTTACAAAAAAACAAAAAAAAAGAAGTAAAGTTCAAACTAAAAAGTAATAAAACTAAAAAATTATATATATATATGCAAAAGTTGTTTTTTAATTATTTTCTCTTCTCTAAAATTTGTCATCTTAAATTGAAACTATGGAGAAAAAACTAAAATGGAAATAATAGAAAAAGGGGAAATAATTAAAATAAAAATGTTAAATAAAAGGGAAATAAAATTAAAAACAAAAAAAATAGTAACTAATAGAAAAATAGAAGTTACTAAACAACACCCATAATAATATCTCAACCAATCACCTTACAAACAAATAAATTTAAATAATAATAATAAAATACATAAATTGAATTCTCAATGTTAAACTTCGGATAAGGGGCAAAAAATTTTGGTCAAAGACAAATTAATATGTAGTCAAAGGAAAACCTATTTGAAGGTATAAAAATTGGTAGCAATGCACTAAATGAATTAGTACAAGTTTTTTATTACTACTCATTGGAAAATTTCACAATCTCAAGAACATTACCAAAATGAAAGTTAAACTAAAACACCCTTGAAAAAATCATTACCATCTTAATTATTATTATTAATTGTATTGGTGTCAAGTAATGAACTCAAAACTGGAAATTTATTCTAATAAATTGGTACAAAAAAGGAGGTAGTACCTACTATTACCTCTTTTTCTTTTTTGATGAAAACTTGACTAAACTAAGAGGAGGGTAGGGGGTGAATAAGTTTAGTACATTGATGGACATTAATTTTATTTTCTTTAAACTCATTAATTGAACTTTTTGAATAAATAGTTTAACACATAATAAACATCAAACTTAATTTGTGAACAACAAGGAATAAGTAAACCAAAACATCACATAAGCACGTGACAACAGCCCATATGGACATGAAATATAAGTGGAAACACATAAAGGGATAAAACAACGATTTTGTTATTGTTGTGATGCAAAGACAATATCCTAATCTCTTATTACATCTGATTTTATGTAGGCTCCAACCTACATGAGGCTACTAACTTGATTTTCTGCAAGCTACAACATGCAAGGAAGCTCCAACTCCCATAAGTTTTCTGTAGGCTATGACCTATAGGAGGCTCCTACCTCAATAGGCTCCAACATATTACTTATCAAGCTGCAACTTGAAAGGAGACAATAATCCCCTCATACATAAAGAAAACAATGTGTTGGTTACTTGGTCTATAAATGTGCATACCTTCATCTCTAACTCTACCTCTTCTTCTCCTCAAATCTGCTTCACATTTTCTCCATATGTGTTAGGTAATAAACAATTCAAATCAACTCATGCATTCACCAAAAAACTCTAACTCTCTAACCATATATCCTTGCAACCTCACACATTTTTATAAGCATGATTTGATGGTTGTTATTATTCCATACACATGAATCTTAAATGACAAAGTTTGTCTCTTTTCATTCCAACTGTGTCTCTTCAATCTAAAACTCTTGAATATTAAAACACATAAAAGTAATTTCATCATATGCAAATTTCATGTCAATAAAATTTTCAACATATTCGAATAGCATGCATTAATATAGCCTTGCATTCATATTCAAATAGCCTTTCACCACAATATCCGTCATGTATTTTCCTGTAGGCTTTGCCTTTGCCTTGCATCACAAAATTTTTATTACATCACAACATCTCAATCATCATATGCATATACAAGCAACCTTTCACCAACACCCTTTGTAGCATAACAAACATATGAAAGCAAGTTTTAATTGTGCATACATTAATTGTTCGCATGTCATCATACTTTACTGCTCTCATGCATACATAATACATGTTCAGTTGTGCATACATTAATTGTGCACATGCCACCATAATTTACTACTCCTTTATTATTCCAACGCAACATATATGCACATCTTCAACAAACATACCCAAGCCATCAAAACATAATAGACATGCATTTTTGCTCTTGTTGTTGTTCCTTTGTTGCTCCTTTCCCTTTGCTGCTCTTTTTCCTTTGTTGCTCTTTTTCCATCTCATATTTTGTTGCTTATTTGCCTTGACAACAACCATGCATTCTTGTTGTTGCTCCTTTTCCATCAATGACAACAATACCATCAATATCCCCCTTTGGCATTCATGGCAATCATTGTGATCCTCCCCCCGTTTTTTTTTTTTTGTCTTGAGAAGCATTTCTTCTTATGTATGCTTACCTCCCCCTTTGACATCAATTCCAAGGGGGTTGATTTGTAATGAAACTCAAATTCATGAAGAATGTCTAAATCATCTTTTGATCCTCCATGAGAAAATACTTGACTCCAAAATAGTTGCAGTTATCATCCCAAAGAAAGACTTTAATTTCTTTTTTAAAGTCATGCAAACTTTACATGATATTGGTTTATGAATATCCTTATAGAATCCACTTTATAGTAATTGGCTAGAAGGTTCAACATGAATTATTTTCCACTCAAATCTAACTGTTGAGTACCATTTTGCAGCAAGAAACCATCCTGAAGATAGATAACATATGCATGGAAAAATTTTCCATCTCTAATATACACATCGAGATTGAAGAAATCCAGAAGTTGATTAGAAGATGAATCAAAAATTGAATATAGAGACACATCTAGCTACCAAACTTCAAGTTTGTAGAATTAAGATTTATTGTCTCGAATAAAAAAATGTTCATAACTTCTCAGAATCCCTGATGTAACAACATCTACTATAAAATATTGCTTCACAATTTCATAATCTATTTCAATCTCTAGCTCTTTTGATGTGAACATATAGTAGTGCGAATATGAAGTCTGATTTATAGAATGCTTGCAAACAAGTTAGAAAGATATATTCCTACCCCACTCTATAATGAGGAAGATGGAATGCTAGGTGTAGTAAATGAGTCAATGTAGCCATGCCATGAGATCATGGAATATATAGCACTTCACTTATGTTTGGTTATGAACCAAAACAAGGCGACATTAAATACCATTTTAACATGTGTTGGAACCTCCACATTGTGGTTCTGAGAATACAAATGATTTCCTCATGATTTAGTGCTTTAGGTCCTCCTTTAAAATGATGAAAATTTTTGGTACTCCCAAAAACATGTATGTTTTTGTCCAAACATATTGTGATTATGAAGATATGTCCTCTTGTAGTTTTTATATGTTCACTGAGAGTGCAAACTATAGATGCAAAGTCTCCATATTCCTTGGCTATGCAAGAAACAATGAATCTTAATATTCAACCATAAGGGCATCATAGATGGGATTTTCATGAAAATACCAGCAACCCATGTTCCATCCACATATTCCAATTGAGAAGAAAGTTGTCTTCATGATTTGAATATAAACACTCTCTATATTAATATGTTATCCATGATATAAATATCCATGAATGTCTACTTCTCCATGATGAAGGCTACTCCATAATGAACTCTGCACAATCTAAATATTAGGGAATAAGCATGTTAGGGAAAAAAAACCTAATTCATAAAAATATGCCTGAGAATGTATTAAAAATGCTTTCAATATATCAATTTATAATGTTTCTCAATGTATCAATCTCCAAGGTTGCACAATGTATCAATATCAAAGGCTACTCCAATATACGTTGCTCCAATATACGCTTCTTCAATGTTGCTCCAACTAAATAATTTGTTTATAAATGTTGCTCCAATATAGGTTGCTCCAATGAATGTATTCCAATATACAATGATCAACACAATAATAACATTGCTGCTATATATGTATTGTCAACATCCATAATATGTGCCAATGCATTCATGTGCCTATTCTCCCAACAATATGTGTCACTGATTTCAATATTATGGACCATAATATGTGTCGACACTCTCAATAATAAACTTTGCTCCATATATGTGCCAATGCTCACCATATAATTAATATGTAGTATTAAGCATGGGAAATAATGCTCCATACCTGCATTGGCCATCAAAGATACACTCGCTGGAATTATGGCATTGTTCCATATTAACGTTGGAATTTGAGCCCTGTATTGAATATTAACACTGGAACAAATACATTAAACCATTTGCAATATTTTGGCCCTCCATTAAGTCACTATTTCAATGTTCTCCATAATAAACATTTAGACACTCTCCAAATAAAAGTTGTCCAAAGAAAATAATGTTATATTGTATGATGAAAAGAATAAAATAGCATTGCATTATAATACATTGTTGCATTTTTACAAGTCTTGAAAGCAATCTCAGCATTTTTACAACTAGTGATGTATATAACCAATATTTTATTGAAACCAATATTCTATAGAACCAACGTTCATAGTCTAACCAGCATTCTATTGAAACAAAAGTTG
Source organism: Pinus albicaulis (assembly GCA_034641835.2). NCBI lineage: Eukaryota > Viridiplantae > Streptophyta > Pinopsida > Pinales > Pinaceae > Pinus > Pinus albicaulis. The sequence continues at coordinate 245,159,734 of CM076575.1, read as the reverse complement.
TATCCATTCCCATATAGTTGGCATATTATTATAAACACAATGATCCATATGCGTTCCAAGAAATTATGTTAATGTTGTCAATGTACCAAAAGATGAAAAAGAAAAACATTGCTCCAAAATAATATTAAAAATGTTGCAAATACTATAAAATGTTGCATATATTAATTTATAAATGCTTTTTCATTATCAACACATTTTTTTTTCTCATTTTATCAACCCATGCAACAACAGCTGCAAAGCACTGTCTTCTGCCTATTGTATCAACGCACTTCATATTATGCATTGTATTAAGGTATTGCAAACAATATGTTGCAAATATTGTCTTCATTGTTTTTTTTAATAATATTATCGAATGCTTTGTATAATAATTGCAAATATTGTCCTCATCATTTTCTTTTAATAATATTATTGAATGCTTTGTATAATTAAAACTCTCCAAAATCAGGGCCAATATTCATTATATGTCTCTTGGTCTCCTGCCATTTCTGCAATACACCTCTGTGGATTTTCGCTTCGGTCATTTCATGCCTGACACTTATTTTCTGCATTTCATTCTTGTGAACCCTTTTGTAAAATATATTTGCACATTCTTTTTTGTTCTTTAGTTCTCTTAAAGCCATAGAATTTTTTGTTTCTCCATTGATGCATGTGGATGTTTTGTTTTGGGGCTTTTGTCTTAGTGTTAGAAGTTTGTGCCATTACATCTTTATCAAGGCCATTCAAATTCTATTGATCTTTGTTTGTGCAGTTTTAAACAAATTTGTTATTAGAGAGTTTTTTAGTCTCTAAATTTTCTTTTGTGATTTTTTTTGAAATTTTATTTTGCTATGGATTCACACAATGTTTTTGATTTTAAGGTTTGGTCTTAGCCCTTATTTTCATTTCTCAAAAGTTTGCATTGATAATATTTTTTTATTTTTCTCTCTTATTTTATTACATGTAGTCTCCTCTGCTAAAGATATAGATAATGTACTTTGGGTACGGTATACTTTCTTCTTTTGCAAATGCAAATGAAATGTATCTGTAATAGAAATATTATTGTGATGTTGCATTTCTTTCTTCATATCACTATGCCCATTTTCATGTGGCCAACATGCCTTTAATGTAATCAGTCTAGTGCTCATTCTTTCCTTTAATTTTGTGTAGATGATCCTTTACATACTTAACTTGTCAATCTAACATTATTTTCTTCAGATTTATATTCTCTGCCCTCGACATGCCTCTCTCAATTGTCTATGTTGGTCAAATTTTAGCATTTCACTGCATATATTTCATTTTACGTCTTTATTTGATATCCCTTTTAAAACAACATTGATTGACATAAAATTGCATATCTCAGATTTAATTGCAGGATTTGCATCACATGAGAAAGAACATTGTGTATCATTCCATGTATAACTTGCACAAAATTACAGCCTTAGATTTGGTGATTGGTGCCAACTTCAACCTTTTAACACTAGCTTCTTTGTCCTTTAATATTTGTTTCTTCCTTTTGCTTTTCTTTTTGCTTAGCCTTCTTATTTCTAGCTTCCTCTTTTGCTTTTCTTTTTGCTTAGCCTTCTTATTTCTAGCTTCCTTTGTGTCACAAAGCACCTCGTCTGCTCTTTTTCCATTGCACTTACATGCTCATGTAATCTACTTTGTGTTCTTCAAAGGAAAATAAATTGGATGGAATATTCATTCCATCACAATTGTGAAAGGATATTTTGATAGTATCAACTAATGCATTTTCATTTTCATATACATCCTTGTTCTCTTCATTAACAATGTCATTCTTGACCTATATTGTATTTTTTATTGTAGGAGTTTGCTTCTTCAATATTTTGATCTTTTTCAAGATATTTTGGGGCTTCTCACCCCCTGAGATGTTGTTGCTCCTCTAACACTGAATTCTTCTTCTTTTGCCTTCTTGAGAAGCTCCCCCTGAGGCTATGATGACTTAATTTTTCTATTGAAGTATTGGGTTGCTCCTTTTTCTTTCTCTTCCATACCTTAGTTAGTTTCCTTCTATTGTTGTCTGCATTTCCTTTTGGCTCATTGTCTGGTCTGCTTGGAATTTCTTTCATCTTCTGTCTAGAGCTCTTTAGGGTATATGGCAATTTACAATCCTTGGCTTTGTGACCAAGATTGTTACATCTATAACACTTTGTTTGACCAGTAAATGGACGAGATGGTGTGTATTTTCTTGAGTTCATGTTCTTCTTTATATACATTTTGCATTCAACAACTTTATGTCCAAAATTCATTGCAAAAATAGCAATAGCCATAGAAATTATTTGTGTACATGGTGGATGATTTTCTTCTCTGTTTGCATGCTTGGGGGAGCCTTCTTTTTTGTTGCATATGTTGTTGATTAGCGTTGATTTGCTTTATCTTTTCATTCTGCTGCAACCTGTCCAGGTTCATAGTAAGAAAAACATTTGACATCTTTCAAAGGAGCTAAGATTATCTTTCATGTTGTTGTTGGCTTGTTATTTTGTAGATATTTTTTTATCTTTTTGTGTTCTCCTTAAAATCTTCCTTCTCTGAGTTCTTCATGGGTACAATTTCATCTTGTATTTTTTTACACATTCTATCCTTTTCATCTATTTCACTTATGACTGAAACAATCTTGGCCTCTAGCCTTTCCCACTTTTTGTCTTTCTCCTTCAATCGATTACTCATCACCTATTCTATTGTCCTTCGATCCTCAAGTTGTGTCCTTAGACTGATAATTTCCTCCTTGAATTCATGTTCTCTTTCATCACATATTTGCAACAATTTCTTATGGTCTCTGCTCTCATTCCTCAATCTTTCTATTTCAGCCAAGACTAATTCAAGCTTGGATTGTTCTTCAACTAAATTTTCTTCATGAGAATCTGATGCATTTACAATAATAGGACAAATATCATTTGATTGAAGACTTTCCTTTTGACAACAGTTTTTCTTCCTTTTCTTTTTCTTCTCCTTTTCGAGAGTGTTGCTACTAGTGTCTCCTTCATGCATGAGCTACAACCTATCCCATATTTATTTTGCAAATATTAAGCCTATAATAGTATCAAGATCTTTATTGTGAATGTTGTTATAAATTTCACATTTTTCTTGAGCATCCCAATGTTGTTCTTGTACAGAGGGAGATTCTCTACAGTAACCATCACATACTATCTTCCATACACTAGATCCATAAGATATCCGTTCATATTCTACCTTATCTCTCCATTCATGAAAGTTTGTTGCACTTACCATAGATACACTTTGATAATCCATGAATTAACCAGATCTAACTTCAAGTTGTTAGGCTTACACAAAAGGAACCCACTTTGATACCAATTGATGAAAAATTGACTAAAATGAGGGGGGGTGAATTAGTTTAGTACATTCATGGATATTAATTTGATTTTCTTTAAACTCATGAACTGAAATTTTTGAATGAGTAGTTAAACACATAATGAATAACAAACTTAATATGTAGACAACAAGTAATAAGTATCCAAAACGTCACATAAGCACATGACAACAACCCATATGGACATGAGATATAAATGGAAATAGATAAACGGAGAAAACCACAATTTTTTTATTATTGTGATGCAAAGGCAACCTCCTACTCTCTTATTACATCTGATTTTTTGTAGGCTCCAACCTACAGGAGGTTGCTACCTCAATTTTTTGCAAGCTGAAACATGCAAGGAAGCTCCAACTCCCATAAGTTTTTTGTAGGCTACGACCTATAGGATTCTCCCACCTCAAAAGGCTCCAACATGTTACTTATCAAGCTGCAACTTGAAAGGAGACTGCAATCCCCTCATCCATAAAGAAAACAACGAGTTGGTTACCTAGTCTATAAATGTGCATACCTTCTCTACCTCTACTTCTTCTTTTCCTCAAATCTGCTTCACATTTTCTCCATATGTGCTAGGTAATAAACAACTCAAATCAGCGCATGCATTCACCAAAAAACTCTAACTCTCTAACAATATAGCCTTCCAACCTCACAATTTTTTATAAGGATGCTTTGATGGTTGTTAGTATTCCATACACATGAATTTGAAATGGAAAAGTTTGTATCTTTGCATTCCCAAAGTGTCTCTTCAATCCAAAACTCTTAAATATTAAAATACATAAAAGGAATTTCATCATATGCAAATTTCATGTCAATAAAATAAATTTCAACATATTCAAATAGCATGCATTAATATAGCTTTACATTCATATTCAAATAGCCTTGCACCACAATATTCTTCATGTGTTTGCCTTTGCCTTTGCCTTGCATCACAACAATCTTCTTGCATCACAACATGTCAATCATCATATGCATACACAAGCAACCTTTCACCAACACCCTTTCCAACATAACAGACATATGAAAGCAAGTTTTAATTGTGCATACATTAATTGTTCACATGCCATCATACTTTACTGCTCTTGTGCATCCATAATACCTGTTCAATTTGGCATGCATTAATTGTGCACATGCCATCATACTTTATTGCTCCTTTATTCTTCCAACACAACATATATGAACATCTTCAACAAACAAACCCAAGAAATCAAAACATAATAGACATGTCTTGTTGCTCATGTTGTTGCTCCTTTATTGCTCATTTCCCTTTGTTACTCTTTTGATGTTCCTTTTCCATCTCATATTTTGTTGCTTCTTTGCCTTAATCACAACCATACATGCTTGTTGTTGCTCCTTTGCCATCAATGACAACAATGTCATCACTTTTTACAATAACTCTTAATTATTTATATTAAGAAAGTTGCACTTAAATATATACTTAAATTTATGGAAAGGGAGGAAGACATTAAATTAATGCCCTTCATTCTACTTGTGTACAAATTCCATTCAAATATAAAAGATTTTTTTTAATTGAATATCTTCGGGATTTTAATTTTGTGAAATTTTAATTTTAAAATTTTATAAAAATCTTATATTACAAATAAATTTAAACAATGGAAAAAAATTATAAAAATAAAATTTGGTTCAAGAAAATAAAAATGTAGTTGTTTCTGATGTTGGAATAGACATTTATCATTATTATGATTTTTATTTATCATTCTTTTTCACTATCTAATATTATATAAATTTATTTATTATTTTATTGATTTTAAACAAATCATTTTAAACTAAAACATATTAATAAATTTGAATAAAAGTTAATTTGAAAAAATACAAAAGAATTTAATTTAATTTAACTTCTCTTCTCAACAATATGCTCTCGCTAATGTAAATGGAGAGGAAATTTGGATGCAAAAGATAATTATTGAATATTGGAATCACATCCAATATATGTATTAGTTTATCGTTCAATATATGTAAAACTTTCATATATCATTTGTTAATTTAGACTCTCTATAGGAAAATTTATACTTCAGTTCCTTTTATTATGTCTAAATTTTTATAGATATAAATTTAGAGGATTTATGTCAATTGTGAATTTTCTTATAGCAATTTTATGAATCTCCTTAACGCCAACAGTAAGTATTTCAATGTTTTTATAAATATTTAAAATTTTCATTCATAATCATTTCCAATCGCTTCAAAATATAATAATAAATTGAAAATATATAAAAACATATACAATTAACCCTTACATTTTCTAACTCTTATGCTTTCTAGGCTGAACATACAATTCTCGTTGAAAAATGGTCTTTGTAAAAAATATTAGGTCAACAATAAATTTTGGATATTATGAACAACCTCTCTTAAACGTAAAATTATTATTAAAAAAGTACCCTAGATGTGAATAGAGAAGTTATTTTCTTATTTCTAATATTTTAATTATATAGAATTTAGAATCGAGTTGGGTTTATTGTTAAATAAAAAAGTAATCTTTTCATATGATACTCTCATCAAAGTTATCCAAAACCAACTACTTCAACAAGAACTTTTCCAAAAGGAGATCCATGGACCTTTAGGCTATAGATTTGAGTTTTTGAATGCAACTTCAAACGACCAACTTTCTCTTGGGAGAGAATATTCTCATAAGACTTGATTTCAAGAGTCGAAATCACCAGCCTTATTCCTCAATGATCAACTACCTTAGTTTGGAGATCTTGAGCTCAATTAATGAGAAGGAACCCTCGGTGCAATAGGCTCGCCTGGTTTTTTGTCCTTAGATTGGCAACTCAACTTAGATTCGTTGAATCTATCAATGCTACATGATCAAGGGCATGGATTGTCAGAACATGAAGTCAAAAAATTGATAATGTTTACATGACATGAAACGATGGCTATTGTGAATCCTATGGAATTATATGCCTTTAAATAGGCTACATTAGAGAAGAATACCATGGGAAAAACACGTGGGTTAAGAATATCATGGGAAAAATATGGGTTGTCACAACCTATGGCATTTAATGCCTTTAAATAGGTTATATTAGAGAAGAATACCATGGGAAAAAACATGGGTTAAGAATACCACTGGAAAATATGGGTTGTCACAACTTGGAGCCAAAAAACTACGAAGGATAAATTGATTAATTTACCTCATTTTTTTTTTTCCTGGGGAAATATCTGAGCAAATCCACTCGAAGGGATCACATCACGTTGGCTTATTAGCAAAGCCAAACCCTAAAAACATCGAGGATAGTTGACCCTATGACCTCCATTAGATAAGTGCTTTAGCAACGAGTACTCAACCAATTGAGCTAACCCTTAGGCCTAATTTACCTCAATTTTATTTTAATTATTAATTCATTTAAAAGAATTTGCATTTGTACTTTAATTTTAATGTTTATATAATGTGACCGAGTCAAGATGTTTAACATAAAAAGATAGGACATTACAACATCTCTTCCATACCAGTTTGGGTTGGAGAGAATCAAGGTGCAACAAGTATATTAACAAAGTGACTTAAAAGAAATATATAATAACAATACATGTTAGAGATATAAAACAAGGTTATAAATTTAATTGATTTGTGTTAATGGTAATGTTAAGGTTCACCTAACCCCATGTGAGGTGATAACTGGGCAAGAGGGTTAAGGGAGGACTTAGCATTAAGCCATGTACAACTCATCTTGATGATACAAGTAATGTGGAAAGCTTGCAGGTATGAGTCGACTCTTCTAATCAGTCCATTGCATTCATTTTGAATGCGGGTGATGAACCAGAAAGGACTCCAAAATTGTGACGTACGTAGAACCATGACTACACAACTGCAAGAGAAAATAATGAGAGAACTAGGGAGGTTAAATCCATGTGTGTGAATGCTTAATGCAACCCAAAAACAATCACCAAGAATAATGAGATTAAATATCCAATAACTCGCCAACTCAGGGGGAACCTCAAATGGTAATTACCCCCTACGTTCCTCTACATCACTGGTTATTCAATTTCTTTGATCATTTGCTAAGATTTACTAGTTAGGTTTGTTATTAGGTTGGGTTTTTAGCAGTCTACGCACAAATATTGCTCCTTGCTATAGGAACAAAGGCAAGACCCCTATTGTGGGGTTTCTCCACAACTAGAAAGCGGAGAGGGATGCGATAGTAGCAACTATTGCATTTCATGTTTCCACTCCTCTGAGTAGAGGTTCTACATTTAAAATTAGAAATTAGAATGGCACACCAATGCCTCCAAAACACCTGTACAAAAAGGGCATATGGAAGTTGAAATCATTAACTTTGTGAAAAATCTGAGAACCTCACACACGTGGGACACCAAGTTATAGCGGAATTGGGAGCTATATTGGCAGAAAAGGGCTTTGTCACTCATGCACTATCATTCGAAGAGGAAGAAAAGAAAAAAATCTACGAGAGACTAGATATGGTTGAACAACAAAACAAGTTTCTTATTGTGCTTGTTTCTTAGCTTGTTAAAAAACAGGGAGAGAAAATCATGGTGTAGAATCCAAGATCCTTCAAAGACACTTCCATTAATCATTCTTATGAGGTAGAGTGTTGTGACAATCACTAACCTCCTTGTTATTTTTTATGAGTTTTATATATGGGTTTTCTTTAGTTTCTTCATGCATGTTAATAAAAACAAAACCTCTGACTTGGTTTCCCTTCACGAGCAAGTCCAATTTTGTTAGTTTGACTCTTTAAGTCTTGGTTTCCCCTCACGAGCAGGATCCATATTTTTAGTCTTGTAGATGGATAGACAAATACTAGTTTTCTGGGTTTCTCTCAATGGTTCTATTTTTTATAGCAACAATCATTAGAAAACAAGAAGGATATTAGAACAAAATGTATCTATGTCATGATGTTTCATTTTTTTGACAACCTAATGCAATATAAATTCTAAGTTATAAAGAAATGTTTAGGTTCACCTATGTTGTTATTCTTTGCTCCATTTCATTGGTGGTATATGCCCTTGAAAGGTCCAATGAAACTCCCACTACACATGAAAGGTGGACGACATCAAAATCCACAAAAGTTCCTTGGAAAATTAAGGCTAAATCAATAAGATTCCATGAAGTTGGGGCCATGGAAGACACCAAAATTGCTAGTGGGGATGGAGATGTTCCACCATTCTTCCACCTAGAGCTTGCAATGTTGCTATGGAAAATGTCATTCTGACATGTTTCTCACAATGCATAATGATGAAAGTCGACGGCTTTGCTTTCAATTCTCACAAATTGATAATGAGGCCACCCAATTCAATGGCACATTAATATTGTACCTTTCTCTTTTTCGTTATCTGGCTCTCTAATTTCTCCTTACACTTGCTCCATTATTTATTTTGGGAAGCAATCATTTTTTTAATATCAATATTCAATTCATAGCACTTTAAACCCTTAACTTGTCAATTGTGTATTTGGTCCCTACTCTAGCCATATTTATTCCCATAGACTTCCCAAACATCCCACACATGAGAACAATCACCTCCCTTGTACCCATATTAATTTTTGGGAAAAATACTGAGAGGGGGGGGGCGAATCAGTATTTAGAGCTTACTAAACAGATTTTAACTTTTTCCCTACATAATTACATACGCGGCTTTGATGAACCCAACTCGCATATACACTCGCATATACTGAAAGAAACTAGCGTATACTAATATAATTTTATAGATTAGAAAGCTTTTCAGGAACAATCTTTAAATTAGTTTACCAATCATGCATATGTTAGAAAATCAGTAAATAAATCATCACACAAGTGCAACACACATGAACACCAATATTTAAGGTGGAAACCCAATTCAGGAGAAAATCACCGTTGTTGTCGTCTCTATCTTCAATATTTATTATATGGAAAAACTGTTTACAATGTAGTACTGATGCAGACTCATATCAGTATGCAGGCATCTACTTGCAGAAGGCCACTACCTTCTCTCGTTTTCCAACTGCTATTGGAAGGCAGCTACAACCCCCTTTCTTCTCGTTTACCAATCACTCCTGGAAGGGAGCTTCAACCCCTTGAACAGAACACCAGCTTCTACTGGTAGGAAGCTTCTACTTCCATACTGAAGGCTTCAACCCTCAGAACCACTGTAGACCATGTTTCATCAATTTTCATACTGGATCAAACAGCATCAACACAAATCTTCATAAACATCAACAACCATGAATTTTACCCAATACTTCAATCAGAACAATGAGACCATTGTAACAAGAACTTCATAAATAACCCAGACTTCAGAATAAATATGCAGATACAAACTCAACCCTGAACATTCATCAACTTAGAATGCATACGCTACCTCAATTCACGGAACCCGCGTGTATACGCACTTTACTTCACACCAACCTACGTATATCTCTGTGAATACTGTTTTTCAGAAAGTAATCAGTCTCAGATCCAGATCTGAGGCATTCAGTCAGATATCTTTTAGAAATGCAGAACCCTTCATCAGTTAGTTACCATCAACCATGTTTATCTTCTCATTGATCAGATTTGTACATAATCAACTTAGCAGCATATACAGTATTCAAACAACCCAGATCTACAAGAAGACCATTGACAGACAACAGAAAAATAGCAAGAATAACAGAAAAACCTTTGCAATAAGTTTCAGAAAACCTTAATTGCCATACGTGCCTTTTCTGAAGAGAACCCGCGTATATACGCGCTTTTACTGAGACGAACTAGCGTATAGATCTGTAAATATAGACTTTGCAAAATCAACGAGATCCATAGAACTTATCTAGAATTCTTTACTTGTCTTCAGCAAACTTGCACCAGGTCATAGATCTAATTATCTCTTCAATGGATCACACAAGAGCATAGTCACTTTAGATCTAGAGATCTTGAATCATCATTGTAACCATGGGTACATCATAGATTCAGATCTATCAATTAAAAATGGAGTTCATCCCATGCAGATATACCTCAGAGAAATTTATTCAGTCACAACCCTTACTCATGCACACCTTGCACTATGATCTTCTTCTCCTTATATAGATTTAGCATTTACCAATACCATGAGTCAAAACCACACAACCGCTGATGGTATTTTTGGACAGAATCAAATAGACAATACAATGCTCAATACTGTGGGCTAATACCATGGTAATGCCCCTTGGTATCATAATTTTAGAGTGCAAAACAACATACGCGACTTGGGTCGTTTTTATCCGCGTGTATACGCGACTTCTCGTCATAAAAGCTATCTATATACTAATCTTGAATGTATACGCGGGTTGCCTTCATAAAATTAGCGTATACATTTCATTCATACGCGGGTTGCCTTCATCAAACCTGCGTATACATTGTGACATATTATATTTATCATTTCTCTGGCACTTACTGGAATTCCTTTCTCTGTCACATCTGAACTGATCTGTAGATACATCATTTTTACATCTTTAACAAATAGGTTGCTATCAAAAGGCAACTCATCAAGAGGTTTCCATCAAGTACAACATCATCAAGTAGGTTTCCATCAAGGACAACATATTGCATCATATTGCCAACAACCTCCCCCTTTGGACTTGATGGCAACCATGATGGTGTTTGATCACCATAACAGACCTATACATTAATCATAGCCATTATTCAAAACACCAAGATACTCTCCCCCTTTGACATCAAGAGCAAAGGGCAGATCAACCTGGGTCCAGGCTCTAATACCATGTAGAGGTTTTTCGTTACACCAAAACAAGGTTTCTCTTCCCTTGTAGAAAGAAGAGCTCTGTAGATCTGAAATTACCATGCTCCCCCTGAGTTCATGCTGAATCTTCAGACGGATTTTTCAATGAAGTACATGACTCTATAACTCAGCCTAGAATGACCTTCCTATCACCAAAGACTTATACTTACATCAATGATCCAACCAAGTGGTTTACAAATTTGAACAGGTCCTTACATGACTGAATATAACAATTTTACATCATAGGTCTCAACATGACCTTTTCATCAAATTACAGATATGACTTTTATAACCAAAACCAAAGAATCATGAGATCATAACACAACAACCAATCAGAATGCCAAAAATGCATCCTTTTCCACAAGACAAGTGCTCCCCCTTAGCTTGTGCATCTTGAACGCCTTCAACAGCAAATCATCAAAGCATCTTCATCATGGAGAAAAATATCAGAGACTGATACAAAGATTATTCAATAGCACCACAATTGTTCTAAAATGTTGACCCAGAGAATTTCTGTCAGCAAAACCCGTACGCGGTTTTATGCATAGAAACTCGCATATATATGCAATTTGCCTTTATGAAACCCGAGTATCGAATTTAATCTTCTAAAATCAGGCAGATCTGATCTGAGAGGCAAAGACAACTCCCAGCTTCTGTCGGAGATATTCGAATGCTTCCCTAGGAAAAGGTTTAGTAAATATATCAGCAACTTGTTCTTTGGAGGGAACATACTCTAATTTAACCTTTTGTTCAAGCACTTGTTCACGTAAGAAGTGATACTTGATAGGAATGTGCTTGGTTTTGGAATGCATAACATGATTCTTTGAGATACTGATGGCACTCGTATTATCACACAAAATGGATATGGGAGGTGAACGTTTGATTTGAATGTCTTGTAAAGTCTGCATCATCCAAAGTAGTTGTGTGCAACATGATGCGGCAGCCACATATTCTGCTTCTGTTGTAGATAAGGCAATAGAACTTTGTTTCTTGCTGAACCAAGATACTAATCGGGGCCCCATATAGAATGCACCACCACTAGTGCTCTTTCCATCATCAACATTTCCAGCCCAATCTGCATATGTGTAAGCATGAAGAGTGAGATCAACATTCTTTGGATACCATAGACCAAAGTCGTGAGTCCCTTGTAGATATTTGAATATTATTTTTACAGCCTGAAGGTGAGACTCTTTTGGATTAGCTTGGAATCGTCCAACAATCCCAACTGCATGCATAATGTCTGGTCTTGTCCCGATGAGATAAATTAGACTTCCAATCATGAATCTGTATTAAGGTTGATTCACCGTGGGAGAATCATCATGAGAACTAAGGTTACACCCAGTTACCGTTGGTGTACTTACGGGTTTGCAGTCTTCCATCCCATACTTCTTCAAAATTTGCTTAAGATATTTTGCTTGTGATAAAAATATGCCATTGGTTGCTTGTTGCACTTGTAAGCTAAGAAAAAATGTTAGTTCCCCAAGTAAAGACATTTCAAATTCTTGCTGCATAACAGAAGCAAATTTCTGACTTATGGACTCTTCATTACTCCCAAAAATGATGTCATCAACATATACTACTACAATCAATAGTTTATCATTTTCAGCTTTTGTGTATAAGTTGCTATCGGCAGATCCCTTTGAGATTCCTTGTTGATGAAGATATTTGTCAAGACGATAGTACCATGCCCTTGGAGCTTGTTTGAGGCCATATAAAGCCTTTTTAAGTTTACAAACAAGTTTTTCATCATTGCCCAAAATGAATCCTTCTGGTTGTTTTATATAAACTTCTTCTTCTAGATCACCATTGAGGAAAGCAGATTTAACATCCATTTGATAAACTTTGAATTGTTGAAAGCTTGAAAAGGAAAGAAACATTCTTATGGCTTCAATTTTAGCTATAGGAGAAAATGTTTCTTCAAAGTCTATACCTTCTTGTTGAGCATACCCTTTACAAACAAGTATAGCTTTGTTTCTAATAACATCTCCGTTTTCATTTAACTTGTTTTTGAATATCCATTTTGTTCCAATAACATTTTTATCATGAGGGCTTGGAACTAATTCCCAAGTATGATTCTTTTCAATCTAATCAAGTTCTTCATTCATGGCTTGAATCCAACATTCATCTTTTCTAGCTTGATTGACATTCTGTGGTTCAATAGTGGATAGAAATGCCAGATAACTAGGAGATCCTACAAGAGTCCTTCTTGTTTGGACACCTAATCCCTTTTCTCCCAAAATTTGAGATTTTGGATGATTCTTTTGAACATACCTGGATGGAGCCTTTTCAGATAGATCTTCTTTTGGTGCTTCATTGGGTTCACCTTCTATATTGTTGCTAATTGATGCAGGAAGATATACATCACCATCATCTTCATTTGTTGTTGGTATTTCCCTTTTAGGAGCTGAGAGGGACGCATCAATTACAACATCAATGCATTCAACAGTCTTTTCAAGTCTTTTATTGTAACATTTATATGCTTTACTTCTAGAATAATAGCCAACAAATACTCCTTCATCTGCTCTAGGTTCAAACTTACCACGTTTTTCATCATTGTTCTTGATAAAACATTTGCTTCCAAAAACTCTAAAATGCTTTACAGTTGGAAGATTACCATACCAGAGCTCATAAGGAGTTTTATCATTGTTCACACGAACATGAGCCTTGTTAAGAATATTTACTGCGGTATGTGCTGCTTCTCCCCAAAAGGTATCAGGTGTTCCGTAATCATCAAGCATAGCACGAGCCATTTGTTGAATTGTTCTATTCATTCTTTCTGCCACGCCATTTTGTTGTGGGGTTCCAGCTACAGAAAACTGTCTTTTTATGCCATGTTGTTCACAGAAATCAAAGGATTCATCTGATATATATTCCCCTCCTCGATCAGATCTAAGACATTTGATTTTCAGATCTAATTCATTCTCAACCAGGGCTTTAAGGATCTGAAATTTTTCAAATGCTTCATCTTTGTATTTTAGAAAACCAATCCAACACATTCTAGAAAAGTCATCAATAAATAGAATATAGTATTGTTCTCCACGGGGTGACTTTTTCCTCATAGGTCCACATAAATCAGTATGTATGAGTTCAAGAGGCTTACTTGATGATCCTTCTTTTGCATTGAATTGCACTCTGGTTTGCTTACCGAATTGGCAAGATTTGCATATGGTACTTTCAAGCAGAGTAATGTTGGGAAGATCACGAACAGCTTTGAGTCTGCTAGATTTGTTGATTTGAGAGAAGCTCAAATGCCCCAATCTTCTGTGCCATAACCAATTTTCTAAAGATTTACCCAAGTAACATTGTTCTTTACAACTTTTCAATACATACAAATTTCTTGGTTTTCTAGTTCCTTTTATTATTGTTTTTTCTGTGTCAAGTTCATGTACCACACATTCTTTTAAGCTAAAGACAACTTTAGTTCCTTGATCACACATTTGACTTACACTTAACAAGTTATGTTTTAATCCATCCACATAGATAACATTGTTAGATTTCACCTTTTCCTTTAGAAAAACAGAATCTTTTCCCTTAATGACAGCAGGAGTATTATTTCCAAAAGTAACATTCTTTTCTTTGTCTAGAGCATTGTATGCAAGACGTTTATTTTTATCACCTGTCATGTGTTTTGAGCATTCGCTATCAATGTACCATTGTTTTTCTTCTCCTTCTGCAAATAAAGTTATGCCACAGTTCTCAACCTATAAGTCCTTCTTTCTCCATACCTTGGAATTTGAAGGTATATGCTCTTTTGGCTGAAGTTTGCTCCTGCATTCAGATTCTTCATGATGAAAGTTATTGCAATAAGCACATTCAATTTCATTTTGAAGAGGAGAAAATTTGTTATACGTATTCTTCTTTATTCCAGTCTCATTTCTTTGCTTTCTTGCTTCTCTGGTCATGATGGTTTTGTATGCAACACATTGAACAACTTTATGACCAAAATTATAACATGAGAAACACTGTCCATTAAAGAAGAAATTTCTGCGATCATGGAACCTTCTATTTGTGTTTACCTATTGATTGGTATTTCTATGAAAGATATTTCGTTATTGTTGTTTGTATTAAGGTGGTCATGCTTTACCTGTAAATTTTCTTTGTTCCCTTGCTGAATGATAGAATGTTGTAGGTTGGCTGTAGCTGCATTTAGATAGTTTGGTGGTGAAGACTGAGAGGATTCTCTGACATATCCAAGACTTGTCTTTAAAAGAGGAGAATGTTGTACCTTGATGATTTCATTTAAGGTTTCAGATCCTTTAGCAAATCTAAGATTCAAAGTTTTCACTTTCTCAATTTCTTTTCTTAGACTTACTATTTCACATTCTAATTTTTCATTGTGTTTCTCCTTTTCTACAAGCTGATTCTTTAGAGTTTCTATGGATATTTTGTTTTCTTCCAAACATATTTTGAGCTGGTTGATTTCTTCAAGAAAATCATTATCTTCTAGAGCATCCATAAAGGTATCCTTAGCCTCACTAGAATCTTTTTCAAATGCCATGAAAAGTCTAACATCTTGATCAGATTCTCCTTCTTCACTATTTAATAACCCATCACTATCTTCATGAGTATAATAACTTTTTCTATTGATAAACCGATTCTTATTTCCTTTTGCTACTTCCTTTCGTTTTTCATGAATTTTCTTATGAGGACACTTTGCAGCATAATGACCAACTCTTCCACAAGCAAAACATTTAAAAGGAAGCTTACCTTTGAACCTTCCAGTGCCAAGTTGTAACTTCATTACAAAATTTACCTCATCTTCTTCTGAAATATACCCTGATCCTTTTGTTTTGTGTACCTCTTTTCCTTTTGCAACAGCTCTAAAGACAGCTTCTTTGACTTCAGATGGACCTCCTTTTCTCATTTCATAAGCAGTTAGAATACCATGAAGTTGAACAATAGTAAGAGTTTGTAGATCCTACTTCTCTTGAATTGCAGACACTTTGACTCAAATTTGGAAGTTAGAGATCTTAAAACCTTTTTCTACCAGAGTAGTGTCAGTTATGGTTTCACCCAAATTTCTCATACGATTTACAATATCATCCAGACGTAAAAATAAACTGGTAATGCTCTCCTCATTATGCATCCTGAGATTTTCATATTGAATTCTGAGTTTGGAGTTCAGCACTTTTTACCTTTGTATCACCTTCATAGCTTAGAATGATTTTGTCCCATGTCTCCTTTTTTGTATTCAACTACATGACTTTGACAAATTCTGATTCAGTCAGACTCCCCAATAATGCATTGACCGCCTTTGCATTCGTTTCATAGTTCTTTCTTGCCGTTGCATCTATTGGAACTGAGGCTGGATATTGATAACCTCCTTCAACTATGGCCCATACATTTGCTCCAAGGGACTGAAGATAGGATCTTGTCCTTGTCTTTCAGAAGATTAAATTGTTTCTGTTGAAGAGAGGAGGCCTGATAGATGTTGTCCCATCATGATTGCTCATCTTGGTTGATCTTCCTTCTAGCGACTAAGCTTCTTCAGAAGGACCTACTCTAATACCAATTGTTGGGAAAAATACTGAGAGGGGGGGGGTGAATCAGTATTTAGAGCTTACTGAACATATTTTAATGTTTTCTCTACAGAATTACATACGCGGCTTTGATGAACCCAACTCGCGTATACACACGCATATACTGAAAGAAACTAGCGTATACTGATATAATTTTACAGATTAGAAACATTTTCAGGAACAATCTTTAAATCAGTTTACCAATCATGCATATGTTAGAAAATCAGTAAATATGTGCAGTAACAGCAGTATAAATCATCACACAAGTGCAACACACATGAACACCAATATTTAAGGTGGAAACCCAATTCAGGAGAAAACCACCGCTGCTGTCGTCTTTGTCTTCAATATTTATTATATGGAAAAACTGTTTACAATGTAGTACTGATGCAGACTCACATCAGTACGCAGGCATCTACCTGCAGAAGGCTACTACCTTCTCTCGTTTTCCAGTTGCTACTGGAAGGGAGCTACAACCCCCTTTCTTCTCGTTTACTAGTCACTCCTGGAAGGGAGCTTCAACCCCTTGAACAGAACACCAATTTCTACTGGTAGGAAGCTTCTACTTCCATACTGAAGGCTTCAACCCTCAGAACCACTGTAGACCACGTTTCATCAATTTTCATACTGGATCAAACAGCATCAACACAACTCTTCATAAACATTAACAACCATGAATTTTACCCAATACTTCAATCAGAACAGTGAGACCATTGTAACCAGAACATCATAAATAACCCAAAATTCAGAATAAATATGCAGATACAAACTCAACCCTGAACATTCATCAACTTAGAATGCATACACTACTTCGATTCACTGAACCCGCGTGTATACGCGCTTTACTTCACACCAACTTGCGTATATCTCTGTGAATACTGTTTTTCAGAAAGTAATCAGTCTCAAATCCATATCTGAGGCATTCAGTCAGATATCTTTTAGAAATG
The DNA here is from genome assembly GCA_034641835.2 of Pinus albicaulis. NCBI lineage: Eukaryota > Viridiplantae > Streptophyta > Pinopsida > Pinales > Pinaceae > Pinus > Pinus albicaulis. The sequence goes on along the minus strand of CM076575.1, from coordinate 245,142,248 downwards.
CAGAACCCTTCATCAGTTAGTTACCATCAACCATGTTTATCTTCTCATTGATCGGATTTGTACATAATCAACTTAGCAGCGTATACAGTATTCAAACAACCCAGATCCACAAGAAGACTTCATTGACAGACAACAGACAAATAGCAGGAATAACAAAAAAACCTTTGCAATAAGCTTCAGAAAACCTTAACTACCATATGCGTCTTTTCTGAAGAGAACCCACGTATCTACGAGCTTTTACTGAGACAAACTAGCGTATAGATTTGTAAATATAGACTTTGCATAATCAACCAGATCCATAGAACTTATCCAGAATTCTTTACTTGTCTTCAACAAACTTGCACCAGGTCATAGATTTAATCATCTCTTCAATGGAACACACAAGAGCATAGTCATTTCAGATCTAGAGATCTTGAATCATCATTGTAACCATGGGTGCATCATAGATTCAGATCTATCAATTAAAAACAGAGTTCATCCCATGCAGATATACCTCAGAGAAATTTATTCAGTCACAACCCTTACTCATGCACATCTTGCACTATGATCTTCTTCTCCTTATATAGATTTAGCATTTACCAATACCATGAGTCAAAACCACACAACTGTTGATGGTATTTTTGGACAAAATCAAATAGACAATACAATGCTCAATACTGTGGGCTAATACCATGGTAATGCCCCTTTGTATCATAATTTTAGAGCGCAAAATGGCATACACGACTTGGATCGTTTTTATCCGTGTGTATACGTGACTTCTCGTCATAAAAACTGCATATATACTAATCCTGAATGTATACACGGGTTGCCTTAATAAAAGTAGCGTATACATTGCATCCATACACGGGTTGTCTTCATCAAACCTGTGTATACAGTGTGACATATTATATTTATCATTTCTCTGGCACTTACTGGAATTCCTTTCTTTGTCACATCTAAACTGATATGTAGATACATCATTTTTACATCTTTAACAAATAGGTTGCTATCAAAAGGAAACTCATCAAAAGGTTTCCATTAAGTACAACATCATCAAATAGGTTGCCATCAAGGACAACATATTGCATCATATTGCCAACATTAACAATGTTGTGGTAGGAGGATTCAATAACCTTGGGGGTGAGACGAGGATGATTAATGGAGACCATTTCCATTGATTGCAGGCTAAGACACATGTGAAGGTTAAATGATAACACCTTCATGACATTCATGGTAGGGGATATGTGGAAATTATTAGCCTACTCGTGCCCCTTTTATACTAAGATCAACCTTAGTAAGGGAGACCCCTTCCTTCAATTTTGTGTCCACTTCCATGTTTAGTGAGTGGAGGATATGATAAAATTCAATAGAGTTGAATTCTATTGCTACAAAAATAATTTATTAGCAAACTTTGGGAGTAGGTGCGCTAGACAAGAGTGTCTAATAGTATAAAGCACTTATAATAACCATGGTGTCTATGATCACCATGACTTTGGTAAGCCCGTTATTGTTTTTATAATAGTGAGTCCCTTTATCATTGTAAGGGTTTCCTCTACATTATTGTGGTGGCTCCAAGGCCCCAAGCCCGACTCGTTTTCTTTTCTCTCTTTAGTCTCATAAATGAGCCACCACAATTGCCTTCATAGATGTCCATTGCTATATTGTCAAGTGTTCTAGCTTGGTATATTGGTTGAAATCTACTCGTAGTTGGTTTTGTTGAGTTTGACTAACCCAATGATGCCCATCCATTGTTATAACACCATATAAAGCTCTATGGGTTGAATTCCTACCAATGGCATGGCCAATACCTTATCAAATACATTACTTCAACATTTGGTTGATGACCCATATTCATTGGAAATTAGTCTTGAGTTTAAATCTTCCCAGTGTTGATTGAGTTTAAATCTTCCCAGTGTTGATGCATCACTACAACTCCATGGGTTGAATTTTTACCAAGTCCACATACAACTCTATGAGTTTAATTTCTACTAATAATATGAGAACCTTATCAAATTCCCCACTTTGGAATTTTGGTTAAGGACCATATCCATTATTGGTTAGTCTTGAGTTAGATCCCCCGTTGGTGTTTATGTATTGCTAGAACTCCACATGCAATTCTGTGGGTTGAATTTCAACTAATGATGTTGAGACCTTACCAAAGGACAACTTGGTAAAGGACAAGCTTCCATTGATATTTGGTCTTGAGTTCAACTCCCCCATGGTGCTTGTGCATCACTACAAATCCATAGATAGCTCCATGGATTGAATTTCTACCAATAATGTTAGCTCCTTTGTAGATGTCCAACTCTAGAATTCTAGGCAAAACCCCATGTTAGTTGGTGTTTGGTATTGAGTTTGATTCCTTGGTGGTGCTAATGCTAAGCTACAACTGCATATAAAGCTCAATGGGTTGAATTTCCACGAATAATGCGGCACTTTACGAAATGCTTTGGACCAACATTTTGGGTAAGGATCCATATTCATTGGTAATTGGGTTTGAGCTCAATTCCTTATGTGGTTACCCTTAATCTTACAACTTCACATACAACTGCTTAGCTTGAAATTTTATCAATAATGTGGACACCTTGCCAAGATGCTCAGCCTATTATTTTGATTAAAAACCGATATGTATTAGTAATTTGTCTTGAATTCAATTCTCCTCATTGTGTCTCTTCATTGCTACAACCTCACATACCTTCATGTACCCATACATTATTATAACCTCATATAATTTTATAAAATAGACACTTTCCAAAAGCTATAGTCTCTTTATTATTTTGATTTACTTCTTATTTATCTCATTTAAATTTAGATTTAAAAACACATAATTCCCATCAAACAATAAAGTTAACCAAATTACAAATTTTTTAATGCATAAAGTTCAAATAACAATTAATTTGATTTTCACGATGATCTTGAAAATTTAAAATTCATCACGATCCACGAGTAATAAGATTTCAATTATATTTATTTTTATATTACTATAATTTATTTTATCTCAATTTAAAACTAAATTATATATATTAAAGGTTTCTAGAGCATAATCTGTTCACTTTCTTTGTCTACTTTACAACTGATTAACACAATTTCTCCATTTTCTTTAACAACTTTGTACTCATGTCTTTCATTGGAATATGGTGCTTTAAATCATAAATGATAAAATAATATATTCTTCCCCCCTTTATTTACACGCCATTCATATGATTCATTATAGTGAAATCCCTCTGAGTAATGTAAATAAACATATTCTGGCCATTCTCTTTATCAACTTTACACCTAGTAAGCATAACCACTTTCTCTGAGCCAGAACTTACATCCATAACCATTCTATGGGCGAACGTATACCTGCTGACATCCATTCAATTAATGAGAGTATGCGGCCCTCGTGGATGGAAAAGAATTGTTCTCTACACTCTCTTTATCGACCTCAGATACATGTCATAGCCTTAATTTGGGTTTCACCCAACAGTAAAGTTGGAAAACTTTAGCTGGCTATATGAGACCGACAATATGATATTTGCAACTTTGCTATAAGCGTTTGCAAGCACAATCCGGAATGAATTTGCTTCACAGGTGGGGAAAACTTCTCAGCTTGAATGTATTTTGAAAAGGGTGTTTTCAAGGAGCTGCAGGGAAGCAAACCCATGATGAGGTTGTTGATTACAAAGTTGGCTGGCTGGTTGAAATGGCTATTTAGAATTGCTTCTTGAGTTAAACGAAGCAGTAACAGATTCCGTTAATTTGTCCCCTGATATAGGAATCACCTGCATAGGAAATCTAGCAGTATTCACTACAAGTTTGTTGTGTGCGGGTGTATTCAAGACTTGACAGGAAAGCTGATTTATGATGCAGTGGTTGATCTTAAAGTAGGTTGACTGGTAGGGATGTCTGTCTAGTCTTACTTTTAGAAGAACTTGAATTGAGTAAAGAGGTAACAGGTTCTTTAATTTTACTGCAACCTGACTGTTTCCATTACAAGTTTGATAAGAGGAAGACTTACTCTGGAGATGTGAACTCCATCCTACTGTATTTCCTTCCTTTAAAATCTGTAGCAATCACTGCGGAGATCTGTGGATGCAGAGTGAGATACAACCTATTCTGAAATGCAAGCCAAGGTGATTGGACAAAGATGCTGATCGGATCTTTCAGGTCTAAAGATAACTAATCTAGAGCACTGCCGTGGATGTATATGCCCTGGAAGATCACATGGCCCAGAGCAGATGATTCAGAGAGGAATTAGAAGTGACAAGGTGCATAAAAGTCTTACTCAACCTTCCGGCTGGTTCAGAGTGGATGGTTTCTCTAGCTCTCTGGTAGCTAGAAGGACCATAAGAGATTATATGTGGACAGTAATGTAACTGAGTTTTCTTCCAATGCGTTTCAAACCAGAACTCTGGTCAATTGTAGAGCAAGAGTTTTTAACATGCTGTAAAAAGCTAGACTTTGAATGAGATTTACAGTTTATTTATATAAATTTTGTGCATTATCATCCCATTGATTTAGTATGTATTATGAGTTGTTTACCATTTTCATTTGAAGCTGAGATTAGATGAATAAAAAACATTAAGAAACATCTAACATGGTCTGAGAGAATGTGAATATACTCTAATGCCTTCAGGACATATGTATCTCCGGTACCGAAGCAGAGAAGCCAAACATCAAAACATGAAAACAAGACAAAAAGAAAAAAGTAACCAGAGGAAAGGCATTCTGCACCACCTTACACTAATATAACCCGAACATACTTCTATAGGCTTATAATGATCTGGACTCAATGATTTTTATTCAAATCGTTTTGTCTTAATCAAAGGCTTTTCTCTTCATCATTATAAAGGAGCTTTATATCATAACTTTCTGATCAGTATGAACCATATTTGCTCAGGATGCTCTGTTATCCAAAATTATTACAAGTTAGCAGCAAGGTACTGTATTAGGACTTTGTTATGTTTGTGCTTATGATGGTATGACTGCTTCCTTACATATTAGGTGTTCAGTTCTGGTTTGGGTTTTGGTCAGATAGTTATTGTTAGTCTTTACTGGGCTATTAGAGTACAGAAATTTACAATTGAGGAGCTCAGTCAGAGTTATACTAAGATCATTGTGATCGTTTTGGAAAATTTGAATTGTTCTTTTGTTTTATTACAATTATGGGTTGTTAATTTGATTTAATGAACTTATCGTCTTCTTCTTTCCTGATTTTTTAATGAACTTATACGTTCATTCCATATGTCTCAAATACTGTGAAGTGAACTGCACAACTGCATCTTTTTGGATTTGTTACTAAACTAGATGAACTCCTGTCATAAGTTTCAGCTGTCAGGAGATTTCTGTTTGAATAGATGTTCATAGGATTTGGCTCAAGGCAATTGATTGAAATGATTTAATTCATTCTAATCTTTTACTATTGCTCTAACTATATTATTATCCATTATACAATACTCTCATTCTCAAATAAAATAAGGACCTTTCAAATTGGGGTTGGGGGACTTACTGCTTTTGTGATATCTCCAGTTTGGATTGTTTGCAGAGTGTGTAATTGGGAATGACTTGAGCCACAATTCTGTTTCAGCTTAGGAGTACCAAGACCATATCAAAACTCTCCACTTAGTACCTCCATTACAATATGGGCTATTTGAAAATGTCATTACAGCTTAGTGAATATAGATATAAATGCATATCAACGCCAATTTCCTTTTGAAGATAAAACATGTTAAGAATTTTTTGAGCATGAAGAATGCAGACTGCATATTGAAAGGCGGTTCTTTGAAGAAAGTGATCAAAGGAAAAATGTGTAAATGTGGTTGGTATCACCTAAACCGTTTTATGTGTGTATTTCAATATTTAGTATTTACTATGAGTAATTAAAAATATAAAGCATATATTTATTATTTATAAATAACAATATGTGGTATTGATTACATTTTAGTAAGTATTAAAAAACTATTGGTGCAGAATGGTTAAAATTTTATTTTATGATTATAAATAAGTCAATTATATTTGAAATTTACGTCTTGAATTCCAAGATATCATTGTACAAGTGGGATGTATTATTTTTATAAATGAAAGTAATTAAAATATACTATCAAAGAAGAAAAGAATAGACAATTTAATATAACTTTATTATATAGAACAGAAACTCATAAAAATAATAGGAGATTTAATATTGATTTTTTATTGTTCTCATAATTCGGTACTTGAATTTTCATAAAACAAGATACATAGAATGAATATGAGCCAATGCTACAAAATGCAACCTTAGTCCAACAGCATCTTGATATCATAGTGTCAACATTTCACTCAATATTGTATGTTCATTATATAAAATCACATGAAAAATAGTCACTTAGCAAGAACATACAAAATGTTCTATCACAATCCACTTAGATCCTTAGGTTGCAACCCTTCATTTGCATATCCGTAGGTTCCCAGGTCTAAGTCAGAGTGTGCAAGTAGTAGTCCCTAGGTCGGTCTTTTCCTATTGTTAACTTTATATTAAAATTACTTGTTGCAAGTTTCTTATTGAGAAGTTTTTCCATTGTTGTAATCATAAACACTACCATTTCTTTGACCAATATCTACCCCCAAGGCTATCATGTTGTCTCATAGTCAACATAATGCCTTCGAAAAATCACAAAACTAGTGACTTCAAAAATTCACTTGGTTTCCGTAGAAAATGATCCTTCAACTTAGGGATGCGTTGCAAAATAGACTATCTTAAGTATTGCCATGTTGAAACCTATACCATCCCCTTTCAATCTGCTTATTGCAACATAGAACAAACATGGGGATGGCTTCAAAATCCAACGACTAGTCTTTAGTTAGTTTCAACTGAAGAATCACTTCTCTGCATAAATCCAGTTATTGACTTCCTCTAAATTCTGTAATTGCTTCGTAGCCCTCTGGTTTGGCCTCAAATTCAGTACATTATGCATTGATCTCTTTCGCTTCTTCTTTGTTTTAGCCTTTAGGAGTTCAGCAATATGGTTATATTTTCTTGAATTGTAGGTTGTTTTCACAATATCCAAAAAGATTTTTGAATTTCCTACTCTAACAATTTGTCAGGCTTATATAGCACAAGGAAATTCTACAACTCAGATAAAACTTTAAATGACTCAAAAAAATGCCGTTTGGGCTAACTCACTTTTCTTGCTTCTTGATATCTTCCTCGAACTCCAAAAACTGTGGTCTCTACTTTACTTTAGTTTTTTCATTAAGTTGTTCTATTGTCTTCTCTAGTTCCCTCTGAAATTAATGCACTCAATTTAAAGGAAGCTCATCATCGTTTGACTCAATCAATTTTCGACCTTAGATATAAGAAAACACTACTCAACTTTTGTTGTCAATTTAGGACTTGTGATGTTTTGAAGCATCTTGTATTTAGCCTTGATAGATAAAAATCAATGAAAAGGTCATCTAATTTTGTTGGGTCAATGACTATTCTACTCTTAAAAGACTTCCCCAATTCTAATTGAATGTAGATGACCTAAGACTCAACTAAAGTTCCCATAAATCTTTAGTGATGAATATGATTACACTAATAATAATTATTCTTAACTAAACTAAATAGCATAGATGAATCATTAACTCAACATTTGGGTTGTTATAGCATGCTACTTCTTGTTGTCACAGACCCTAAACTTTCTTAAATTAGCCCTCTTAGAAGCCCATTGGACAGCATTTTCCCAATCTAGAAAACAAACACTTTTTCGCTCTTTCAACCACACAAAAATCTTATAAAAAATCAGCTTTAAATTTTGTTTTACAGTTTGAAAAATTACAGTAGAACTTATTCATTTCAAATTCACTTTTAACTCTGATAAACCCCTGTTTACCTATATTTACTTAGATTTAAATTTTTATCTACAAATATCTAATTTCTAACTTCATATTTTTTGTTAGCCTAAGGAAATTTTGTTGTTTTATCATCTCTTAATAAGATAAAAGGTACATGTGTAAAACTAGAAATTCACTTGCTACAACTAAACCCTATAACTAAACTTATCCTAAGTCCTTGTTGACAGGGAAAAATGTCCCAACAACAATTAGGGGTACTCTCCAATATGAGGTCCCAACTAGACCTCACACTGTTTGGGATGAGAGAACCATCCGGTTTTGCCCTGGTAACCATTCTTGATTTTGGGAATGATGTGAGATGTCGACGATCTACACAACAAGGATATGTGGATCCTAACCTATTTTTTTGTAATGCACTAACATGGAAAAAGGGCAAGCTAGCTAGTAGTGAAAGATAGACGAGAATTAGGAAGCAAATGAACCAGCGAACACACAGTTGCACAGGCAAGGATGCAATTAGCTATAATCCAAGACAACAATAGGTGTTCAACTTGCTAGGACAAATGAAAAATAGTGATCATTTAAATCTAACAAGTTCTCATAAATGAAAGTACAAAAACTAAAACAGAGAATATGTGAGAAATACCATTTAACTTTCAGAATAGTCTATAACCTCACAACACACACATACATGAATTGTTAATGAAGACCCAGAAACATGGACACGATACATGTGATCATACAGTTCCAACAATGGCCTTTCAGGCTTCTTAATATTATAATAGTAAGTACAGAAGTATCGACCTCATAGCTCTAGTCTCCAATGAAATCAATCAAGGATCAAAAAAACCCTTCAAACTCAAAGTTTATAGATTTACAGGTAGGGTTTAGTCACTGCCATTTGTGATTGTTGAGCTTCTAAGCAGGTCATTTATAACTCTTCAACTTCCCCAATTTACAAATTAAATAAAGGAAAATAATTTCGGAACTCTCAAGAACAAGTCGACGACTATTGTGATTTGAATGGATCTTCAGTTGAAAACCTCATGCTATCTTCAAGACATGCCACATAAACTCATAAGATGATGTAATCACTTGACCCTGTCTAGTGGCAAGCTTTCCAAGCTTCCATGATCTTCAGTTGTGTCATGGGAAGGCATTGATCTATCCTTCTCCAATGAAAACAAGAAAGGGTTCACAGTAATGTGCAACTGAAAATGTTCCACTGGCTAATCATATCCTTCTCCAATTTGTCCTATACCTCCAAAGTGTAGTTGACAATGTTGCACTGCCTAATCATATCCTTCTCCAATTTCTCTTGTACCTCCAAAGTGCAGCTGACAATAATGGAGGCATGGGTATGTTCCTATGTTGCTTTTGGGGCTTCACTTGAGGTCTGAAGATATTCTTTCAGCTTCTTTCATTGCCTCTCTACAACTTACAGTACTCCTTGCAAGTAGGTTCTTTGCTTTTGGTTGGCCTCTAACAAGTATACTAATGAGGGCAATGAACGACAACTCCCTTACATCCAACAACATTTACAAATTTTGTGCCTCCTTCTTTGTTGGGCTTAACTTTTCCCTAGACTTCAGTTGATGGAGGTTATCCAATCTATTGACATGTGTGTCAGTGACCCAACTAATTTGCAATGTACAATATCTCTCACAGCTGAGAGCTTTCCTCTTTGGTTATCCTCTAGAAATGATAGTCATTCGATTGAAATTTCCTGCATAATCATTGAAAACAATAGATATTATAGATATTGGCTTAACAAGCAAGATGAAAAAGACTAGGAACTGATTTTCAAGGTTTGATTATGTTTATGTACATGTATCATGTTTTCAGTGGTGAGGAGACCAAGATATTGATAAATTTAACCTTGGAAACACTCCTAACCATCACAATTATATATTCAAAATTTTGACTCAGATGGTTGTGCATTTCTTCATAGGGGACCCTCCCTATTCTTTTGCAGAGAGAATAAGGGTTTCTGGGGAGGAAAACATTTGTTTAGATTCCCAATCTTAGAGGCAAATGAGTGAGTAAGATTCAATCCAAAAGATAGAGAAATGGTGTTGAAGTGTTTTCAGAACCTAAAACTTTGGGGCTATGGTAAGGGAAACCCTAGGCAGACAAGGAAGGATAAATTTGGGAGATTTTGGGACAATAAAAGAAGGGTTTTGATGAAATATAAGGAACTTCAACAATTAGCACTTCTACCCTGGTTTTCTCCTTAAATTCAAGCCAATTCTACTCAAGAAAGGCTTCGAAGGAGGCCCCATAAGTGGTAGAAAAAGCTTTGGGAGACATCTTGGCTCAGTTATGGAGCTTGAGAAAACTCTGTGATTGGCTTAATGATTAGTGCAGTGCTCTGTTGCTGGAAATGATTAGCATAGTGCTACAGTGGTTTGGGAGGTCAGAAACTGAGCTTAAAAATTGAATTTTGGGCCCTAGAACATGAAACCCTAGGAATTTTGATGAGTGGAAACCCTAAGAAACTCAAGGGAAAAGTATCTTGAGGCTATTGAGGACATAAAAAAGGAGTTTTAATGAGCTTTAGATCACTTAAAAAATCCTCCCTTGTACCTTGAAATTCACCTCGAATCGAGTCATTTTTAACTAGATAATCTAGGAAAAGGCATTATCTTAACTTCGAGAAACTCATCTTAACTCAATCCTAAAGCGTGAGGGAGTTGTGTAGCGTTGGGATGGTGTTTAGTGCAACACTATAGCACTGGACTAATGATTAGTGTTGCACTATAGTGGAAGAGGGGGGAAAAGAATGAGTGTTTTGAGTGATTTTTGATCTCGTGGCTCTATGAACGCATAGATAGCTCTGCAGCACAATGAAGTTGGTCAAGGGAGAAATATGGCACAACATTAAGTCTCAAGTGGGTGCTATGGCACAAAACTAGTGGATAGTGATGCACCACTGAGGCTCAGAGAGACAAAATTTGAGGGAAAAACTCCAATTATGTGCCAAAAATGGCCTTGTAGCACTGAGAAGATGGGTTTTGCAACGCTATGGAGCTCGAGGAAACGTCAAGAGGGCCCTATAGCACATCCTTAAGCATCATTTTTGCACTATAGCACTGGGTTGATGATCATGGATGCACTATAGTGGTTTAGAGAGGCCAAAATTTGAGAAAAAACACCAAATTTTGATCAAGTATGAACATGGGAGACCCGATAGCACTAGGATGGTGGGAAAGAGAGTGTTATAGCATTGAGGAGAAGGTCAAGGAGACTCTATAGTGTAGCATTCAAGAATCCTAACTTCCTTAGAGAATATCTCTGAAAGTATGGCAAAACGAGATTTGAAATTTGAAATAGATGTTCTCCCCAAGATTTCTTCTCAATATTCCCCAAGTTTCACCATCTAAAAACTCCCAAAAAAAATTTAGTGAGAATGTTAAACTAACTTGTTTTAAACTGATTTCAAGAGCATTCAGGAACCCTAACTTCCTTAGAGCATATCTTAGAAAGTATAGCGAACCAAGATCTAAAATTTGACCTAGATGTTCCATGAGATTTCTTCTCAGTATTCTCCAAGTTTCACCATTGAATCCTCCAAGAAAAAAAGTTATGGTGAAAATGCTAAGATTAACTATTTGAAGCAGCAAAATCCTAGGTTCATATGCTTTGATACTAATTGTAATTAACCTTGCGCCTTAAAGATGATAAGAAACCAATAATTACAGTCCTCTTAGAGGAGAAAACTCCCATTTATGATGAATACAACGTACAAGACAAGATTTGTTGATCCTAAGACTAGATCTCTTATATATATATATATGAGACAAATGGTACAATTGTAATGAAATGGGACCATGAAATGTTCTAGCCTACATAATAATATAACAATAGAAATGTCAAAACTCAATATATAGCATTTAATAAAGGGTTTTAGGGTTAACAAGGGGCTTATATAGGGCTTAACATACCCTCTAAACCAAACCCCTAGAATACATGTGCTGAAGTCAATAGGGGAAGAAGGCCTACTAGAAGCAAGGGACAACAGAACCCTAAAAAATTAGCACAAATTACAAATCATAGCATCACAATTGATATGGACTAACATAAGGATGGGATGGGAAGCAAAAAAGAGATGAACTCATGACTTCCCTTGTTCAAAGCATGAAGTGAAGGATGACCTAGCAATGCCTAAAATCATTCCATGGGAAATGATCAATTACTAGGCATGAGTTGTTCATATGACAAGTCAATGAAAAGGGAATAATGGAAGGCCAACGCTCAACAACTCGACTAATGGACACAAGGGTGAGTTGTAATATTACTCAGGAGGAACTGAATAGACTCCATGGGACACATGGGTGACTCATTGCAGATGCTCTAAACAAGGACAACAAAGGGTGTTACCAAAAAAGGAACTTGCGGCAAGAAAGCACAACAACCACCTAGTATTTCCAAAGGGGTGCCAAGTGAGAAGTGGAGATCACAATGAAGCACTAAAAACCCCAACAAGTAATTAATTAATACGTTGAGACTTGAGAGACACAATATCCAAATAGAATCCCAAGTGGAACACCACATGAAAAAGTAGAGGGTGAGATGAGGAGATAGATGCTCTAATGAGCAACTAGATGGATGTAATGCAAAGGGTGAAAAATGCAAATGGAAGTGACCAAAGGTAGGGGCATGGATGGTGATCTTTGTAGGTGAATGGAGGCATAAAAATGAATAATTATCATAGTATGGATGAAGCAGAGAGCTTATGATACGTAAGTTTGCAACATATACAACCAAATAAAATGTGGGAGTTTAAGGGATAAGGCATGATGAGAAGATGCATGAGGCCTAACACTGAGATGTACATTATATGGATTCCCAATCCCAGGTAGGATGTGATAGCATGTGTGCCAAAGTGCAATGAGAGTCACTAATCTATGGCAACATTGGGGTAAGGCACTATCACCAAGCAAGGGTGAATGCAAGGGTGATTGGGCTAAGCCATGTGCCAAGACACCAAGATAGGGTGGATCTTATCAAAAATTGAAATGGTGGCAATAGATAAAATGCAATGTGAGCAAAGGGAACACGTATACCTAAATATTACTGTAGAGAACATACATGGTGGGGAACCACCAATGGTGTGTGAGAAATGTCGTTATTGATAGTGTCTTGCACACATGAAAACAAAATCTAGGGTGTAAAAAATGCTTAAAGCTAAACAAAAAAGTCAAGATAGTATACAAAGGTCATACTCTAATGTGATAGGAAGGGAACTCATATGAATGCAACCATGTTGATCAAACAAGCCCATGGGGCTCATGATCAAGTGATAGTAGGGAACATTACATATAAGAGGGTGTCATGGTAGTTACCAAAAAGAGCACAATGTGGTTCCAGTTTGTGTCACGAGCCAAGTTGTATTGGACCAAGTTAGGCAGTAGCACTGCCCGTAACATCCTTGGAGGTAGTCAAAGGGAAGAGTTGCTGCCAAACATTGAAGATACTATACCAAACCTATAAAAAGAGGTAGTTTAAGGCCCAGCATCCAAAGAAGAAGATTTGAAAAAGAGTATCATATTTTTGAGATTGTAGAACATCTAATCATATTTTTGAGATTGTAGAACATCTATGTTAGGGGTTGGGGCCATACAATGGTTAAAAATAATGTGAAAGCAAGATCAATGGATGTTGGATTGAGAAAGGGGCCTAAAGAATCATAGTTCAACACAAGAGACGGCCTTGGTTGAGAGGGGGCATAGAGATTGCCCATGCAGAAGGGATCAAAGGGTCCACCAAAGGAGCCAGTGAACCCTTGCATAAAATCAATAAATGAATTTGAATGGAAATTATCCTTAAAACTAATGAAAGACAACGTGACCTTAAAAAGTACATCATCATCGAGGAAGAGTGTAGGTGAGGAGACATGGCTCCTATCAAAAAAGGGAGACAAAATAAGTGAGGATGCCCCCCAAGTGACAAACTACTCAAGGTTCTCATAAATTCTGCAAAAAAATTGTGTTGCATGAGTACCCTTCAGATGGGGGAGTCGGTACTCGACATTCCCATGCTCATATGAGGTTAGAAGTGGGCACGAAATGCTCCAGAATCGTTGGAAGCGTCACTTGGTATGGTGGAGCAGTTAAGGTACGTTTTAGGGCTGGATTGATCATTCCTGGGTGTCATATTTGTTGGTTTCAGGAGCATTAGGGAGGTACTTACTGTGCATTCCTCTGGTCATGACCGTTGAATCACTGGATTAGATTGAATTCATTGAAAATTGAAATGGATACACAATTTGAAATTCAGACACAGATTCACTAACATGAAACGAGTGTTAAAACATAAAATCATGGAAATATTAATAAATAGAATTGATCCAGTTTCTGAGGTACCTTACCTGATATCTATTCCAGTCCCGTTGCTCACTATATTCCTTCGTTTGAAAATCACTATGTTTCCCGCGCACCTGTCCAACGTTTGCTGTTTCAAAAAATCTCAATGTTGTGGAGTTTGACTGAAAGGATCTCAACAAGCAAATTTTATTGCAGGACAGGTCATGAATTCGCTGAAACGGTTATTCCCCTGGTGAATGCCCTTGCTGGAATGCTGAAAGCCTCCCCCTGCTTGATTTGGCAGTCGAAAATTCTACAGTGATGGTCGGTTGGAATGGAAACATTGTTGGAGTACCTGGGATGGTCAATCAAAATGTATACATTGACCCCGGTTTTAACCATGTTTAAAATAACTTTATTTGCTCACCCTGCTTTTAACCATGTTTAAAATATATTTATTTATTGATTAGCGTAAAAAATAATATTTTGGTATAAAATAAAAATTCATAATTTTCTAATAAATTGGATATGAAAGGTGGGTGGATTCCCACAAATATTATGGAATAAAAGGCTTTATGATTGGAAGATAAAAAAACACAGTCAAAATATTTGTGACAGTCAATTTTTTTATTTTTTAAATTAGCAAAACTATATTGTTATACTATTTTGCTATATGAATGTTTTTTTTAATAATATATTGATAAAATAAAAATTTTCATAATTTTATAATAAATTGGATATAAAAGGTTGGTGGATTCTCTAAATAGTATGAAATAAAAAGCTGTATGTTTGGAAAATAAAAAATAAAAAATTTCTTTATTTTTTAAATTAGCAAAACTATGTTATTATACTATTTTGCTATATGAATATTTCTTTTAATACTTATACGAAAGAAAAATAAAATGTTAGATTATGAACAATTTCTTACCTTTTTAAGATCTAATATATCATTCTGTAAATATCAAAAAAAATTAAATAATTTTTTGATTCAAAATATATAATTATCACCAACAAATTTCTTTTAATACACACCATTTATATTTTAATAAAATAACTAACCATTATGTCAATTATTTTTATATATTAATATAATATATTTATGTTTTAATAAATTTAATATTTAATTTTAATAAAGTATAATCTTAAATTAATAAAAGAGAAGTCTATGGGTCTTGGATAGATGGTGATCCAGGGCATTGTTAAAGCATTCCTAGATGTTAAGTCACTAGTTCAATTCATAGTTTTATTCTGGTGTTATTCTTGGACATGACCATGATGTAGCCTCACTATTGTAGAACTTACAAAAAAATAATATATTTATGTTTGTGGCCTTGTGCGTTGTTAAGACAACCCTAGATGTTAAGTCATTCGTTAATGATATAGCTTTATATACTAGCATTTTCACAAGGGTGCAAAGGGCTTTATCTACTAGCATTTGCACAAGGGTGCAAAGGGAACGACAGCCTTAAACGGAAGGTGCTAGCATTTGCACAAGGGTGCAAAGGGAATGTCGACGACCTTAAATAGAAGGCGGGCTTAAAACAGAGGGTGGGAGCATTAATTTTAAAAATGTTTTGGGTTTTTTAAACCTTCAATTATATACAATAACATTTAAAATAGAAGAGTTCTACTATATCAAACAGAGGGTGGGAGCATTAATTTTAAAAATGCTTTGGGTTTTTTAAACCTTCAAATATATACAATAACATTTAAAATAGAAGAGTTCTACTATATCAGTAGAGGTTGGGGATTGATTAATTAAAACAGAGAGGGAGGTGAAGGGGAAGGCAGGCTTAAAACAGAGGGTGGGAGCATTAATTTTAAAAATGCTTTGTGGGTTTAAAATGGAGGGTGAAAGCATTAATTTTAAAAATGCTTTGGGTTTTTTAAACCTTCAAATATATACAATAACATTTAAGATATAAGAGTTCTAATGTATCACTAGAGGTTGGGGATTGACTAATTAAAACAGAGGGTGAGAGCATTAATGTTAAAAATACTTTGGGTTTTTTAAACCTTCAAATATATACAGTAACATTTAAAATAGAAGAGTTCTAATGTACCACTAATTAAATGGCCTTGGAGATCCGATGATAGAGAGAAATGCAAATCCAACATTAATTATTAACAGAAAGAAAAGAAAAAAGAAAAAAAAAAATATTCCAATATAAGAAGTTAATAGAAGAGTTATAATGTATTAAATGGCCTTGCAGATCCGTTGATTGAAAGAAATGCAAATCCAACATTAATCATTGACAGAAACATAAAAATAAATAAATAAATAAATAAAAATAATCTCCAATATAAGAAGCTGAAGCTAGTGTTTGACAGATCAATTAGGTTTCAAAAGATTTAATAAAATTTCTACTCATATATAGATTTCTTCATAAAGAGAACCATTATTAAACTCACATTGCAGCTACCATAGATCTCATTTAAAGTACAAAAGATGAAATTGTTTTGACTTGAATAAATTTCCATCAACATGACCCTATAAAAAGGACAATAGAGTACAGATTTATGGCTCTTAACATAACAAGAAAACTTATGGCCCTTGACATAGCAAGAAAACTTCCAACACCATACCCATTCCAAAAAAACTTAAATGTGGTTAAACTAATCCTTCTAGTTTGAGCTACAATAGCTATAGTAAATTTGAAATCCCCAAAAATAACAAACTGATTCTCTAGCTACAATATATATATAGCTATAACAAGTTGGAAATCCTCAACTAATTAAAAATTGATTCGACAAGATTGTCAACCTTTAGAATTAAGACTTGAAACATGAATTAATTTAAAACATTAACTACTAATTACTTGAGAAAAATAAAAAGCCAAACTCAATATCAAGTGAAAGGCTAATCACCATGAATATGCATCAAATACGGATTACATAATTGGACCTAGGCTCTGAAATGCCTTAGATTAATAAAAAGTTCAAAATTTCTTTAATAAAAAGTTCAAAATTTCTTTATAAGTGAGTATATTTGTATTGTTTTACTTCAGCAGTATTGAACAGTTTTAAGATTATATTACTAGTTGAACAATTTACCCTAATTTTTATAGGTTAAGAGTTTGAAGTAATTTTTATATGTTAAGAGTTTCTCACTTATATGTATATTTAATTTTATTATTATTAAAATATAAATAAATATAAATAAATTAATAAATATAATGTTTATAGTTTACGTAATATAGTAATTATTATATAATAAATAATAGTTCTTATGATTCCGGATGCGGATGCTTGGTAGTCCCATGGGGACAAACGGTACGTGTGGTGGCCATTTCCCAACGCCCTTCGAGCGTGGTGGACACATGGCTCTCCACGGCAATCTTAATTGCGCCTTCATTGCGCCTGCAACCTCATTCAATGCTCCATCGAGCCGGCGCCACTATAGCTCTGTTTCGCCTGGTATGCGCATTATGGACATCGTTTCTCTGCTCGACTCTCTGTTCGACGAGCACCTCGCCTCCCTCCGCGTCTGTATGGTGCCTTTGGCCGGTGCGTGCCCTGTCCACTGTGCTGAGCCAAGCGCTCGCACAGCCACAGGCCGACGCTGCTCGTTATATAGTTGTATTGAGGTTTTACCTGGTGTTCACTTCTCTAATAGCAGGTTTTGTTCTGGTGCGACCGCTGCCCCTCAGCTTATTTCCAACCAACCCGTCGCTCTGCATTCCGGTGGTCTGCCTCTGCTCACTCCCAGCTCCTCTGCTGTTGCTATACATATTCACGAGCCTCCCGACGCCGAGTCTGCCATGCCTCGTCTCAGGCTGCGTATGACAGCCTGCAGAGGTGGCACTCGCGGTGGCTCCGCTGGGGAGCGCCCCTCTTCCAGCAGAATTGCCTCTGAAACTCCTTTTGATTTTGTTTATGATCGGCCGCCTGCCTCCCTTCAGCATGAAGCACCCCGCTTCTCCGCCTCTCATGTTCCTCTGCCCGCTAGCAGGCCTTTCATTCGCCAGACCACTCAACGAGCGGAGTTGAGGTTCGACAGCACCCTCAACCGCCCTTCAATTACTGCCTATATCACCATCACTTTGCGAGAGGATGCCATTATCAGTTCTCCTTCTTGGAATGCCTCCACTCCCGCCTCCCCCGACCCCCATCTTACCTCTGTCGCGCCTCGCCCCACTTCGGCTGCTACTCCCCTTGAAGACCTGGCCAAGACTGAAGCCACAGCCAATTCCCCCCGTGGTCTCTCTCCCTTGCAGATGGAAACTTCGGAGGCTCAAGGCGCTATGGATCAGCGCGCTATGGATGCTGATGCGGATGATCCTGAGGACTACTACGGTTGCCCAATTCTGGAGGAGCAACCTTCTCCCGTCACCTCCAGCTGACTTAGCTGTGACTTGGAACAGTATGGTCTTAGATCTAGCTTATTTTGTATCGTTGTTAGTTTTCCTCATCACATAGCAGCTCACTGGTTTTCGCTTATAATACTGCTAGCTTTTTGTTACTGTGTCATTATAACCATAACTATTCTGCCGGTTTCCCATTATAAGGGCGGCGAGACTGTTTTTAAAAAGCTGGTTTCCCTATATGGGCAGCTTCTTTTCAGAACTATGCTTGACTTTCAAGCCCAGTTTCAGGCTAACGCAGCTGAACTGAGGCAGTTTTGTACTATTACTTATACATAAATAGAATTAGCACAATTTAGAAAAAAAAAATAGTTCTTATGAAATGTTTAATATATAATAATAATAAATTGAGTGTTTTTGAAATAACTCACATTTTAATTAATTATTATATTAAAAATTTAACAATTTTAAATTATATTTTTAATTAATTTGAGAGAGAAAAGTTTCTACAAAGTTTTACTAAAAACCATTTGTATACTACTAATTATATATTTAATAATTTATTTGTATTAGATATTATTTTTTTAGAATTTTAAGTTGAATTCCAAATAATAATATTTAATATAAAGCATTGCAAAAATCTTTCCATACTTAAATTTATTTGTATTTATTTTAATTAATTATTAACTTTTCAAATTTATTTTTATTGTAAAATAATTACTAAAATAATTGAAATTGTACATAACATTAATTAATAATATAGAAAGTTAAAATTTATTTTAAATATAGAAATTAATTACTCATTCCTCTTATTCACTCTCTCATTTAAATAGTTTTTCGTTTAGTTTAAAAAAAGTAGTGAAATGCTCCAGAATTCAGCGATGATTTTGAAAAAATTCGACAAAGATTTGCCCAAAATCTTGTTTACAGTGGTTAAACTTTAGTATTTTGAGTGCCCTAAAAGTTTTTGATAATGCTGAACCCATTTCCACTATCAAAAATGGATTCCAAATACTCCAACTTGAATTTTAGTTTACCAAATCCCAACAAAAAAACTGCCGTCTATTCCACATGCTAAATAGACAACTTCCTTGTTTTTACTCTCTTCATTTATTTCCTCTATCTATCCATCCTCCAACTGAAAAGCAAGCAAAGAGAGAGCTCCACGTGCTTCAAACAAACGCCACTCATGAGCCCTGGTATAAGGGTATTGGTTTCCCAATATTTATCGCTTCTGAGTTGAATATTTCTCAACTTTGTTGTGTTCGATATATTTCGAGGTTGAACAGGTAGAACTACTTAATGCATCTGTGCCCAGTAAGTGCTTTAAAGAGATTTGGTGCCCAGGTTTTTCTCTATTGGACGAGTGCTGGTTTTCCTATATTGGAGGTGTTGGTTCTGATTGCTTACAAGGTTGTTGGCTAAGCTCTGGCAAGGAGGCAGAATTTAATACATTATGTTTTTCTTCTTTATTTAATTTAAATATTAAATAATTTTTAATAAATCAAGATGATAAAACATGTTGCATTATAAATATAATTAAAAAAGATACATTTCTTTTCCATGTCAAATCTATTTTGATTTCAAAACTTAAATCTAATATGGTTATTTAATTTCAAAACTTATTTATGTAAAAAAATTATGTAATAGATAAATACATATTTATAAAATCAATATTCTAAATTTATATAACTGAAATTTGCTAACATAAAAACATATTTAAAATTAATAACTTTTTATAAAGGCACCAGTGAAATTGGAAAATGAGGATATCCCAAGGGGGGAGAATATGGGGTGCTATTAATTCAACGTGCTTAGCCCTTATTCCCAAGAAGAAAGGTTTTGAGACTTTCGATGATTATAGGTTTATATCCTTATGCAATACTCTTTATAAAATAACATCCAAATTGATTGCAGAAAGAATAAAAGGTGCCTTATTCATCCATATTTCAAGGGAACAGTTTGGCTTTTTAAACAATCGCCTCATACATGATGCACTGGCTATAGTGCAAGAAATCATGCACACGATACAAAGTAGGAAAAGAGAAGCAACAGTGATGAAGGTAGACCTGAGCAAGGCATATGACCGTGATGATTGGGCTTTCTTGAGGATGGTCTTGAACAAGATTGGGATGCACAAGGTGGCAATCGAGTGGGTCATGGGATGTGTCTGCAACACATCGATGGCCATTCTCATTAATGGTAATGCTTCCAGATTCTTTAGACCCGGCAGAAGCCTTCGCCAGGGATGTGCCCTTTCGCCCATCCTTTTTCTGCTCATCATGGATTCTCTTAGCATCAAGATTAATAAGGAAAATTTTGAAGGGGCATTCTGGGGGATTAACATCACTTCCAGAAGGGAGATAACCCATAGCATGTTGATGATGTAATGATCTTTGGTATGTTGATCAGGGAGTGTTGGGAATGATTACATTACATTTTCAAAAATTTATGCTTAGCGACGAGGATGGCTGCAAATGGAGAGAAATCATGCATATATTTTTCGAAGGGAGATATCAACTCTATTGAACAAATCGGTCATATTTTTAATTTAAAAACCAAGCCGCTTGCTGAAGGTCTATCATATCTAGGCTTTCATTTGAAACCATGCACATACCACACAATGGACTGGCAATGGTTAATTGACAAATACAAAAATCGGATAAATGGCTGGTCATTGAAATGGTTGTCAAAAGTGGGCAAGCTAATTTTAATCCAGGCAGTATTATAGCAGCTCACCATATACTAGGCTCACCTTTATATGATTCCAAAAAGTATTATCCACGGGATAAAACTTCAATTTCCAATTTCCTTTGGAATGGAATAAAGCGAGAACGAAAATACCACATTGCAAGGTGGGATCTTCTCACTTTTCCGAAGGAAAGAGGGGGTTGGGGGATATTGAATATGGAATTATTTGGGAAGTCTCTGTTGTTGAAATCTCTATGGAGATGTATGCACTCAAAAGGAATATGGCACGACATCATATCATACAAATATATCAGAACGCAAGATCTAGAGGAGGTATATTTCATGGGATGGAGACAGAATGACAAGCGATCCGAAATATGGAAGGGGTTTAATAAACTTTGGCGAGACTTCATCATCCACCTAAAGTAGACATTTGGAAGTGGCCAGAATATAATTATAGGGGAAGTTAATATAAGAGGATGCCCTGATGATTACTCCATAAGTGATCAACTGAGGACTTTACTACATGCTAAGGGCATTTTTCTCCTGGCACAAGTCATACAACAATGGGAAGATGATATTCCAAGGTGGAAAAATTCAGATGACGTGGGTCTAGGAGGCGCAGAGGCCACATAATGGAAGACATATATAGATAATATGAAAGGCATGGGATGGGGAAAATATATTGATGGAGACAGGATCACATGGGCGGGAAGCTTATGCAGGGGACAAATTGGCCAAAAGAAACATATATGGCGATGATGAAATAACACTGTGGATAGATAGCTAAATGTTGGTTTGCGGAATACTGGAAGGAGAGAACACAGGGAAGGAACAAAAAAAAAAACATGGACAAACTTAATGAAAGGGGGGAAGATAGGTCTAGGAATCTATTTAATGTGCAGGAATGTTGAAGATGAAAACCTACACATCTTCTATGACTGTGTTTTCACACAAGAAGTCATTGTTCTATTATGTAACCACTTCAATTTCGAGATACGAGACTATCAGTGCCTCTTCGAATGCACCCAATGGTGGTTCTCAAAAGGTAAAGACTATCAAATCATACCCCTTATTGTACATTGGAAAATATGGATTTGTAGAAATCAACTGATTTTTAAGGGAAGGCAAACCTTGCCAATGGGGATAGTGACAGACATTGTACAAATTTGGGAAGAGCTGAGAGTCAAACAAAAGCCCCCAAGAGACTTATCCATAAGATTTCATCCACATGACATACAATATCCTGCAGGTTATTTTGATGGAGCTTCTCAGAGGGGCGGATGTGGTTGCGAGGTCTGGTTGATGATTAATCCACTATGCCACTATAAGATACATTTTGTTGGAGGACATGGAACAAATACTTGGGCGGAGACAATAGCTTTGTGGGGACTTCTATGGTTTTCCAAACAACTATACATTGATAAAATATGGATTTTTGGTGACTCTAAGATCCTGATAGATATCTAAACAAAAAAAATCATTTGGCCCCTATACATTTGTCCTCTTGGATAGACATGATAAACTCTTTGGTTAAATCCTTTGCCAGCATACAGCCGGCGGGCTATCGAATAAGGGTCTAAGTGGCACCTATGGGGAAATGCATTACGAACTTGTTGATGCAGAAGGAACATGAGTAATAGGTATTGCCGCTTTTATTTGAACACAAAGGCAAATGATGGAAAAGGACTACATAAGAATGAAGGAGACAATGTTTTGTACAGTTATGGATCATTTAGCCGAGAGAAAGAGAACAGTAAGACAAAACATGAAGAGAACCATTTTTAGTTTATATAACACAACCAAGCACAGAAAAGTAAAAAATATGGTAAGTTTTGGTCAAATAACACTAGTTTTGATATGAAGGATGTAAGAACAAGGACTATGTAGGAAGATGATAATATAGGAAGAACAAAATGTAATATGACTAACAAATGGATTTTGTAAGAAAAAGAAACTTTGTACTAGTACATGAATATAAACCAGTCGTTTTTTTATTGAAAAACTATTATTTCTATTCCATTTCTTTTTGTGTGCACATGGCCATCTTTGTGTATTGAGCTGAGTAGTGGCATTAGCATTTTATAATGAAAAAATAGATGAAACAACAAAATTGATTTTCCTAATTAGGACGAATTTGGTAACCATAATTTAGCCACAAGTAAATTGATTCTAATAGAGAAATCATTCA
Organism: Pinus albicaulis; assembly: GCA_034641835.2. Lineage (NCBI taxonomy): Eukaryota > Viridiplantae > Streptophyta > Pinopsida > Pinales > Pinaceae > Pinus > Pinus albicaulis. Next base: position 245,118,984 of record CM076575.1, on the reverse strand, counting down.
CTTCATTAACCTATCATAACATACTTTATTTAATAAAATAATAAAAAACCATATTCTTTAATAAAATAATAAAAAAATAATAATTTTTTGATTAAAATAATATATATATATATATATATATGAAAAATTTAAATAATTTTACAATGTTTTAAATATATTATATAAATTTTGAAAACTTTAAATCATTTTATTATATATATATATATATGTTAAATTTTTAAATATAATAAAAATATTTTAATTCTGTATGATCCTAATATCATTGAAGAGGTGCATTGTTACAAGTGATTAGGAAGTGAGTTCAATTGCCTTTTGAATTGAATTACATTATGAGGAAGAAAAATGTTGGTAGATAGGAAGTTTATTATAATATTGAAAAATAATTATAGAAATGTTGAACTCTCTTAGTAAGATAAAAAAAAATTATTTTGTGAAATTTGAAATTTGAATATTGATAAGATTTAAAATAAAGTTAAGCAAATTCAAAATAGTTATAGTTATGAAATTTAGAATTCAGATATCAATGAGATTTAAAATAAAGTTAATCAAATTCAAAACACTTCATAACGGATAATTTTAAAATTGCAATATTTTTTTCGTCATTCTCTCCGTTGAAGTTGTCATTCTCTCCATTGAAGTTAATGTGCTCTTGTGTAGTCTAAATATATGATTAAATATTTAAACTCTAAACATAAACTCATGATAAGATATTTGGGCTGATTAGATATAGTCTCCATGTTATTGCTTCTAGTATGAGAAGTGTGATTACATATTCAAGGTTTTACTAAACTATCACAGAATAAAATAAGACAATTAAATTTTTAATTTTGACCATACTTATCTTACACCTTTATGAAATTTAAAATTTAAGGTTATGTGTGACAACATATTCAAGGTTTTACTAAACTATCACAGCATAAAATAAGACTATTAAATTCTTAATTTCGACCATACTTATCTTACACTTTTATGAAATTTAAAATTTAAAGTTAATATCTAGATTGGCAATGAACTAGTTAATAGGAATAAATTGAAATACTACCAAGGTTGTTTGATTTGGCTTATGAAAATTACTTTTAGCTTCAAAAACCAATTTTTGGACAATCCAAAAAACTAATTAGGATGAGAAGATTTATAAAAATTGTGACAAGTTTTGGATGAATATCATTTCATTTTAACTTTTCTAACCATAATAATATATGAGATAACTTACCCTATTTCATAACTTCATAATGTGAGTCATTAGTATAATTCTCCACATTTCAATGACGTAAACCCATCAACGTTGATTACGACACCCAACTTGAGAGATTAACTACAAGACTACTCCCATGAAAATCTTAAATTATTACAAGTTTTGGAGGGTTTTCCTATTTTCTGGTCTAATTTGCCCATAATTCAGTATAAATTTGTTGGAATCACAAGTTTGAGTTGTGAACTTGGATTTTCAAGATGTTGAATCCATATATGCAATCAAAAACTCATTTTAAACAACATAGATCAAGATTTAACCAAAAAAATTACAAATTCAACCAAAATCCAAAATATATAACAATTATACAATATCAATTCAAAATACTTAACTATTAGCTATTTGAAATAGCTTCTTTGTTATTTTTATTTCACCACATTCAAACATAGAAATTACATCCTAAAAAATATGTATGGTTAAAAGACAATGATGATGATCACTATCAATGTCTTTTTTAAATAATACTTCCCTTTTAAAAAAAAATTGTATTGTTAAAAGACAATGGTGATGATCATTATCAATTTTTTTTTTAAATTAATACTTCACTTCTTTAAAGTTATTGTAAATAAAATAAATAATAATTTTGATTGGTTCAAATGCTTTTCTTCAAATTTAAAAACACCTGGCCAAAGATATTGAGTAATAATGAAAGTCAGATTATTTCAAGGGGCATGATTTCCATAAAACAAGAAAGAAATTACCTTAATTTTATTTTATGAATAATAACTATTTGAGATAAAATAACTATAGTTATCATAGATTTACAGTACAATTTTTTTTTAATAACACTGTACAGATTCCTAGACCCTTATACTGTAAAAATTTGGTTTAATATTCTCACTCACTTTGCGTTTAAAGTTGTCAGTCACCGTCCGTTTAACCCTGGTGTGCTCTTTGCACTGAGAAGTGCAAATGCTACTTAATATAATTTGAAACCCAAAAATAAATAAACGATTAGGGGAGAGGGGTCAGTGCCCGAACACCTCAGCGTTGACTGGATTCGGGGCCACGTCAGGAGGGCCAGTTCATGTACGACGTATGTCCTTTCGCATGGCGTTCATGTGGCGGGCACGTGCAGCCGGTCGCTCCACCCTCTTACCTGTCCAGCCGGTCGTCTCCCGCCATATCGTGGAGGCTTCTCGACGAAGCCTCATTTCTCGCTCCGGGTCTGGTTGCTGGTCGTTCTCTGCTCGGTTTGTTGCGCATCGTTTCTCCAATGCCCGACGCCTCCGCCGCCACTGTCCGCGCGCTCCATCCTTCGTTATGGCGTCGCTGCTCTCCTGGCTCGAGCTCCCTTGGTCCTGGTTCGGCCGCGGCGGCATTCCAATTGTGGGTGCTTTATACTGTCTGCCTGTTCACACTGGGTTACATAATCGTTCAACCTCGCCTCTGTGGTGGTTTAACCTCGGCACTTTGGTGGTTTTACCTAGGCGTTGTGTGGTTTAGGGTCGGCGCTTTGTTGTTTATGCTTGGCCCTGTGGTTGTTTTACATTCACCCTGTCGTAGTTTTATTCGGCTCTGTAGTTGTTTTACTTGGCTCGGCCCAGTGGTGGTTTTAGTTCGGCTCTATGGTGGTTTTTCTAGGCTCTGTGGTGGTTTTTCTAGGCTCTGTGGTGGTGGTGATCATACCTCGACTCCATGGTGGACATACCTCGGCTCTCTAGTTTGGCGCTGTGTGTTTTACAGGTCTGTATGCTGCGAATTTTGTTTTTAGGTGCGTTTTTCAGCTCTGGATGCTGTGAATTGTGCTTTCAGGTGCGTTAGTATGTTAGTTTTAATTGTTTTTGCATATTTTTTAATGTTGGTGCTTTGTGAATGATTGTGTTTTTGTTTTTTTGCAGGTTAGTGGAGAAGCCAAGGAAAATGCAATGCAGTTGGCTGGCAAGGCAAGGAGGAAGGCCAGGAGGGATAGGAGTTTTAAGGTAGGACTCTGTCCTACCAGTGATATCTATGTGTTTGTAAACACATTTAGCCTTAAGGAGATGTTCTCTGTTGATATTTTTTACTGTTTTACTGTGGTTTTACAGTGTTTAACTGTGGTTTTACAGCGTTTTACTGTTGTTTCACTGTGTGGTTTTACTGGGGTTTTACTGTCTGTAGGGTTTTAATTGGAGGTATCACGCCTGATTTTTCTTTTTTGTAGCAGTGGAATGTAGGGTTTATTGTTCTAAAATGTGGTTGTATAATCTGTAATGTTTTTTTATTAAAAGAACTGAGCCACGATCTAAGTACTTAAATTAATGGCCGACCCTTTCACCTTGGAATGAAAGGAGTTTCCTTTTTAGTTATACAGAGAGATGTTACTTATTATTTAGCGTTCCTGTGGGTATAATTTTTATGGTGAACTTGTAGATAATTCCACAGTTCTTAGATGCTTCTCGTCACTGTACATCTACGGTGAGCTGCTCTTTTTTGAGAATTGAGCTGACAAAGGATTCATTAGGTAAATAGATTTTTCAAGATGTTATGTTTGTCGAATCTCACAACCATCCTCACTGAGGTCAGAAGTTGTTCTTGTTCTCTTCAATGTAGTTTTCTGAGCACTGTAATGGCAATATTTGTTAATAGGCCTATGTCCTTGGATAACCTTACATCAAGTTCTCAAAAGAATTGAATGATAAATTTTTGTGGGCTGAAAGGCATCAAATTTCCTCTCCGTGCATGTGGATGAAATTCAATCCTATGGTGTGAATTACAGATCTTGAAATTCCACATGAATAGAATCTACAAGTTTAAAATTTGTAAAGATTTAGGAGTTATTCAATATGACCAAATGCTTCTCTGAAAAATAAAGAAACTCAAACAAAACCATCTCTTGCATACATGATGGTAGATATAACAGAGGCATTCTAGCATAAACTGTAGATTTGCACCTTCTCCTGAAATAAGAAGATAAAGTCACATATATATAATTTTATGTTGTTGCACATTGTGTGGTATTGGGAGCAACCTGTATTTGACAAAACTAGAAAAGATAAGATTTCAAGTACATTCTGAGAGTGAACCCCAAAACTATTGTCAGAGCAATATGCATGTTATCATCTCATTGTGAAACACAATGACAATTAAAAAAATATTAGTAAAAACATGGTAATATCAGAGGATATTACTAGACCCTTCTTTTGCGACTTAATATTTGCAACATTGTTTGTTATTTTTTACTAGGTTTTTCATGACTTCATTGAGAGAAATGTCATCTAACTGTCGGAATGGGCAATAACAAAAAAATTGGAGATTTAAGTATCCGTATTATGAATTTCATCTACAATGGAAATGTTTTCAATAGAATGGAAAACCAAGATTATTTTTGTGGCTTACCTTTGACATGTCTTATGGAGGCTTTATAAATTTTTCATATATGCACATTGGCAAGCAAAAAAATTAAGTTCTCCTTTTGATTGACCACATTGTCTTTCTTTATTGACCACATTGTCTTTCTACAAAAGTAAAGTTAAAGTTAAGGCATTACCACCAACTCTCTTAGCTCATCTTCCACGGTCCCATCCAAGATTCCCATATGTCAGTTCTTACTGGATGCAATTTAAGGAAAAAATCATTGTATCCTCTCTTAGGGAATAATAGTGTGGTTTGTAGTTGGTCCAGTCTCTCACATTCCTGTCCAAGTGAACAGAGGAAGCCCTCGAAGCATGGGCTTCCTTGAAGCATGCAAGAAATTATTGTAGGATAATTTCTCTATGTTGAACAAGTTCCTTGGGTTAATTTGAGTGCATACTTGCAACTTTATCTTGAGGGAATTTTTTGAAAGAATTACTATTGCATTCCTATTGACCAAAATTTGAGTGAACTTCTATTTTGGAGTTGTCACTAGTAGCCTTACATGTTTAAGTCTGATTCATCTCATACCAGGTTATTGGTATATATTCATATATTGTTTGTTTCCATTATATGTATGTTCCATATTTAGTTACACTAGTGCATGGCTTTATAACCTCCATTTATTCCTATTTTCTAAACTTCACTTTTGCTTCATTGATTTATATTTAGTTATTGTGATTCATGGTCTCATAACCTGCCTGCCCTCATATTTTTCCCGAAATTAAAGTTTGCTTAAATTTTACTTCATTGATTTTATTATGCATCTGTCTTACTGTTTACACAGGTCTTTATTATGGATTTGTCTTACTGTTTACATTGGTGCAAATATCCTCCTGGATTGTAGTTGAACATTTGAAGAGTTATTGACCTTAGAGATTCTATTTTGATTGAGAAGCATTGTAATGTTTAATAGAAATTATCCTAAGGTGTTGTACACGCCGGTATGAAATATGCAATGTCAATGTCTACAGCAAGTAGTGGTGCATCATCATATTAAAGTAGCATATACTCTACATCATATTAAACTAGCATATACTCTACATGCTCTTGGGCATAAGCCTTGAGTTCTTTCAGAGAAGCAAGAAAATCATATTGTTTTCTGTCAACTTGAATTACATCATGCTAGAATGCCTCTGTTATAATGCTAGAATGCTAGAATGCCACAGTTCTTAGATGCTTCTCGTCACTGTACATCTGTGGTGAGTTGCTCTTTTTTGGAGTTTCAGTGGGATTTTTCAATGGAATGTAGGGTTTATTGTTCTAAAATGTGGTTGTATAATCTGTAATGTTTTGTTATTCATTGTTTTTATGACAGGGTTGATGTGATCAGGATTGCATTTTGTTTAGTTGATTATTATTTAAACCTAATTATTATTTAAATTTCAAATGTTCCATTTATTTTATAACAACATTAAATTTTATCTGATTATGTACCTACCTTAATGGTATGATGCCAGGTTTCCTCTTTGAACAAAGGGTAGGGTGGTATGTTTTGTTCAGACCTGGTTTCCCAATATTCTGGTACTGGCATTGTACATAGTACATACAGTAACTCTATTTTCCTCCGACGAATTTAAATCTATCTGAAATTACATTGTATTGTAAGTTTCATTGTATGGTCAGTTACTGCAAATTATATTTGGCATATTTGAAGTAAATAAGGTCAGTATTCTTTATTCTCACAGTTAGTTATGTTCGTTAACCCTTTTTTTTTGTTTTCAAGCATCTGAAACTACATTGCATTGTCAATTTACCTCAAAATATAACAAGCATACAATTCATGTTCGTTAATCACTTGACATTTATAGAGCCATACAATTCATCACGTAGGATTTCAAGAGTTGTATAATACTATTAGTCTTTACTCTTGTCATTGTTGCAATTCTGTTTTACACGATTGCTCTTTTGGACTGGTTTATTGTATTGACATTTACAGAGCCATACAATTCATCTCTCATCTTAATCGAATCACTTCAATTCAATTATGAATTCAATTTCTTCGTTCAATTATGAATTCAAAAATCAGATATAGGCTAAGGCTATAACTTCAATTGCTCCCTGTGTTGATCTAACTGATATAGGCTAAGGCTATAATGTCTCGATCAGGAATCAATTGCTCCCCGTGTTGATATACTTGCCCACCACGTGAACGCCATGCGAAAGGACAAGTGTCGTACATGAGCTGGCCCTCCTGACGTGGCCCCTGGTCCAGTCAGCGCTGAGGTGTTCGGGCATTGACCCCTCTCCCCTATATAATCTCACAATCCTTTAATTATAGTTTTTACTGACTGTCATAACAAACATTAAATCAATCTTTTTATGCAGTATTGCGTATTAAGTATGGTATGTTGAGCTTGATAAAAACATTTTAAAGATTTTGAATTAGGATGTGGGTATTCTAGGTACTGCATGATTTAATTTATTTTAGGACATCTACTTAACAATATGCAATGCAAGACCACTTCATCTCTCATCTTAATTGAATCACCTATGTACAGTGTTCAATTATGAATTCAAAAATCTGATATAGGCTAAGGCTATAACTTCAATTGCTCCCTATGTTGATCTAATTGATATAGGCTAAGGCTATAATATCTCGATCGGGAATCAATTGCTTCCCGTGTTGTTATACTTGTTATTTAACATGATATTTGGTATCTGTTTCTGTTCATCAAAGAGCATGTAATGTTCAAGGGATAGTTTGTTTAGATGCATTCAAATTGTTTTGTTAATGATGCTCAATTCAATTATGAATTCAATTTCTTTGTATAACCACCACAGAGCCGAGGTATAACCACCACAGAGCTGAGTATGTTAACCTCCTTTTTATTGAGTGATTTTGATTGATGAAGTTTGCAATGAATTTTGATGATACTTGTTATTTAACAGGATTAGATGCAAACGAGGGATAGTTTGTTTAGATGCAATCATATTGTTTTGTTAATGATGTTCAATTCAATTATGAATTCAAATTCTTTGTTCAATTGTGAATTCAATTTCTTTGTTCAATTGTGTTCATAAAAAATATGATATAGGCTAAGGCTATAACTTCAACAGATTAACAAACTTGTAGGATTTAGAAACTGTTTGATATGTAGGAATTATGAACTGTTTGATATATAATTTCATAAAAAATCTGATATAGGCTAAGGCTATAACTTCAACAGATTAACAAACTTGTAGGATTTAGAAATTGTTTGATATGTAGGAATTATGAACTGTTTGATATATAACTTCATAAAAAATCTGAAACTGTTTGATATGTAGGAATTATAAACTGTTTGATATATAACTTCATACAAAATCTGATATAGGCTATAAGGCTATAACTTCAACAGATTAACAAACTTGGGGGATTTAGACATTGTTTCATACATACTAATTTGAAAATGTTTGTAGCTTCCCAAACATCCATGGATGCTATCATTAGCAAACCTATTTGATCCTTACCAAAATCACAGTGTCTTGTAGTTACAAAAATTAAGTCATGGCACCTCTATGCTTGATGGCTTCCATTTCTTGCATTGCCCAAGTATGGTGGACTGCCCAACATTGGATGATTAGGATGTGCCTGAATGTTGGCATATGGTTGACTCCAATTTGCTCCATGTAGCCATGGTGGGACTGAGTAGCCCAAGTGTCCACTTGTGTTACTAACCCCAGCACTGACTGCAGGTGTCATATAAACACAATTAGGATTCAAACCTGCACTGGTAGGGGTATAAGAGGTGGGCTTAACCCCTGCCTGATAGCTAGGGACTTGGATGTTAATCAGGTCTTGGAATGATGGTGTCTGCTCTGCAATGTGGTCCAGCGTGTTAGACATCAACCTATTTGCCTCAAACTGTCTTGAACCATGTTCTTCTCTGCTTGTCACCCCTTGTCTTTTTTCCAACTCTTGCTGAACCTTTCTTGCCTCTCTCTGTTGCCTTACCAATTGCTTTTGATGTTCCTTATCTTCCCTTGCTTTTTGTCTTTCCAACCTTTCCTTTGCTCGAGCTTCTGCTGTTGCAATCCTTGCAACCCTCTTTTCATTGGCTAACTCCTTCTTTCTCTTTTTAGCTTCCTAAATTTCATTCTTTTTACGTTCAAACTCGAACATTAAATTCATATAGTCTTCAGATGTGAGCAATTGTGAACTCCTCCCTAAACGAAGATAATCTGAGGCTGAGTTCCTTGATGAGGCCTTCACTTTCTCTACTGGTAGCTTTAGGAATGCACCAAGTAATCTCTGCTTTTCCGGACCTGCCTGCTGGATTTCATCTTCTGGGACAATTGAATGGCCCCCATTGTTGTCTTCTTCAGGTACTTCATGCTGAATAGGCTCCTCTTCTAGTGATCCATTGTCCACAAAATAATGAACAAGTTTGGTGTTCAACCCTGATGGTTGTGAAGGCATGTCCATGCTTTCATCCTCATTGGTGGTAGATACATTATTTCCAGTGATATTCATCACGGCCTCTGCCAACCATGATGGTGCACTTACTTGGGTTGGCATGGTCAATTGCTCATTGTCAGCTGCATCAGTGGGTGTCACAGCCTCATTGATATTGTTAGTTGGTTCATCACTGAACTGTGTCTCACTAACATGCTCAGCATCATCACCACCACAGAACAACCCTTCAGAAAGGGACATTATACCTTCAGCAGCAGCTACATCTTCTTGGGCACCAACATGCTCTTCTAAGTTCTCTGCTTCTTGACCTTCCACTTCAAATGCTTGGCTACATGTGGTATCATGCATAAGAGCATCAAAATTGAGTGGCCATATACCAGTCCTCCTAAATCTAGCCTTGATATTAGAAGGTGTGAGAGCCCTTTTAAATGCTTTGCTAGCAAGCTCAGCTAGCTCAAACCTCTTTACTTCCACCCCTGGATTCTTTGCCATCCATGAAGCTCGCTCGACCCTGAAATAGTTCTTGAAAGGCCCAAACACGCTCACATCAAGGGGCTGCAATCTGTGAGTAGTATGAGCCAGCAATGTTAACAGGTCAATGCCCAACTTATTGGCCTCCTCGATTGTCTGCACAGCCATGTGGCTTCCATGGCCATCTAAAATCATCAAGTGCCTGTTTTCAGGCGAGACACCACCCGGTACAGAAGCAGCAAAGTGGCAAAGCCAATTTAGGAACAATTCCTTTGTCATCCATGCATGTGGATGTGCAGCCATGCATGCCCCCGGTTCACAATTCTGTATGTAATTTTTTAGTTGAGTTTTACCTTTAAATAGATAAAATCCCAGTATAGATGAGCCAATTGCATTGACACAGGCAAGAATTGTGATCCACTCCCTGCTCTTAAGCAATATCTTAGGCACATTTCTACTCCCTCTCTTTGCAATTGCCCGCATACCGCAATTTCTTCCTGCCTGTAAGCCTGTCTCATCGCAGTTCCATATGTGGTCTGGGGCATATGAGTGCTGGTCATATGCAGCAGAAAGAGTGTTATAGAACTTGGAAACAATTGCAGGGCGTAGATTTAAAGCCCGGTCTCTGTCAAGGCCCTCTGCTGTACGTAACACAAGGTCTGGATGCCTCTTTTTAAACCCACTCCACCATGACTTACCGGGAAAACCATCTTTAAAGGGGTTTGGCCTCCCTTGACATATTTGAGCTACAGTGGATTTAAGTTGGATAAGCTCTAACCCATGTCCCAATTGGGCCATCTCCTTACACCACTCCACCACCTCATCTTCCTCCTCTTCAGTCGTGACTGTAACATGCCCTCTACGCTTTGTATTAGTCAACCCATTTATCCAATAATGTATGTTTGAGGCAGCAATACCATGTTTTTTTGCTGATGCACGGATTGAATATCCCTTAAACTCGATGTCATCAATTGCAGCAAGCATGTCTTCCTTCGTCCAGCCTCTGATTGCAGTGATTTTCTTTGTTGAAATTGCACCTTGTATTGTGGTCGAAGGTGGTTCTGTGGCTGATGGTGGGCTGGGATGATCTGCAACCACAGGGTCCTTTTCAACTACATTACTAGGAGCAATGGGAGCATTGACATCATCATCGATGAACTGCTCCGCAGTTGGGCCCCCCTTCTCCCTCGCCTCCTGTTCCTTATCCGATCTGCAACATAAACTCTTGGCATGGCTACAACCTGCAATTTCCAACATCGTTAAGAAATTTGATAAGTATTACAGCACAACTGTATAGAGTAAACTATAATTATGTATGAATTCCAAAATTTCTGCTAATAACATGAAATCTTTCAGTTGTTTGTTGTGAATTAATTGGCATTGAAGTATTACTTGTCAATTATGTATTACTTGTAATATCAACATCAGAAATATATGTGATATGTGATACCTACATGGCTGTTAGCTACATGGACTTGTCTAAAATCAGTAAGTGCCTATTTTAAAATGGACTTATATTTGGACATGGACTGCGTGTTAGAACTATTTTTATTGAAAGATTTTATTCAATATAAAGTCAATATCCAAATCTGCTTAATATCTTGAATAACATTATTGAAGAACAACGAAATACCTGTATGTCTCCAGCAACGCTCCCGGTGATGAAGAGAGTGAATGTAACACTGTGCACACACTCTGTCTGGAATGTAACACTATGCACACACTCTGTCTGGAATGTAACACTGAGCACACTCTGTCCTCTGTTTGTATGTCTGGAACACTGTCTGAAAAGGATTGTATGTCTGCAAAATGGAAACTCATTGTCTGAAAACTCACTTTCTGAAAACTGTATGTCTGCAAAATGAATGGAACACTGTCTAAAAACTTTGAATGTATGTCAGCAGTAGTTTAAGAGCAAAACGAATGCCTCAAATGAAGTAACAGTTGATGTTTTATAGTTTTATGATTTAGAATTTCATTGGTAGGGAAGATTGGCATGGATTGACATCTCCCAAATTTAATTGTGTGGTGTGGATTGATTTGTACATGATCCAATGGCTGAAAAGCTTTCATGGTTGATCCTTGTGCTTTCCTGAATTTAATTTCTGAATTGAAATGCTTCTCAGAATTTAATTCCTGTAATTCCAGGACTGTTGTGTTTAATTCTTGAAATGAAAGGTTGGGTGAACTATTTCCTGAATTGAATGGTGTCATTTAATGTCTTCAATACGCTGAATGGTTACACAAACATGTAGATATTGCTGACAGACATTTCACCTATTTTTGTGCAGGTGGTACTCAATCTTTGTGCAGGGGTTACCCAGTTTTTGTCCAGCTGTTATTCAGCAATGAGATGTAGTCCCCCAATGCAAAATCAGTGGGGGACTGTTTGATGGGATAACTGTACTTTTGGATGGGTAGCATTGTAATGTTTTGTAGTGCATTTTGCCTTAAATGGTAATTCAGAACTGGAGGTACTTGAGATAGTAGGTCTTGTCAACTTGTGATGTTAGACTTGGTGTATGGCAGTTGTTGGTCTAGTAAAAAACTGGGCCCATTTTGGACATATTTATGTAACTTATATAACTTATTATCAAATATTTATGTGCATATTTTAGTGAGTTTGTAATTTATGTTTGATGGATGTGTGGAATCAATACTATAACTACTACTGGTCCTTGCACAACAATAGAAGCCTCTCCCCTACCCCTTTTTCTGAAATTGATCGTCATGCATTTAAAAACAATTTGAAATCCAAAAATAAATAAACAATTACCCTTTTTTCTGAAATTGATGGTCAAGCATTTATCCATGTACATATCCTTTCTTACCATCAACATCCATACTTATATTCCATCTTTACCAGCTCCTTCTTTCTTTCTAGAAAAGTTTTCACGGCTTCCCCTTTCCCTTTCATTTGTATCAGCATGATTTCTCTCAAACATTCATTTGCATTCATCTCACACATCTGGGTTTTATCCAGCAATGGGGTAAAAAAGGAAAGCTCTAGTCATGTTTGGAGCGCTACCATGATCTCTGCAACTTTACTGTGAAACCCTGGCAAACACAGTATGGAATTATGGAATTAGTCAGTTTATCAGGCTGGAAGAACTCCTCCCTTCAATTGCATTTTGAAATGGGTGTATTCAACAAGTGGCTGGGAGGCCAATACATGATAAGGCCAGTGATGATAATGCTGGTTGACTGGTTGAACTGGCTATTTATCATCGCTATTTGAGTTAGATGAAACAGTAACAGATTCCGTTAATTTACCTCCCGATTTAGGAATCACGTGTATAGGAAATCTAGCAGTTTTCACTGCGAGTTTGTTGTCAAGGGGTGTATTCATAAATTGGGAGGGAAGCCAATACACAATGCAGATGTTGATTTGAAATCTGGTTGGTATGGCTAAGTAGTCTTCCTTTAAGCACAACTCGGGATAAGAGCAACGGTAACAGGTTTTCTAATATTTCAGCGATCGGACCGTTTTTTTAACAGTTATGTAAAGAGGAAGACTCGATCTAGAGATATGGAACCTATCCTATTGCAATGCCTTCTTTTAAGATCTGCAGAGATCTGTGAAAGCAGCGTGAGATGCAGTCTATTCTGGATTGCAAGACAACGTGATTGGACAAAGCTGTTGATCAGATCTGTCAGGGTGAAAGATAAAACATCTAAAGGAGTCAGAGCAATGGCTTCAGACACCCTGGAAAAGTACCTCGCTCATATCGGAGGACAGATCATTGAAAGCTTAAAGAACCTTCTTAATAGTGCCAAGGTTCACAGAACTATTTGTCAACCTTGTACTAACATTCTGGTTCAGAGTGGATGGTTTCTCTAGCATTCTGGTTCAGAGTGGATGGTTGGTTCAGAGTGGATGGTTTCTCTAAATCTCTAGTAGTAAAAAGGGCAATAAAAGATTATGTTGTGGACAATAAGTGAAGTGGATTTGGTGACAGTGAGTTTCAAATCAGAGATCTGGTGATTTATTATGCTGGTAACACCCATGATTACCGTGTGCTGACGTTAAAGAGGTACATTTCTAGACCCCAGAACCTTATAGCTTTTAGTCTGTTGTGTCAACTTATGATTTTTTGCTTCTAAGGGGGGAGCTAGTAAATGGTTGGGCATGGACTTCTTGCATTTGTATTTGGGAAGGGATAGCTTTGGGTAGAAAGGGTTTTGAGAGATAGTTATATATTTGCCCTGCAAGGCTTGGTTTGGTTGAAGTGGGGTATCGGAAACTATCGTTTCCATGAAAAGTATTTGCGAAGCCAGGAAGGCATATGGTAGATATCTTCTCAAATATGGGTTAAATTTGCTCAAAATCCATTCAAATCTAAAAAATTGGGTTTAGAAGTTTTGTTCAGAGAAATTGTATTATGGAATGCAGCCATGGTGACTGTTAAGCTGCTGATCAAATCTTGCTAGCCTAAAGATATCAAAGCCAGAGGAAAAAGAGTTGGATGCCCTGGAAATTACATCCCTCAGAGCAGATGCCCTAGAAATTAGATCTCTTAGAGTGGACGACGGTTTTGAGAAGGATCAGAATACATCAAGTGGGTTTGCTGTCAATGCATTTCTAACCAGAGATCAGGTCGATTCTAATGCCAACAACACCAATGTTTGCCAGGTGCTGACCTTAAGATGTACTCTGTAAGGCATCGGAACCTTATCATTTCTAATCAATTGCGTCCACTTGATTTGTTCTATTGGTCGGATTACAATTATTAGATTTGTAGGAGGTGTTGGTAAATAGTTTATGGCATGCTTTCAATGGCACCTCTAAATCTGGAGTTGTTGTTATAAAGGCAGCCATTCGTATTAATTTGGGCATGGACTGGTTGTTTTTGTATTTGAGCAGATTTCTTTGTTTAATCTCCTTAATACTTGTTCTGTAGTAGCTTCACTTAACACTAAGATGAACGATAAGAGAGTGAGATCAACATGCAATACAAGGCAGGAATTTAAATTGGAATTACAGTTCTTTTATACATTTCTGTCCATTTTCACCTGATTGATATAATATTTTTTATAAATGGTTTTTACCATTTGCGTTTGAAGTTGAGATCAGATGAATAAAATGCATTATGAACATTTGACATGTCTCACATAATGTCATAACCTCTAATGCCTGGAAGACAAATCTATATAATATGAATAAACTCAAATGCCCTGAGGATATATCTATCTGCAGTAGCTAAGAATAAGAGTCAGCCGTCAAAACGAGAAAAAAAAGAGTAATAAAAGAAAGGCAGTCAGAACCTTGGGCATGATCTCAAAATAATCTATAACTCTAACATACATTTACAGGCTTTATGATAATCTGGATTTTTCTACTGCTGGGTGATTCTCAAAATTTTCTACTTAAAATTGTTTTATCTTAATCAAAATCGTTGTTATTTCCTCATTACGGAGTTCTATTTCATACCTTTCTGATCAGTCTGAGCCATATTTGCTCTGGATGCTGTGTGTGGACTTTATTGTGTTTGTGTTTATGATGCCCTAACTGCTTCCTTTCATATTTGGTGTTTAGTACTCGTTTGGGTTTAGTGACTTGGCCAAATTATGTGTTATGGCTAGAGTTTGCTGATCTGATTGGATTAAAGAGCTTTACTATTGAAGCTGTGGGACGTCATTCAAAGTGCAGACTCCGATCATTATGATTAGTTTTGAGAATGTGAGTTTAAAAATAGCACGAATTGACCCAATTATTTTTGTTCTTGCTTTTTTTGGAATTTGAGGTGGTTTTGATTTAATGCACCTACCAATGTGTTTGCTCTCTTTGGTATTTGCATGAGATGGTCGTTCCAAATGTCTCAATATTTTGAAGTTATATGCACAACTTCATCTTTGTGGATGTGTTTAGTACAACTAGATTAACTCCTGTGATCAGTTTCAGCTGTCTAGAGATTTATGTTCGGTTAAGCATTCACAGGATTTGGCTCACAGCAATTGATCTGAGTGAGTCACCACATTCAACATTTTTTTTTTTTCATGGCTGTAACTATGTTATTATCCATTACGCAACTAGGTCATTCTTAAAGGAAATAAAGATCTTTCTAATTGTGGATGAGGAATTTACTGTATTTGTGGGATCTCTAGTGTGGATTGTTTTGGGACAGCCGGAGGTGTGGTTGGGATAACTTGACACCCAAACTTATTTCAGTTAAGGAGAGATGACACAACCGATCCTCTCCATTTAAAATTTCCATGGACCATTGAAACTCTTATAGATAATACAAGTTTAAATGCAAATCAATGCTAGTTTCGTTTCAATGTAGAAGACGTATTAGTTTTGTGAAGCACTACACTTGCAAAGAATGCAAATTGCACATTTCATCTTCAAGAAAGCGTTGTTACACAAAAATAATTTCTATGAAGGAAAAACACAGCACAGATGATTGGTGTGATCTAAAGCTCCTTAGGTGTGTATTAGTAATCCGAAACATGGGGCGTGGCATTGATGACATTTGCAATAAAAAATGTTAGAACTATGCTAGCTAAAATTTCATTGTACCATTACATGTCAATGAAATGTAGTTTAGATTCACGCCTTAGACACTGACAAAACATCCATTCAGGGATGGTTTTCGCATGATATGCACAAGGGGGTCACATTACATTCCTGATTCATAGCTAACAGAAATGTATTGCCAAACCAGAAAAGGGTAAAACAATATAACTCATACATCATATGGACAAAAATTCTCATCATACAGGCAAAAAGAATGAGAAAAGGGAATCGATATTGGTCTTTTCATTACTTTCAGAGTTCAGTTCGTAGCTTTCACAAAATATAATACATACATTAAACGTGAGTCAATGGTGCAACCTCCATCCCACAACATCTCAACAGATGTCACTCAATATTGTATATCAAGTACATTACATAAGATTACATGAAAATCATGCAGTTGGTAGTCACATACAAAATGCTCTATCACACTCAACTAAATCCCTGGGTTGCAAATCTTCATCTGCATATCTATAGGTTGTCAGGTCCAAGTTGTAGCTTGCAAGTTGTAGTCTCTAGACCTTTTCAGTCTTCATGTTGCTAATTTATGTCAGAAATTCATTATTGCAAGCACCTTACTACATACCCTGGCCTATTGTTGTTGTGGTAAACATAACCATTTTTTTGAATAACGTGTTTGGCCATTGAGACAAGGCATTGGCAAAATTGCAGAACTAGAGTAACTTCTCCAAAAACTTCACTGAGTTGCAGTAGGAAAGTGATCCCCTACCTGAGGGATGTGTTCCTGTGTTGGCTCTCTTGAGTATTACCACGTTGCAACCTAAAACAAATATGGGCAGTGGCTTTAACTACAGAATCACTTCTTTCTGTGCATCGATCTAGTTATTGATCTCCTTTATCATTGCTCTGTAATGGGTCTTTGTGTAATAACCTAGTTTTGGCCCTTGGTAAGTATTAGATCAAGTTATGTATAAATTGTCAATGCATGGTTATAATGATGAGAGTCAGGCTCTGTGATCTTCAATAAATTACCCCATTTTAAAATGTTCTAATTATGTGAGTATGGATTCTTAGTATGGAGCTCAATGCCAAGGCCCAAATAGTGATTGGCTAGGCGTGTAAAAAAGGTAAATATACTTTTATTGAGGATGTGGCTGGCTTGCCACAGTGAACTCAAGCTATGTAAATGTTAATGCTGAAATATAATATATGATGGTCCAAGATGGCCAGGGAGAGCATGAGAGGGGTAAAGATTCCACCAGAGGGGAAGACGAAGGGGCCTTATGGGAAAGTAAATTCTCTATTGCCAAATGTCAGCCTGCAATCTTGTCCCTTTCCCACCATGTGTCTTAAATATACTATCTGTTTTCATTCACTCTTATGTTCATGCTCTAGACTTCTCATGCAATGTTCTTCATTGCTAACAATCAGCCAATTTGGAAATTGACCAAGTCAACATTGTGAAAAGGAAATTGCAAAGCTTGGATGAGAAATATAGGGTTGTAGGGGAGCACAAAGGATAGACAAGTGAGGGATCCTTCACCTACTGTGAATATGTTTCTCATTGAAAGCTTGAGAGGCAAATATTTTTTGTAAGTTATTCCTGTAAGGCATTCAATGGATTAGACTCTTTCTTCCTACACGAGATAGGATTGGAAGGGAAGAATATCCTTGAGAGACTGTTTAGTAGAGAAGGAGAAGATATTTTTTGTGTTGTGTGGGAAGAATATCCTTGAGAGACTGTTTAGGATAGAAGGAGGTGGTCTTTTTTGTGTTGTGTGGGACAATGGAAGAGACTGCCAAGGTTATTAGATGGCTGGATGAGATTATTAGAGTGTTCTGTGATGAGTAGATTGTCGAAGGACGCGTGAATGGGTTAGGTTGAGTAAGCTAGAAGCTTGTAGTTTGGTTCCTTTGCCTTGGTGGCCTCTTGGCTGTGGTATCTGCACTGGATGCCTATGGATGGCTGGAAAATTTCTCATAATTCTAGCTCTCCCCTGGAGATCTTCCCCTATGGAGATTGTGGTGCAATGGTATTCTAAAAGCCTGAATTCAAATGCCTTATTTAGTGGCTACCTGTCCTGTCTCTGGGGATGTTGGGAGGGGATGCCACACTTTGATTGTTCTTTGCCTTGTCATGCAATTCAACACATGCCCTAAGCTCTTTAATTATTTTGATTTGAAATTTATTATCTTTTTATAAATAGGTCATAGTTTTTGCGACATCTAAATATATTGTTGAATCTCCTATTCTAAATATCTAATTGTATTTTGTTATGACTTGCATAACATGGGGAAATTCTATAGCTCAGATAAAACTTCAGATGAGTCTACGAGTCCCATATCAAATAACTCGCCCACTTTTCCCAACACCTTTTGCTTCTTCACGGCTTCCATGAGCTCCAAAAGCTTCAGTCTGTGTTTCTTTTTTTCTTTAGACATTCGCATTCAGTTGTTCTATTATCTTCTTGCCCAATTCCTCTTGCTTCTTCATGACTTCCATGAACTCCAAAAACTTTAGTTTGTGCTTCTTTCTGCACTCAATATTTGCATCCATGACTTCCATGAACTCCTAAGACTTTAGTCTGTGCTTCTTTCTGCACTCAATATTTGCTTTAATTTGTTCTATTATCTTCTTTGGAGCCCTCTAGAATTACTCTAGTAGACTTGAAGGCAATTCATCATCCTTCAACTCAAAATCAAAATTGGACTTTAGATAAAAGAAAAAACTTCAAACTTGTGTTGCTAAGTTAGACCTTGTGATGTGATTGAAACATTTTGAACTCTTTTCAGAGAGAAATGAATAAAAGATGGTCTAACTTTGCTTGATCAATAACTACGTGACACTTAGAATACTCCCTCAATTCTGTTTGAATGTAGATGCATTGAGACTCAATTTAGGCATGTCTCTCAGGTTTTACATTACTTTTAACATGTCTTCCGTGGAGAAACTTCCATGCTTCCCAGTAGTAACTTCAACTTCTTTTTGCAGTGCAATGAAAATGGTCAATTGTGCATCTCCTAGCTTCATCTATGCAGTTTCAAAATTTCCCTTATTGCTTCCTCAGGTTGTGTCATCTTTTGTAGTAAGTCAATTGCAATTGAAGAGGCCTTCAAATTTGGTGCATCTTGATCAACTGGGAAATCCTGAACTTCCCATGATGCTCCTGTTGCTTGAGTGTCTTTTGTGCATTCACTCTATCCACTGTGTTGTAAGCATTATGAGTCTCATCTAATCTATTAAAATTTTCATCTTTCTTTAAAGGGTAAGGATCGCTGAAAGGATTCACCTAATTGGATGAATCTATCCTTATATGTATGGATTTGACTTTCTGGAGCATTTCTGAATCCATGTTTATATGCCATGTCATTTGCAACAATATCCTTAATATTGAATCTTTGTTTCTACAATTATCAGTTCACTTGTATTCATGATTGGTAGAAATCATTCCTCGCTCCATAGGTGTTAGCATGGGATCTTGTTGCGACAATGCCTCCAACTTTCACCTGTCCACAAGTATTTCCATATTTTCCTTTTTTTCAAATTGCTTCATCTTTCCAGTGCAATATTTTTGTATCAATAAAAACCACCCATGTCTTCCTCAAGTGAATCGTGCTTTCAATCCATTTAGCTATTCCTTTTAAAGTTTTATGTCTTCAAAGTTGTGAATAGTGCTTTCATTCGATTTAGCTATTCCTTTTAAAGTTTTATGTCTTCAAATATGGGCATCTTACTTCTATTGTCATATTTGAAGTCAATTAATCATTTACAATTTACTGTGTTTTATTCCCAATAAAGATTATCTTTAGTATGTTTTTCCATCTTTGGAAGACTCATAATTTTCCTTTTCCCCTTTTGGTTGCAATATATTCATCTTGAATTTCCCCTACTCAACAACTTTATCAAGCTTAAAGTTTTCCCTTCCCAAGTCATAGTTAAGTAAAACAATAAGTGTTCACAAGTTTGGTATAGCATTAGAATACCTCATCATGTTGGGGATGGACTATGAATGTGTTAAAAATTGAGCACAAACATAAGTGAAAAAAAATATCGCAAAAAAGGCTTAAGCTATCTTCAACACATTGTATCGATCTCAAGATATGAATTTATAGTACATGAATTTGACCATTCTAGATCTACATCTCATTGACAACTCATCAATGAATCACAGAAACACCTCATCAAAGATAAGGATTAACAACTTATATCAATGCGGTCTTAAACTTTGTGATTGTGTAGGGACTCACATTCTAACATCCCCGCCCCCATCCAATCAAAAGTCTAAATAATTGTGCTAGTAAGATGACAATATTATTTAAAATATTTTGGAAGAAATTGTGTAACTAGGTTTGAAACGTCCTATATTTCAAGTGGACACTCCATCCCTCATTAGGGATTAGAAAAACATAAAGATAAGAAGCAAGTTGAAGTTGTTGAACCAAGTTGTGATGAAGATATTCCTGAAAAACCACCAATATATGGAATTGAACAATTGTCATGCCTTAAAATTCCCATTGAATAACTAAATTATTGTTGATTTCCTATTGTGGAGAATAGTTGCTATGCTGAAATTTCCAAGTGTTGATTGAATTTTGATCAATTGTTAGGACTTTGAATTTTGAAGCCTGGTATCTAATATTCCCCCCTATATTAGGTGTAAGGTGAGAATTTTGTTGAAAGGATCCAAGCTTGAGCTTTGGATTCTTTTGTTGTTCAATAATTCATAGTTGTAAGGATACAAGTTGGAGCTTTGGATTCTTTTGTTCTTCAATTATTCATGGTTGAAAGGATTCAAGCTAGAGCTTTGAATTCTTTATGTGGTGGTTTTTCTGGTTGACCACTGACCATTTTCCATTGATAATGATGGTTTATGGTTTACCACTAACCATTTTCACTTGAACAATGTGGTGGTTTTGGATGACTACTAGCCAACCAATTTGCCTTGAACAATATGATGGTTTTGGATGACCACTAACCAATTTAATTTAAATAATGTGGTGAATAATGTAGGCATGTACTGTTGTCGTTTTGAAAGTATAGACACATTGATTGGGATAGAAAATAGTTTAAAATAGTAAGTAACATAGTTTCCAAGGTTTTTTTTATATTGGATGTGTGCACTTAATGGGCCATTATCTACGCTAGCCATTTTTGTCAAACTATGGGGTTGATTTGGTTAATTTCGACAAGATTGAGGTCAAGTGGTGATTGATGGAGTGAAAAATGAGGGTACACATGCCAAAGTGATGTATTTGGGTAAAACTACTCAAAATGGCACAAGTGAGAAAAAGTATGTGATAATAGGTTGTCCCCTAATGTATGAGGTTAGGAGCAAATCATATGATCAAAATACATTACAATTACTTTAGCGAAGAAAAGGAAATGACTAAGGAGGGAATGGAATGCCCAAATAAAGGGAATTTCCCACAAAAGGGTGAAGGAGAACCTACCAATGAGAAACTAAAGGGGGGATGTCTATACAAGATCTCAATGGGGACGAGGTGCATACATGTGCTCATCAAGAAATATCCAAAATGATACAATTAGGTACCATGGAAAAGAATGGATTAGGCCAATTAGACAAAATGGTGTCACAAGAGAATACCTGATGGGATCATGGTGAGGTAGATCATAATACAACAACAATAGTAGCCTTACATATAATCTTGAGACCAAGAGACCAGGTTAAACATAGAAGCATAGTGAAGATTGCATATAATTTATACCCCCTTGGGGGAGGGGGGGAGAAGCAACCATAGGAACCTTTTTGAATAGGAAGAGACTCTAAGATCTAAAGTGAGTTGTAAAAAGGGAAGCTCAAAGTCGTGGGTGGATAAGACACTAGATAGAACCAAGAAACAATAATTGAGGTCGAATCATTGAATACCATGTATAGATCTCAATTGAGTGACAAGGAGCTAGAATCGACCACATGAGATACTACCAAGTCCAAAAGTAATGAGGATTCTCTTAGGTTGGTCTAAGTTGATCCATCAATTATGAAAATGGGACCAAGGTATGCAACATGATCAGACTACTACTAGAGAAAATGTGTGGTATCAACAAGGGGAAGTCCATTGCTACCTATAGACAAGAGGAACCCCTAAAATCCAACATCATATAATCTCACAACTAGAGTGATATCTCTAGAAACCAATGTTATGGCCAAAACATATGGAGTTCTACCTGAAGGGAAACTCCCTCCTCAAGTTTGATATAACTCACACATGTCTAGGAATCTATAACAATCGATTGGACCATTGAATCACTAAGTGCATGAATCTCAACAATGCAATAAAGAGTTATAGTTGAGAAAATGAGAAGAAGTGAAGTCAAGGAGCAATGATGACTCTATGTACTTGGTTTGAGGTAAAAATTTAATGGGAAAATATGCCCAAGGTACACATCCCTGCAAACCAAACCCCTAGAATACGTGCACTGAAATCAATAGGGGAAGACCTACTAGAAGCAAGGGACAAGGGAACCTTCAGAAACCAACACAAGTTACATATCATTGAACACAATTGGTATGTACTAACATAAGGATGGGATGGGAAGCCAAAAAGAGATGAACTCATGAATTTCCTTGTTCAAAGTATAAAGGCAAGGATGACCAAGCAATGACTAAAATCATTCCATGGGAAATGGTCAATTACTAGGCAAGAGATTATTTATGTGACAAATCAATGAAAAGGGGATAAGGGAAGGACAAGGCTTGACAATTATACATGCTAAAGACTCATGGATACAAGGGTGAGTTTTTATATTACTCGATAAGAACTAAATAGGCTCCATGGGACACAAGGGTGACTCATCATAAATGTTCTAAATAAGGACGACAAAGTGCATTTCCAAAAAAGGAAACTGTGCCCAAGGAAACACAAAAGCCACTTGGTATTTCCAAAGGGGTGCCAAGTGAGGAGACACGATCATAATGAAGGGGCTAAGAACTTGTTGTTGGGCAACAACCCCCTCATAATTTTTCCGAAAAAATAATGGGAACCCTTCATTTTTCAACCCCTCTCTTACTGGCAGGTTGGTGAATTTTGAATTCTATGATCTTTATCACTTGTCTCTGGTTTTTTTTTTTTCATGATTGGTAATTCTATGATCTTTATCACTTGTCTCTGGTTTTTTTTTTCATGATTGTTCTAATCATATATTTGCACATTCATTATTTTGACCATTGTGATTAACACTTCTGGGTATTTGGCACATCTTTTCTATATTTTGGGTTCATGAAATTATTTTCATATTGGTCACAAAAAGGCGACGTGTGGCACCTCCAGTTTCCACATCACCTTACATCTAACATTTTGATGGCTGGTGGTTTCCTACTCTTAATTGCTTGGTAATGGGTCTTTTCATAATTCAAAATTTGATAAAGTATGGGTACATCTTTCACTATGGTCATTGAAATTGTTATTTAAATTACTTGATTGCGACGATCCTTGGTTTCCACATTTCCTCATGTTTCACAATTGGTTGCATTGGTCGTTTTTCCTCCCCACTTGGCTTGACACATAACTGCATCAAATAGGGTTAAATAATTAAACATTGTAAACATTAGAAATTAGAGTACAGAAATTGCTTTAACCCTTATTTTATATCCTTATTTGATATTGTAAATATATGTACAAAGTAAAAATAAAAATAAAACCTTTTAACCAAACAAGAAAGAAGACTATAAATAAAAAGTAATTATGTAATAAAAATAAACGTATAATGGTCACTATATTGCATTTAATATATAAAATAACAAATACAATGTAAATATTATTACAATAAAGAAATAAATAAAAACATTAGTTATGAAGATATATAATCATTTAAATATCCAAATTGTAATTATTAATATAATTTACTATAATGTAATTAAACATTTGTAAATAAAAGTAAAGTGTTTTTACCCAAATATATACAAAATAAAATAACACAAAAATAATAAACATGTCATGCCACTAATAATCGTCCACTTCCATTTATTAATTATATTAGGGTCAGCACATATCGGAGGTCTTGTTTAAAATCACACTTAAAAACTGGTCTTGTTTAAAAGCACACTTAAAAACTTGCGATAAAGACCAAATCCTTGATATTACTGGGAGGTCTTGTTTAAAAGCACACTTAAAAACTTGCGATAAAGACCAAACCTCTGATATTACAATAATCATTCATCGGCAATATTCATAGCTCCCAATATGTGGACCTGATATGAGTTTTCAAAAGAAGTTAATGAGGATTTCAGGTCCACTCTGTATAATAGTTTCCCAACCTTCCACTCCTTTAAAAAACTGTGATGCATGAACCTCGATCTGATATGAGTTTTCAATAGAATTTAATAAGAATTTCGGGTCCCCTCCTTTTTGCAATTTCTCCACCTTCCACTCTAAAAACTGTGATGAATGAACCTGAATCCAATATGAGTTTTCAATAGAATTTAATAAGAAATTAGGGTCCCATCCTTCTCCCAGTTTGTCAACCTAGGGTCCCATCCTTCTCCTAGTTTCTCAACCTTCCGCTCCTTTAAAACTTGAATCCAATATGAGTTTTCAATAGAATTTAATAAGAATTTGGGGTCCCATCCTTCTCCCAGTTTCTCAACCCGGGGTCCCATTCTTCTCCTAGTTTCTCAACCTTCCACTCCTTTAAAAACTGCGATGCATGAACCTCCAATTCCATTTTCTCTTGCCACTTGTCACTTGCGATGCATGAACCTGAATCCGATATGAGTTTTCAATAGAATTTAATAAGAATCTGGGGTCCCAACCTTCTCCCAGTTTCTCAACCTGGGGTTCCATCCTTCTCCTACTTTCTCAACCTTCTGCTCCTTTAAAACCTGAATCCAATATGAGTTTTCGAAAGAATTTAATAAGAATTTGGGGTCCCATCCTTCTCCCAGTTTATCAACCTGGGGTCCCATCCTTCTCTTAGTTTCTCAACCGTCTGCTCCTTTAAAACCTGAATCCAATATGAGTTTTCAATAGATTTTAATAAGAATTTGGGGTCCCATCCTTCTCCCAGTTTCTCAACCCGGGGTCGCATCCTTCTCCTAGTTTCTCACATAGTATTAAAAACCGGTCGGGTCAAATCGGAAACTGGTCAAATCAGCCAGTCAAAAAGCCCGGTTACCAAGCCCTCTTCGCACAGTTTTCCAGTCAAATCGGTGCTGACTGACTGGTTAAGGACGAAACCAGCCGATTTAGTAATAAACCAGCCAGTTCCATCCTTAATCGATCGGTTTAGTAATAAACCAGCCAGTTCCATCCTTAACCGGCTGATCAGTAGCCACCTACGCAAAGGGACCCATGCACGATATTTTGGGGGGTTTAGGGTTGTTTTCGAAGAGGAGGGTTGTTTCCCTCCAAAAATACCCTCCCCAATCCTTTATAAGCAGGGGCAACCTCTCATTTGTCTCACACCATCTCATTTGGAGCTTTTGTGAGTTTGATTGAGAGCTTGGAGAGTGTTGAGTTTTTGTTGGAGTAGTAGAACAACATAGAGTTTGAGCTAAGTAATAGCCATCATGCCTCCAAAAGCCAATGATACTATATGGGCTCATTGTGATATGATTGACGGAAAAATGATCTGCAAATATTGCCAAAAATCTATTGTAGGAGGGGGTATTTACAGGTTCAAGCAACACTTGGCTGGGAAAGGAGGCCATGTAAAGCCAATTGGAGCACCAAATGAAGTAATAGGGCATATTAGGGCAGAATACATTTAGAACTTTAAGACTTAAGTCACTGAACCAATAAAGAAGTTTGTGACTTGAGCAGTTGCAAAGTTTGGCAGTCGAGACTCAACCAACTGAGTTTGATCATGATGAGAAGTTTCAAGTGATAATGTTGATCATTAATATCATATATGTAGACAGTATATTTGTAATAGACTATAGGCCAATGGCCTCATAGCTTGTAGCATTATTTTTGGACTTTATGGGCCAATTGGAGTCTCATTGCTTATGTATTTATTCGATGATATGTATTGCACTCGGTGCCATTTTGATATATTCACCTTTACATGGTATATAAATGAGCAATCTTTGCATATTTTGTCTCTATGTGCTTGGAATCTTGGTTTCCAATCTTAAAAATAGTTTGTTGTTGTTGTTGTTGTTGTTGTTTTTTTTTTTTTTTTTAACTGGTTCATTTAGACCTGACCAGTACTGGTTAGACTGGTTTCGGTCATAAACCCAGTTCATTAGGTCCACTGGTCCAATCACCGGTTCCGGTTTTTAATACTATGGTTTCTCAACCCTCCGTTCATTTAAAAACTATGATGCATAAACCTCTGATTCCATTTTCTCTTGCCACTTGTCACCTTCGAAACAACACTATTATAATATATAAAAGCTATCAGATTCAATGAGTTTTGAGAGAAAATTTGTTAAGTTTGAATCTACACTCTATTTTCGGATAGTTTTAATAAAAACATTTTTAATCTCTGTTATTTTTGAAACAGGGATAAACCCAAAACCCAAAGTCAATGAGGAAAAATCTGCCCGATGAACGACTTCGCTGCAACGATCTTCCAGGTTCGACCAAAGAATCACAACAAATACCTAAATATATAGAGAAATAAAAGGTCACCGTTATCATGTTTAATCCTATAAATGACCATCTCCTGGGTGAGAAGAGGGAGAGGGGAAAAATGCGTTTTCCAGATCCACAATGGGTTTTTTCTCCCTAATTTTTTATTTTTGCTTATTTGCACTATTGTAGTAAGCAGGGTATGAGGTTGTAGAGAGAGAGAAATTTGGCTCTGAGAGGAAAGTTGTCTTGCACTATTGGAAACGAATTCTTCAAAGGATCAGATGTTTTGCATTTTTAATGAAGCTTTGATACTACTTTTATAAATTTTGTTTTCAATTCACTATTGTCCAGGATATAAATGAATATATTGCTACCAAAGTTTATTTAAATGATTTTGATTTCTTTTCTAAATAGTGTAGTGTTTTTGTGATATTATACACTTTTGTTGTATCACTCACAATATTTCTACTAAAGTTCTGTTAGAGCTATCTTTGCAGGGAAGGAAAAAATTAAAGTTGAATCCATCTAAATAGAAATGTTTTGAACATTAACTCTTAGTGTTTATTTACAAACTTATTTTACTTTTCACTTTTATTAATTAAATGAATTATTTCTTTTAATTAATTAAAATCACATAATGAATTCAACTCTTTAATAGAATTCTGATATGTGTTTCTAATTTACTTTAATAACTATTTGCCGAAGTAAATTGGATGTACATAAGAATATTTTAATAAATTGCAAATTGTTCTCTCTTAAATTGGAAAGATAATTTTTTTTTATTCCAATTTAAGATAAGTTTTCTTTCTTGCATTATAGAATATATAGTTATGAATTAGTCCTATCTTAAAGAGGTAAACTCATTTAGTGTGGTTTTGATCAAACCTTTATATTGATCTAATTATAAACTCATTTAGTGTGGTTTTGATTAAACCTTTATATTGATCTAATTCTTTATTTTTTATTATTAATAGATCAATAAAAGGAAATGCAAGTTTATTGTATATTAATTTAATTTAATTTTATTTTCAGATTGCTAATAGATAATAATAATAATAACCATATTTAACCTTGGTATTATATTAACTTTATCTTAGGACTTACCTTT
Organism: Pinus albicaulis; assembly: GCA_034641835.2. Classification (NCBI taxonomy): domain Eukaryota; kingdom Viridiplantae; phylum Streptophyta; class Pinopsida; order Pinales; family Pinaceae; genus Pinus; species Pinus albicaulis. The sequence continues at coordinate 245,091,407 of CM076575.1, read as the reverse complement.
TTCCATTATAATAATTTATATAGTATTATTGTATTATTATGGTGTAGTAGTAGAATTAACATTATAATTATAGTTTATGTATTATATTTTGAATATTAACTAATAGTTAGTTAATGTTTCATCATAGGATTATATAATAGTAAAGTATTAATTCATATTTAAATATATATTAAGTAATACTAATCATCTAGGCATAACAGAAGAATATATGTGTGTGTGTGTGTTAATTATTAGAATATATTTCTACCTATTATCTTAATACTAATGTTATATTAGATGCTTATATATATATATATGCTATCACTAATATAGAGGATTTATATTAACTTAGATTAATAACTAACATAGCACTGATATTAGGATAACATAAAGAGATATTCAATATAGTGATATTAGACTAATAATTAGCGTTAAGTTGATATAGTAATATCGATTAGTAACTAACCTAACCATAGTATTAGAGAAGTAATTAACATATATTAAACATAGTTTTCCATTAGGACTAACCATTAGTATTAACTTTGATATACTAACATATAGCTTAGGATAAATATGATTAGGAATAACTTAGTTGTGGCTTGGTTGAGCCCATATCAGCTTAAGGGTCATTCTCTTGCCTGATTAGCAAGGAGAATCGATTTGATGTCCCTACCTATTGGTAAATAAAGACACATCTTAAACTGATAGCAATAGGGAAAAGGTAATTGGACCTAGTTTACCAATTGGAACCACCATTCCAAACGAAAAATGAGTTGATCTAAGGTCCAGACTGGGTGGTCTCCTTTATAATGTTGAGGCAGAGAATTCCGAGCCATCAATATAACCCCAATAAGTAATCAATCAATTTGTTGAGAGATGCAATATCAAAATGGAATCCCTATTGGGGGACCACATGAAAAAGTAGAGGGTAAGATGAGGAAATAGATGCCCTGGTAAGCAACTAGATGGATGTAATGTAGAGGGTGAAAAATGAAAATGGAAGCAACCAAAGGTAGGGGCGTGGATGTGTTGACAGTGCTAGATCTGCCAACATTCAGGGGATATCCTCGATATGAAGTCCCAACTAGAGTCTAGACCTCACACCGTTTGGAGTAGGAGTCCCAACAGTGGGGTGTTTAATGATATGCCTTGGATTTCAAAACACATAGAGTGGTGTATGGTGACTTTGGTTAAAGCAAGTGTTTGACCCCGTGGAAAGTCAATATGATGCATGAGCGGTTCTAACAACAAAGGATAAATGAAGTGTGCCCCTTGGAAGCCTGTAATAGTATGCAGCTTGAAAGGAACACATGAGGTGAAAAGGCATCACACAAACTAACAAGTAGAATAGTCCACAAGTTAAAGGTGACAAATTAAAACATAAGCACAAATTAATCTGGATGTGTACAAATGTAAACAAAATATTTCATAAGCATATGCGTAAGTTAAACAACATACATCACAAATATAACCAGATTAGTCCAACTACATTTACAATATAGCATGAAGACGTCGTGACTCTGATTTATATATTATAAGTGAAAGTTCCATTCATACATACAACATGATGAAGCACTTTCCCCAATAGTGGAACACGAAGTCAACAACACCTATTCCTCCCAAAGAAGTCTACTCCCTCTACACTATAGAGAAGCCAAGACTAACACAAAACTCCCAAGCCTTTTGTAAGCCTAAGCCTAGCCAAAATCTTGGCTCCCAAAAGTGTTAGATTTTGTAGCATCAATATGTTCTAGCTTTGAAATTTTGTGGAGAGGCTAGAATACATGAGATCTCCAAAACCCATAAATCGTTTCTGGAAATTCCGCTTAGAAATGACGTAATTAGATTATTAGTCAGTTTTTAAATATTTCCTAAGTCTAAAATTAGGGAATATGACTAATTAGTCATAATTAAATAAGCCAAGGTGTGAATGTTCTATAGACCCACATGGATCGACTTCAAGTTAATCCTCGATTAAGATCTAACCTTGTCTATTAAAGTCTCAAGAAACGATTATAAGAAGAAGTCGATGGGGCATGGAGAAATCACTTAAGAAGTTCAATTTTATTGGCAGATCGATTTTCATAGTAGCATCTATCAATTTTCGGAGAGAGAGTCAGTAAGATCAAAGCAGTGAGAGAGGGGCAAAGACAGTGAAGCCGAAGGAGGCATTCTAGATATGATGAGTGCATTTTTAGAGAGGCAGAGGAGCCACAGTGAGGCTGACGCAGGGCAGCTCAGTAGCCTCTAGAGGCAATTTTGTATTTGATGGGGATAAGCAGAGTTTTAGTGCCAAAAGTTGGACAGAGGTTCCAGAGGTTAGGTGATACAATTTCCTAGACAGTAGCTGACCAGACGACTTGAGGAGAAGTTGTTCGGAGTTGAGTGTAGAAGTGACTGCGCAAAGCCAGTTTGGACGACTCAATTTGAGTAGAGGCAAGAGCCCGAATTTTCTAGTGGAGTGAGAAAATTTCTCACTAGATTTTTCTTGCCAATTTTTCTTTGTAGGATTGTCAGTTTCAGAATCCAATTGTATTCATATTATTTCACTGCCACATAATAATAAAAACCTCAACTGCTTCACTGGTTTTCCCAAGGTTCTGAAATGGTGTTGAGGTGTTTTTAGAACCTAAAACTTTGGGGCTATGGTGAGGGAAACCCTAGGAAGACAAGGGACGATAAATTTGGGAGATTTGGGACCATAAAAGAAGGGTTTTGATGAAATCTAAGGAATTTAAATGATTATCTCTTCTACCCTGATTTTCTCCTTAAATTCCAGGCCAATTCTACTCAAGAAAGGCTTCGAAGGAGGCCCCTTAAATGACAGAAAAAGCTTAGGGAGACATCTTGGCTCAGTTATGGAGCTTGAGAAAACTGTGCCATTGGCTTAATGATTAGTACAGTGCTACAATGGTTTGGGAGGTCAGAAACTGAGCTTAAAAGTTGAATTTTGGGCCATAGAACATGAAACCCTAGGAATTTCAATGAGTGAAAACCCTAAGAAACTCAAGGGAAAAGTATCTTGAGGCTATTAAGGACATAATAAGGGAGTTTTAATGAGCTTTAAATCACTTTAAAAATCCTCCCTTGTACCTTTAAATTCACCTCGAATCAGGTCATTTTTAACCAGGAGAGTCTAGGAAAAGGCATCATCTTAACTTCGAAAAACTCATCTTAACTCAATCCTAAAGCTTGAGGGAGTTGTGTAGCGTTGGGATGGTGTTTAGTGTAGCACTATAGCACTAGACTAATGATTAATGCTACACTACAGTGGAAGAGGGGGGGAAAGAATGGGTTTTTTGAGAGATTTTTGATCCTATGGCTCTATGAAGAAGGCATAGATAGCTCTGTAGCATAATGAAGTTGGTCAAGGGAGAAATATGGCGCAACATTAAGTCTCAAGGGGGTGCTATGGCACAAAACTAGTGGATAGTGATGCACCCCAAAGGCTCGAAGAGAAAAAAATTGAGGGAAAAACTCCAAATTTTTGCCAAAAATGACCTTGTAGCATTGAGAAGATGGGTTTTTCAATGCCGAGGAAAGGTCAAGGGGGGCCTATAGCACATCCTTAGGCATCATTGTTGCACTATAGCACTGGGTTGATGATCAAAGATGCACTATAGTGGTTCAGAGAGGCCAAAATTTGAGAACACGAAATTTTAACCAAGTATGAAAATGGAAGGCCCAATAGCACTACAATGATGGGAAAAAGAGTGCTATAGGGTTGAGGATAAGGTCAAGGAGACTCTATAGTGCAACATTCAAGAATCCTAACTTCCTTAGAGAATATCTCTGAAAGTATGGCAAAACGAGATTTGAAATTTGAAATAGATGTTCCCTAAGATTTCTTCTCAATATTCCCCAAGTTTCACCATCTAAAAACTCCCAAAACAAAATTTCGTGAGAATGTCAAACTAACCTATTTGAAAATGATTTCAAGAGCATTCAAGAACCCTAACTTCCTTAGAGCATATCTTAGAAAGTATAGTGAACAAAGATCTAAAATTTGACCTAGATGTTCCATGAGATTTCTTCTCAATATTCTCCAAGTTTCACCATTTGAAACCTACGAGAAAAAATGTTATGGTGAAATGCTAAGATGAACTATTTGAAGCAACAAAACCCTAGGTTCATATGCTCTGATAACAATTTTTATTAACCTTTCGCCTTGAAAATGATAAAAAACCAATAATTACAGTTCTCTCAAAGAAGAATACCCCCTTTTATAATGAATACAATGTACAAGACAAGATTTGTTGATCCTAAGACTAGATCTCTTTTATATATATATATATATATATATTAGACAAATGATACAATTGTAATGAAATGGGACCATGAAACGTTCTAGCCTACATAATAATATAACAATAGAAATGTAATTACTCAATATCTAGCGTTTAATAAAGGGTTTTAGGGTTAACAAGGGGCTTATATAGGGCTTATCACACCCTCTAAACCAAACCCCTAGAATACATGTGATGAAGTCAATAGGGGACGAACGTCTACTAGAAGCAAGGGGCAAGGGAACCCTTAAAAACTAGCACAAATTACAAATCATAGTATCACAATTGATAATGACTAACATAAGGGGATGGGAAGCAAAAAAGAGATGAACTCATGACTTCCCTTGTTCAAAGCATGAAGTCAAGGATGACCTGGCAGTGACTAAAATCATTCCATGGGAAATGGTCAATTACTAGGCATGAGTTGTTCACGTGACAAATCAATGAAAAGGGAATAATGGAAGGCCAAGGCTCAACAATTTGACTAATGGACACAAGGGTGAGTTGTAATATTACTTGAGAGGAACTGAATAGACTCCATGGGACACATGGGTGACTCATTGTAGATGCCCTAAACAAGGACAACAAAAGGTGTTACAGAAAAAGGAACTTGTGACAAGAAAGCACAACAACCACCTAGTATTTCCAAAAGGGCCAAGTGAGAAGTGAAGATCACAATGAAGCACTAAGAACCCTAATAAGTAATTAATCAATGTGTTGAGAGACACAATATCCAAATAGAATCCCAAGTGGAACACCACATGAAAAAGTAGATGGTGAGATGAGAAGATAGATGCCCTAATGAGCAACTAGATGGATGTAATGCAAAGGGTGAAAAATGCAAATGGAAGTGACCAAAGGTAGGGGCATGGATGGTGATCTTTGTAGGTGAATGGAGGCATAAAAATGAATAATTATCATAGTATGGATGAAGCATGGATGAAGCAGAGACCTTATGATACGTGAGGTTGCAATATATACCAACCAAATAAAATGTGAGAGTTTAAGGGGGAAGGCATGATGAGAAAGATGCATGAGGCCTAACACTGAGATGTACATTATATGGATTCCCAATCCTAGGTAGGATGTGATAGCATGGGTGCCAAAGTGCAACGAGAATCACTAATCTATGGCAACCATGGGGTAAGACACTATCACCAAGCAAGGGTGAATGCAAGGGTGATTGGGCTAAGCCACATGCCAAGACACCAAGATAGGGTGGATCTTATAAAAAATTGAAACGGTGGCAATAGATAAAATGCAATGTAAGCAAAGGGAACACCTATACCTAATTTTTAATGTAGAGAATATACATGGTGGGGAACCACCAATGGTGTGTGAGAAATATCGTTATTGATAGTGTCTTGCACATGCAAACAAAATCTAGGGTGTAAAAAATGCTTAAAGCTAAATAAAAAAATCAAGATAGTATACAAAGGTCCTAACCTAATGTGATAGGAAGGGATCTCATATGAATGCAACCATGTTGATCAAACTAGCCCATGGGGCTCATAATCAAGTGATACTATGGAACATTACATATAAGAGGGTGTCATGGTAGTTACCAAAAAGAGCACAATGTGGCTCCAGTTTGTGTTACTAGCCAAGTTGTATTGGACCAAGCCAGGTAGTAGTATTGCCCCTAACATCCTTGGAGGTAGTCAAAGGGAAGAGTTTCTGTCAAACATCAAAGATACTATACCCAAGCTATAAAAAGAGGCAATTTAAGGCCCAGCATCCAAAGAAGAAGATTTGAAAAAGAGTATCATATTTTATAGATAAAATGTCTTTCAGATTAATCACATCATTAAGATTTGACCTAAATTTTAATGATGTGATTAATCTGAAAGACATTTTATCTACATTATGGATCACAAAAGTCTTGGATCTAACAGTATCATATTTTTGAGATTGTAAAACATCTATGTTAGGGGTTGGGGCCATACAATGGTAAAAAATATCTAATGTGAAAGTAAGATCAATGGATGTTGGATTGAGAAAGGGGCCTAAAGAATCCTAGTCCAACACAAAGAGGCGGCCTTGGTTGAGAGGGAGCATAGATATTGCCCATGCAGATGGTATCAGAGGGTCCACCAAAGGAGCCAATGGACCCTTGCATAAAATCAATGAGTAAATTTGAATGGAAATTATCCTTAAAACTAATGAAAGACAGCGTGACCTTAAAAAATTCTTCATCATCTAGGAAGAGTGAGAAAGAGTGTAGGTGAGACATAATAAGTGAGACATGGCTCCTATCAAAAAAGGGAGACATAATAGGTGAGGATGCCCCCCAAGTGACAAACAACTCAAGGATTTCATAAATTCTGCAAAAAAATTGTGCTGCACGAGTACCCTTAAGATGGGGGAGTCGGTACTCGACATTCCCATGCTCATATGAGGTTAGAAGTGGGCACGAAATGCTCCAAAATCGTTGGAAGCGTTACTTGGTATAGTGGAGCAGTTAAGGTACGTTTTAGGGTCGGATTGATCATTCCTGGGTGTCATATCTGTTAGTTTCAGGAGCATTAGGGAGCTACTTACTGTGCATTCCTCTGGTCACGACTGTCGAATCACTGGATTGGATTGAATTCATTGAAAATTGAAATGGATACACAATTTGAAATTCAGACACAGATTCACCAACATGAAAATGAGTGCTAAAACATAAAATCATGGAAATAAATAGTGTCATTTTTCATTGATCCAGTTTCTAAGGTACCTTGCCTGATATCCATTCCAGCCCCGTTGCTTACAATATTCCTTCGATTGAAAATCCCTAAGTTTCCCACGCACCTGTCCAATGTTTGTTGTTTCAAAAATCTCAATGTTGTGGAGTTTGACGTAAAGGATCTCAGCAAACAAATTTTATTGCAGGAGGACAGGTCATGAACTTGCTGAAATGGTTAATGCCCTAGTGAATGTCTTCGCTGGAATGCTGAAAGCCTGCTTGATTTGGGGGTCAAAAATGATGGTCGGAATGAAACATTGTTGGAATATCTGGAATGGGAAATCAAAATGTATATATTGTTGGAATATCTGGAATGGTAAATCAAAATGTATATATTGATGTGTGATTTGATTGTTAAGTTTATCATAGTATACCTACTTTATCTATTTTTTTCTGGTTTTGAACTCTTAACTATAAGGTCTAGTCAAACTGTATATTATTTATTGGTTAGTGTAAAAAATAATATTATAATAAAATAAAAATAAAAATTTCATAATGTTATAGGAAATTTGATATTAAATGTTAGTCAATCCTCAAAAGTAGATAAAAGAATTTATCACTTTTGTGATACTAAAAGAATTAACATAAAAAAACACTCTTAAATTGTCTAATTTATAAATTTCAAAATAAATATTTGTTACAGAGTCAATCTTCTTGACTTTTTGAATTAGCAAAACTATGCTGCCATGTGAATGCTTCTTTTTTTTAATGTTTATAGAGGAGAAAAATAAAATGTAAAATTATGAACAATCTCTTACTTTTTTAACATATGATATACCACTTTATAAATGTTAAAAAAAATCTCATATGTTTTTAAGGTCAAATAAATCATTTATATTTTAATAACATTAATTATCATCATTATGTATAAAAGATAAGTCCACAGGCACTATTGAGGCACTCCTAGATGTTAAGTCATTGGTTCAATTCCCTGTCTTATTTGGATGTTATTCTTGGACATGACCATGATGTAGCTTCACTCTTGTTGAACTTACAAAAATAATAATATATTTATGTTTGTGGGGTCTGTGGGGTGCAGGGTCTTGGATAGACGGTGATCGAGTGCCTTGTTAAGACACCATAACATATAATTTTAAAATTGCAATAATTAAATTCCAAATTTCGACAATACTCATCTTACAACCCTATGAAATTTAAAGTTAATATCTAGATTCGCAATGAACTAGTTAATAAGAATAAGTTGAAATACTACAAAGATTGTTTGATTTGGCTTATGGCAATTACTTTTAGCTTCAAAAACCAATTTTTGGACTATCCAAAAAAACCAATTAGAATGAGAAGATTTATAACTAGCAATTGCACCACATGTTGCAAAAGAAACGCCTTAAGGCAATAGCATGGGAAAAAGTAGCCTAGAAGAAATAAGATGTTGCAAAGAAGGAACCATCCTGAAGGAATGAAAGAAAAAATTTCCATCGTGAAGGAATGAAATGCAAAATTTTCTTCCATGGAAGCAGGTCGTGGAGATTTCAAATATATTGTTGATAAGAGTTATGAACCAGAAAATTTTCTTTTAGATATTGAAATAGGCAATTGGGGATGAAAACATATATGTAAACCAACATAATCTATTCACATACATAAAAAAAAATTGTTATAGATAATGAAATAGGAAATTGGGGGTGAAAATCCTTTGGTGATTAACAACCATCCGAAACAAGCATGAAATGAGCATGCAACTCAAATAAGATATTTTAAATACATTCAAGTACAATCTATCTAGCATAGATGTAAATAAAGATAATTTTTATTAAAAGAAATAGAGTTTACAAGTTCATCTACATATGCCAATTGCATTCACCACTTAATAGCAGTAAAAAATAGTTTATTGAGAAAACAACTCCAACACATTTGTAGAGAAAATTATAATACAGTATCACACTTTTTTTATGAGAGCTAAATGCTCCTATATGCAACAACGATAGATTTCATCACTTAAGAGCAGTGAAAACAAGTTTATTGAGAAAACAACTCCAACACATTTGTAGAGAAAATTATAAAATTCCCATGATGTCCATCACAATGTATGACGTTCATTGCAACCATAGATATATTCTGTGAGTTGTTGTGATTTTTCTCTTGTGGCTAAAACTTAGTTTTGGTTGTCACCTAGTTATCATGATTTAAAACTTTCTTATCATCTCAAATTCTTATAGAATTAAATATATTATGTGAGCTAATGTGATGTTTTGTTTGTCACAATGATTCAAAAATAAGTTATTATACCACAATATTGACTTTCTCATTGGAGAGAAAATTGAGCGAGTAAATTGAGCGGTTATTGTTAGAAATTGTTGTATAAAGTGGGAAATTTGGTTGGTTTGTAGACAATATGGATGTCATAACAGATATCTATTTTGAATTTTTTAGTGTCTCTGGCCACCGTGCATCTAATAGGATCCATTTCAAGTGAGAATGTCAATAGATCAATGTGTGAATGATAACTTGTGACATCCCTAACCATTTTCTTTGATTGCGGATGAGGTTACAAACTAATAACTTGTGAAATCCCTAGCCATTTTCTTTGATTGTGGATCAGGTTATAATATAAAAAACACTCTCTCTTCAGAAGTATACAGTATATGTTAGATAGAGGGAAAGGTTATGATAAAACTTGTACAAAAAAACCCTAATAAAAAGTTGAGTAAGTTTGACATCATATAATATGAAAATTGTCTATAATTATAAAGTAAAAAACATGTGAGATTTTTTAGCTACAATTAGGTAATTAAAGATATGTATATAGTTTTTTTTTTTAACAGAAGAAATTTGATATTCATTAACAAAAATAAATCTGAAAGAGTATGTATATAGTTACAAACTTTTGTGTAGTTACAAACTATTACAATTAAGTAATTAAAGGTAAAATTAATGCTATTTAAGAAATTAGAAATGCTAAATAATTTGGAAATTTAAAAAAAATCACATATTTAAAAAAAAATCATTATTAATTTATTTTTTTATATATTTAGAAATAATACTCATGAATAATAAAAAAGTTGTAACCTAAATAATATATAACAAAAAAACGATGTATTTTTGGAATAATAAAATAGTTGTAACAAAAATAATATAGAATAAGAAAAACTATGTATATTTGGATGTATGAAAATTTATATACATTTTATTAAATAAAATTTTAAAAGAATAATGGTTATAAACAATTACAAATAGTTTTATTAAATAATTAGTTTAGATCTATATTATTTATCAGAGGGATCAATTCTCTTTTCCCTCTAAAAGAGGTTTGGATATCAAGATATTGGATCCCTCTTAGCTCTTGGTAGATCCATAGTTAAGATTGATCTAGGCCACCTTAATTCCCTCTTTAGATAAACTACATTCTGCACTAATACCATGGGTCAATACCATGGGCTGTTTTTATAGTTAATTATTATTAGACATTTGATCTCTCATGGCTCTTGGTAGATCCATAGTTAAGATTGATCTAGGCCATATTAATTCCCCCCTTTAAATAAACTACATTCCACATGAATACCATGGGTCAATATCATGTGTTGTTTTTATAATTTATTATTATTTTATAATTTTTATTTTTTATTGTATTTTGACTTAGTTAAAATGTACATTACATTATGTCAATTTAATTTACTTTTATTTTTATTTTTGTGTGATTCGTCAAAACCTAAATTTAATATAACTTATTAAAAAAAAAAACTAACGTTATAAAAAACATATATAAAACTATTTACTTGTGGATTTAATAGCCTAAAACATTTCAATCGTCTAACATTTGATCCAATGGCTCACACATAAACATAATGGCAATGAGGGGAGTTGTTTTCAAATAAAAACGTTTTAAGACATAAAAATTGTAACAGATTGAGGAAGAACATCATTTCCTTTTAACTTCCCTAATCATAATAATATATGAGATAACTTTACCCCTATTTCATGACTTCATAAAGAGAATCTTAAATAGATGGTGCGCAGCCTTAGATAGACGGCGACCGAATGGCTTGTTAAGGCACCATAACAAATAATTTTAAAATTGCAATAATTAAATTCCTAATTTCGACAATACTCGTCTTACAACTCTATGGAATTTAAAGTTAATATCTAGATTGGCAATGAACTAGTTAATAAAGAGAATCTTAAATAGATGGTGCGCAGCCTTAGATAGACGGCGACCGAATGGCTTGTTAAGGCACCATAACAAATAATTTTAAAATTGCAATAATTAAATTCCTAATTTCGACAATACTCGTCTTACAACTCTATGGAATTTAAAGTTAATATCTAGATTGGCAATGAACTAGTTAATAAGAATACGTTGAAATACTACCAAGGTTGTTTGATTTGGCTTATGGCAATAACTTTTAGCTTAAAAACCAATTAGAACAAGAAGGTTTATAAAATTAGGATGGACATTATTTCCTTTTAATTTGCCTAACCATAATAATATATGAGATAACTTTACCCCTATTTCATAACTTCATAAGGAAAGTCACTCTTATAATTTCCCACATTTCCATTGGGTAATGAGAGTTTGACCTAAGACTACTTGCATGAAAGTAGTAGACCACTGTAAGTTTTGGAGGATTTTCTTATTTTCTGGTCTAATTTGCCTATAATCTGGTATAAATTTGTTAGAATTACAAGTTTGAGTTGTGAACTCTCAATTATCTAAGTGTTTCGAGGAATTTTCAAGATGTTGAATCCATATATACAACCAAAAACTCATTTTAAACAACAAAGATCAAGATAAAATGTATAACTGTCATACATTATCAATTTAACCTACTTAGCTATTTAAACTAGCTCAATAAATTTCTTTGTTACTTTTTATTCCACCACATTCAAACATAGAAATTACATTCTAAAAAGTATGTATTCCCTTATTTTTTATGTTAAAAACATGTCTTTTTAAATAATACTTAGCTTCTTTAAAAGTATTGTAAAAAATAAATAATAATTTTGATTAGTTCAAAGTGTTCCTCTTCTTCAAAATTTAAAAACACATGTTAATAACCAATGTCCAAAAACATTTAGTAATTTTGAAATTTATAAATTATTTTAAATAACATGATTTCCATCAAACAAGAAAATGAGTTACCTAATTTCACAAGAAGAGGATGAGTTACCTTAATTTCATGGATAATAACTAGTTAATATAGAAATAACTATAACTACCATAAATTTACAAATTATGGCACATTTTAAAAAAAAAAATTGTAAATAATTAAAATTTTTAATAAATAAATAAATTTAATAAAAATGATTTAATAAAATTAGAATTTTAAATAATAACCTAAAAATAACTATAACTATCCTAAATTTACAAGTTATCACAAAATTTACCATTAAAAAAATAAAAATAAATAAATTTAATAATAATAAATAAATAAAATTAATAATTCTAATTACTTGTAAATAAATTTAATAAAATTAATTACTTAATAATCCATTATCCCAAACCTATATTTTTTTATTTATAAATTTGAAGGAAAAAAACATAGTATAGAAAACTTTATTATATAAACTTAAAAGAAAAAAACATAAAATAAAATATTTTATTATATAAAATTTAAAGGATAAGGATTTAAATTTACTATCTCTTTAACTTAATTAATACAATTTAAAATCCAAAAGTAAATAAACAATCACCATTTTTCTGAAATCCATGGTGATGCATTTAAAATGTCAAGCATTTATCCCTGAACATATCCTTTCTTACCATCAACATCCATACTTATACCGTCTGGATTTTTCGAGATAATATACTATAAAGGAATATATCTTCATTTCTTGGTCCACTAGGGGAGAGTTGTCTAATCTTGTGCAGGGACCAGTAATTGTTATAGTACTGGTCCCATCAACCCACCAAAAATAGACATATATGCAACCAATAATTAAACAGAATAAAATAACATGAAGTTCAAATATATATTAAATTATGTTCAAAATTTCCCAAGTCATTGATTGGGCCCACATGTGTCCATAAATAACCCACAACTGTCCATAAATAGCTTAATAAGTATCAAGATTACAAATCCCAACATTTAAACTAGAAAACTCATAAAACCATTTCTCCTTCCAAAATGGTCAAGTCAATAAGTAAAAAAAGCCAGTCACTTCAACCCATCTGATCAGCTCTGATGCTGTGTATGAGAAGTAAATATCAATACCTGCACATAATAAAAAGAAATGTATGTCAACCATAACTGCTGTGTTATTCAACATTTAAACCCATTGTGTTCAATAAATGACACCCACCCCATAACAACATTTAAACCCGCTGTGTACAATAAATGACACCCACCCAATAAATTCAATAAATGATTTCCTATCAAAACAGATCAAACACATGGATCAACAAAAACAAATTCTCAGCCATTAGATCACATCAAATTCAATCATGATCACACATGCAAAATGAAGCCATTGCAATCCATGTCCATCATTGTCACCAATAAAATTCAACTGCAAATAATTATAAAAGAAGTTCAACCACTGTTGAAGTTACATTTTTCAGTTTCAAGTTATTCACCAGCCTTGGAGACAATCCAGCACAAAACACACCCAGCCTTGGAGACAACCCAGACATAACACACCCCAAAACAGAACACAATATATTGAGGTTAGTTTACATCCTTCTTACAATTTTATTTTAATTTTTGAGTCTTTATTTCAGCTTTCTTACACTTTTATTTTCATTTCTGAGTCTCAGTTTTTAGTGATTTCTGAGTCTTTATTTCAATTATTTCTGACATTCATCCATAATACTAGACAACTTAAATGTTCTGGATCACAATTCTGTGGAAATTAGACACAGGTCCCAAACTCATAGATACAAATTGAAAGAGCAACACAGAAATACCTAAATCCACGTTAATGAACTAAGGTATGTTATTTAATGCTATAGGTTCATTGAACTAAGGTATCTTGTTTACAACAGTATATCTACAGTACTTTAGGTAATACAAGCTCTCACCAAGGTGTCCATTATTCATCTAATCAATCTAATCACATAGAGCTAGTAGAAGAGTTTTATTTGCTTATTCATCCATATCTATTGCTTACATGTTAAGCAGACTTATACTGAATACATAAGATAGAAGCCCCGTATAGTGTTTCCATAATTAGTATCACATGCTTTAACTAGTTATGATGGATTCACTTGGAATACTAGTTACAACAGAGATAACAGTGTTCTAGTAGTAATACCATTTATCTATCTATATACAATAAGAGTTATACTAATAAGGCACAGTAGAGACTAGTAATCAATACGTATATCAAGCTTAAACATAGCATCATAGTAGTACCTTATGTCACTAATCACCTTAAGCAATGGAAATTGAACCCCTCCTATAATAGCTTATGTATAGAGAAGGTACCCTATGTTCTGCATATAATACAACATCATATCTTATGTAAACATAACTAGTAATCATGATTAGATGTTTCTAGACTAGTTATCTGTTTTTTATATGTGGTATAGCTATTGGTCAGCGTATTCAATGGAGTTACATCTTAGTTATAGAGATAGTGTAATTAGTAATCAATCACATCTCAGCTTTCATAAGGTGTAACCATAACAATAGAATAGCATTAGTTTGTACAATGGGATCAGTAGTACTGTTTAAACGCATGATCTTAAACGTATTTGTCATAAAGATTGAAAAATCGAAACAAATGTGGATGCCAATAAGATCCAAAGGAGTAAACATAGAACTTATTTACTCAACATGGATCAATTTCAAAGAAATAACCAAAATATTATTTTGCAAAATATAATAATATGCTTGCTATTCATTGAAAACTGGATAAAAAACATTACAATTTTTGTAGAAAAACCCACCCTGCGTGTACATATACAGAATTGAATTCGTACCTTTGGCAACTGTCTATAGCCTCCAAAATGTTTTGAAACCTCTCCATACCAAGAAAGCTGCTCCTTGTTTCCAAATACAGTCATGGTATCTGTATGAATTTATATAGCTAAGACAACAATGACCTTGGAAACTATTACAATTGATTGGAGATCCACCGTGTAAAGTTTGGCTCAGAAGTCAGGTACTCCAACAGAGGGCAGGATCGGTCATGTTTAGCCTTTACACTGGAATTTCTTGCAAGTAAAAAGTACTGTATTTTTCAAGTTTTTTTTCCTAGATTTATCCTATTGAAAATTTTCATGTTTAGGTTTTCAATGATTATTCATTTATTTTGAAGATGAATCACACCCGATAGTTTGATTTGATTCAATGCTTCCATATATTTGACATGATTTTTTTTTTTTGAATATAAGATATCTTAAAGAAAAAACTTAAACCATTTCAAATCACAATTGTATTCTATTTGTAATCTAAATCTTAAAAAAAAAATTCAATAAGATGGATTCAGAAAAATAAACTCAAACCATTTCATATCACTGAAGCCTTCATTACTGGTATTGTATTTTTTTTATAACAGAATGAAACTTTTTCAATCACTCTTGCTAGTTCATACAATGACTCTTTCCAGTTCATACATAACCTGGTTACTATCAACTATAGATCAATCTCTGAGTGACCGATCGGAATTAAAATAAATAGGTTGCTAGAAATTACAAAACCTTGAATAAATAGGTCGCTGAAAACAAATCTGCAAATCTGCAATAGGGAGTTGAGCACAAAAGCTGTAGCATTTGAAGTTAACATATATATCTGCAGTAGCTGAAAATAGAAGCTGTAGCATTTGAAATTAACATATATATCTGCAATTGCTATGCATAGATGTTGTATTCATCATATGAAAACAATCCTTCTTTTCAATTATGAATAACAGCTTGCAATTGGTGCTTTTGCAGCCTACAGGTAGTTGCATCCATGGCAAGAGTGAGTTATGTCGCTCGCACAAGGAGAAGTGGCAGAAGAGTGACCAGGGGTGCCCAACTGCGATGCACCTCATCGGATGAAGAAAGAACAGGTGATGTCAATGTCACCAATGCTCCAGGAAATGTTGTTGACGATGAGCATGTGGCTGAAGCTGATGTTGTGGCACCATCAGCCACAGAGCCACCGTCAACCACAGTCCAAGGTGCAACTTCAACTAAAAAGATCAGCGCTATAAGAGGTTAGACAAAAGAATAAATGTTAGCTGCAATTGACGACATAGAGTTCAATGGATATTCTGTTCGGGCATCTGCAAAGAAGCATACTATCCCCCCTTCATCAATACATTATTGGATAAATGGGCTGACTCACCAAACGTAGAGGGCCTGTTACAGTTATGACTGAAGAGGAGGAGGCCGAGGTGGTTGAGTGGTGTAAAGAAATGGCCCAATTGGGACATGGGCTAGAGTTGATACAACTCAAATCTACAGTTGCTCAAATCTGTCAAGGGAGGCCAAACCCATTCAAAGATGGGTTTCCTGGTAAATGGTTTGGGTTTAAAAAAAGGCATCTAGACCTTGTATTGCATACAACTGAGGGCCTTGACAGTGACAGAGCATTAAATTTGCGCCCTACAGTTGTATGTAAGTTCTATGACACTCTTTCTAGTGCATATGATAAACATTCTTATGCTGCAGACCATATATGGAACTGTGATGAAACAGGTTTACAGGCGGGAAGGAATTGTGGCATAAGGGTAATTGCGAAAAGAGGTAGCCGAAACGTGCCAAAGATTTTGCCTAAGAGCAGGGAATGGATAACCATTTTATGTTGTGTCAATGCAATTGGTGCTTCAATCCCAGGATTTTATCTTTTCAAAGGTAAAAATCAGTTGAAAAATTATATACAAAACTGTGAACCTGGAGCATGCATGGTTGCACATCCCCATGCATGGATGACTAAAGAGTTGTTTTTAAATTGGCTTTGCCACTTTGCTGCATCTGTGCCAGGTGGTGTCTCACCTAATAACAGACACCTGTTGATATTAGATGGCCATGGAAGCCACATGGCTCTACAAACAATTGAGGAAGCATACAATTTGGGCATTGACCTTTTAACATTTCCCGCTCATACCACTCACAGATTGCAGCCACTTGATGTTAGTGTGTTTGGCCCTTTCAAAAACTATTTCAGGTCAGAACGTGCTGCATGGATGGCAAAGAATCCAGGGGTTGAGGTCAAAAGGTTCGAGGTAGCAGAGCTTGCAAGTAAGGCTTTTAAAAGGGCTCTGACACCATCAAATATCAAGGCTGGCTTTAGAAGGACAGGAATATGGCCACTAAATTATGATGCTCTTATGCATGATACTGCTTGTAGCCAAGCTTTCCATGTGGATGGTCAGGAAGAAAGACAGGAAGTGGAAGAAGTAAATGAACATGATGATGTGGTTGCAGCTGATAATATAATTTCCCTCTCTCAAGGACAGTTATATGCTGATGATGATGAGCAGGTATGTGAAACACAGTATACTTGTCAGCAAATTCATGGCAACACTGTTGAACATGCAGTTGAGAATGCAGATTTTGTTGAAACAGAAATTGTTGATATTGTTAATGCAGATTTAGTTCAAAATGAAAATGCTGATATTGTTAATGCAGAAAATGAAATTGCTGATATTGGGCATGAAATTGAAAATGACCAATTGTCATTGCCTATCCAAGTAAACCCACCATCATGGCTGGCATAAAACATGATTAATTTGAACGCCCATAGTGTCTCAAGAACCAATGAACAAAGCATGAACATGCCTTCACAAGTGGCTGAATTGAATAGTGAAATTGTTCATTTTTTTGTGGACAATAGATCAATGGAAGAAGATGGAGGACATAATGAGGCAGTAGATGAAGAAAACAATATAGTTCAATCAAGTGCCATGGATACTGAAGTGCCAAGCAATGACATGCAGGTGGGAGGGAGGGAGAAGTTACTTGGGCGGTTCTTAAAGCTACCAGTAGAAAGAGTGTCAATGAAAAAGAAGCAAGGAACAACCAATAGTCTTTGTTTGGGGCAAAGTTCACAGTTACTCACCTCTGAAGACTATATAAAGCTCCTTGTTGAGTCTGAAAATAAGAAAATGGAAATTCAGGAATTAAAACAGAAAAAAAAAAAGATCAAGCCAAGGAGAAGAAGGCAGCAAGGGCTATTGCAGCACAACGTCGAGCAGATGAAAGGCTTGAAAGAGAGAGAGCAAGGCAAGAGAAAGAGCAACAAAAACAAATCTCAAGACAGGAAAAGGAAGCAAGGAAGGCTCAACAAATGCTTGAAAGGGAACAAGGGTTGACTCATATGGTTGACATAAATGCAAGCACAGTTGATGAGAATGAATCCAGGAACATGTCCAACACATTGGACAACATTGCAAATAATACAACATTATTCCGAGACCTCATAAACATTCAAGTGCCTCACTATAAAAATCGGGGTTTACCCACTTGCCTTATTCCTACCACAGGAGGTCTGAATTCAATGTATGCTCAGCACACACCTCCACTTAACGCAAGTGTGAGGTACGGGTACTCAATTCCTCCATGGATGGAAGGGACAAATTGGTCTCAATTATATGGCAGCAATCAACCACCACCTAATCAAGCCTTCTTGGGAAGGCCAACCTACTTGGCTCAATCAAGCAACTCAATGTTTGGCACTGAAGATTCTCAAGGCCATAAAGAATAGGAGTGTTAAATGTTTTTGGATGTAACCACATTATGATGTGGATTTTTGGATGGACTCTACGTTTGGTTTCAAATCGGTGATATGTTAGAAAGATTGTGATAGGGCTGTCATATTGACATTTTTGAAGACTTTTTATGAAGCAAGATATCTTCCCAGCCATACTTTTATCACTTCCTATGCTTAAGGATATATCTGAAATGTAGAAAAACACATAGTGAATGTAATTTTGTTTTTCATAATTAAATCATTTTTTTTTAGGAAAATAAGGTAGCCTAACAACATAATCAAAACCAATCTGGTTATATCTACCTAACATGAGATGTTAATCTAAGGGTTCAATAGATACAATCTCTTCGTACATCATTATAGGCAGCTAGTTGGATCCATTACCCAACTTCTATTTGTTGGGATCATCTCAAACAAGATTCCCAAAGTATGAATTTTGACGCCCTACTCTCCATAACTGCTGACGCCCTACTCTCCATATGTTGCAATGTTTGACAAAGTAAATATTTTTTATCGTTCCATTTCGGGAATCCATGGCGCCATGGCGGCTTGTACCATGGATTTCTGAGATCCAAGTAAGACACTTATTGTGTTTCTGGTAACACCGAATTATTCTACCAGAAACACTTTAAGTGTCTTACTTGGTTCTCAGAAATCCCTGGTACAAGCCGCCATGGCGCCATGGATTCCCGAAATGGAACGATTCAATTTGATTTACTTGTCAGACGCTGCAAGATATGGAGAGTAGGGCGTCAACAGTTATGGAGTGTTAGATGTTTTTGGATGTAACCACATTATGATGTGGATTTTTGGATGGACTATATGTTTGGACTTTTATATCTTAATAGATCTCAAATTTCCTTTCTACTACACTACGTATAATCATGGGACTGTTTAAATGTGAATATCTATATGTATATTTTTTTAAGGCACTGTTTATGAACATACCTAGGAGCTAATTTTTTATGAGACAAAACTAGTTTCAAATCGGTGATATGTTAGAATGACTGTGATAGGGCTGTCATAGTTTTTGAAGACTGTTTAATAAGCAAGATATCTTCCTAGCCATATTTTTATCACTTCTTATGCCATGACCAATTGGCAATACTAGAACAACAAGCCCTAGTATTAAGCATCAATCCATTATTTATTTTTTGGCCTCTTCTTCACAGATTAGTAAGAAGAATCATTGGCATAAAATAGTGATACTTGGATAGAGAGCGAGAATGCCTCCAACCAAAATGATGAGGCTGCCAATACAATTAAGATGTAGTTGGTGAAGAATCCAATGCTAGTTGAACAAAAGATGCAACATGTGGTTTTTGCAAATCAATATGTGAAAAATCATTTTAAGTGTTAGACTCAAGCTCTTGCATATCATTAGTGGATGAATTAGCAAAAAGTGCACAATCTAATTCATGTAAAATTGTAGTAGAAGGCTCAAGATATCACATGCCTACTATAACTAGCATCCTCTCAAGCTCAATAGGAGTAACACTACATGAATCTCTATCAAAATAACCAACAACAAGACATGAATCTCTATCAAAATAACAAGCCATGTTTCAAAGAAGAAACAAGAAACCTTCCAAAAAAATTAATTTGTTTCAGCATTAATTAACTTCAAACAACAAAATAATTACCTCTTTGTAAAACATGCCTAAACTAGCAAAAATACACTGTAAAAAATGCTCAAAATATGTTGTAAAATAAGTGTATACATAATGAAAATAAGATAGCATTGCTGCTCACTCAACTGCTGAAAACGTGCCCAAAAGCCTGCAAAACTGGTCGTGAAAAATGTGCCCTGGTTGCATGCACCACAAGAGGGAAATGACTCAAAAAAGGGCCGTGCCAAGATTACAAGCATGCCTCAAAAGAAGACCACAAACAGGCAGAATTAGCAAAAAGTGCACAAACTAATTCATGTAAAATTGCAGTAGAAGGCTCAAAATATCCCAGGCCTACTATAACTAGCATCCTCTCAAGCTCAATAGGAGTAACACTACTATATCCATGTCCACCAAGTCCACAATATGTACATTCCATATGCCTAAGTAATTAGTAGCCATATTGCAAGGAGGTGAGGGCCTATTAGTGTGTTGCTCATAGTAAGGAAGTGAGGGCCTATTAGTAGCCAATAGTGCAAGAAAAGAAGTTACTCAAGCAAATGTTGCACATGCTTTTGCAAAGAATTAGGTATCGTGTCATTGTCCCTTAAATAATCATGGGATTTTGATTGATAAGACTCAAGTTTTCATCCATCTTGTTAATTTGCAAGGTCCAATTATCAATATTTTCCTGATAATTTTTACCATGACCAACAACAAGACATGAATCTCTATCAAAATAACAAGCCATGTTTCAAAGAAGAAACAAGAAACCTTCCAAAAAAATTAATTTGTTTCAGCAGTAATTAACTTCAAACAACAAAATAATTACCTCTTTGTAAAACATGCCTAAACTAGCAAAAATACACTGTAAAAAATGCTCAAAATATGTTGTAAAATAAGTGAATACATAATGAAAATATGATAGCATCGCTGCTCACTCAACTGCTGAAAACGTGCCCAAAAGCCTGCAAAATTGGTCGTGAAAAATGTGCCCTGGTTGCACGCACCACAAGAGGGAAATGGCTCAAAAAAGCGCCGTGCCAAGATTACAAGCATGCCTCAAAAGAAGACCACAAACAGGAAGAATTAGCAAAAAGTGCACAATCTAATTCATGTAAAATTGCAGTAGAAGGCTCAAGATATCCCAGGCCTACTATAACTAGCATCATCTCAAGCTCAATAGGAGTAACACTACTATATCCATGTCCACCAAGTCCACAATATGTACATTCCATATGCCTAAGTAATTAGTAGCCATATTGCAAGGAGGTGAGGGCCTATTAGTGTGTTGCTCACAGTAAGGAAGTGAGGGCCTATTAGTAGCCAATAGTGCAATAAAAGAAGTTACTCAATAGCAATAGAAACGTTTTAGCGGTGGATAGCAATAGAAACGCTTTAGTTGAATAAGGGATTTTCAACAGTTAGTTGCAGTTCCGCTGTCCAAAAGCAACTCCATTTCATTAATTCAAAAACCCCTTTTACTTTTGTTGAGTCAGTTGCAGTTCTACTGTCCAAAAGCAACTCCATTTCATTAATTCAAAAACCCATTTTACTTTTGTTGAGTCTCATATTTGATCAAGACCAAACATCTCCTTAAACATGACAGAATCATAATGTAGAAGAAATTTCACCCTAACGGCAACTATTCGCCAGGCCAGATCTATGCAGCCGACTTGCACATTATCCAATTGTGCATGCAGACAATAGTAGGTTGCTCATGTTTCTAAATTATATGTAGCATCCCTGCTGGAGGACCACAATTGTTCATTTTCAGGTACATTCAACCATTCATTCTTCGAATTTATAGGTTATAACTGAGGAAGAGCTTTAGTGGAAAAAAGCAAGGAGTAGAAGATAGGAACTGTTGATCTCTCCATTAAAAAAGTATGTGCATGGAGATTTAAAAAATAGAACGAAATTCTCATTTTGAAAGAGTATCTTTAGATTCTGGAGTAAAGATGGGCCATTGCAAGGCACTGTGGGTGGGCCATTGCAAGGCTCGTAAGAGACAGATGCAGGCAAAAAAGGGTTTAACTAGGCAATCAACCCCTACCATGGATCCTTCAATATATAATATTTTTGCATTCAAATCTGGTGATTTCCATGGATCCTTAATTATATGTATTTTTGCGGCATCAGAGTTTCCTTCTTGTTTTCATTTATGTTTCCTACACCTAAAATGGATCCTTAACATTAACCTTGCATTGAAACCTCATAGCTTGGTGTCATTTCTAACAAACAATATTACAGGTTTGCAGCTCTTCTAAGCAAAACGACCTCAAACTCTGCCAAGTACCAGAACCAAACCCTAACCCCTAAACCCACAGATAAAAAACATAAATTCCACCACATATAAACCCACAAAAATTCCATTCACTGTTACAAGAAAACAAGAAGAGCTCAATTCCACCGAACAACGATTGGGAGTGTTAAAAAACATAGGGAATAAGTGTTAAAAAACACAGCAAATGATTGGTAGGATTGTGAATCCTACCAGAAGTCACCGAGAAGCGCAGAGGTTGAGAAGTGCAAAGGTTGCAGGGCGTCGCCGCTGAGGAACCTGGAACCCTGGAACCAATGCGAACACCCACCATGGAACCCTGTACCTGCAAAAAAACAAGAAAATTAGAATTTTCTCAACAAAAATGGCATTGTCAGAGTAAAAATTGAACGAATTGCAGACAAACCTGAAGAATTCGATAAAACAGAGCAAGCAGACCGAAACCCTTGCAGACAACAATCGATAAGCTGGCGGTCCAGCATCAGAGGAAAGGCGGACCCAATAGCAGCCTTCGCATTCAAGAATAGGAACCCCCTGCAAGCTACAATGTTCAGCAACTGACAAAGGTTCAAACCCAACAACACAAACATGGCGGAACTGGCGAACAGGTATAGAAACTGCACGAAACAGACAACCAGCAATAGCGGGCAAGGAAATGTTGAACAATATTCAGCAAATGGCGACAGGGCGCACAAGTTCTGGTACCGGCGACCACCACCAGCGGCGGAGCCGAACGCCCACACTTCGGGGCCGAGCAAAAATGAATGGGAGTAAGACCTCATCCCGATTAAACTGCCAGACCAAACCCTAAACCTGCAGTAAATTCCCGCATTTAATGGTGGCACCAACCCAAGACGTGGCCGGTTGAAATGGACACCTGTTGTACAACGGCCACGTGACATTACACGTTGCTCGCTGAGGTGGAGGGGAGCGTGTTTAACAATTGGCGACTCTCCCCTATACCGTCTACTGATCTTTTTACGAAAAATCACGAGCTCTTTTCATATTCATATTTCTTCACCTTTCGACCCACCTGCATTCCAGAAAAGTTTTCACCACTTCCCCTTTACCTTTCATTTGTATCAGCATGATTTCTCTCAAACATTCATTTGCATTCATCTCACACATCTGGGTTTTATCCAGCAATGGGGTAAAAAAGGAAAGCTCTAGTCATGTTTGGAGCGCTACCATGATCTCTGCAACTTTACTGTGAAACCCTGGCAAACACAGTATGGAATTATGGAATTAGGCAGTTTATCAGGCTGGAAGAACTCCTCCCTTCAATTGCATTTTGAAATGGGTGTATTCAACAAGTGGCAGGGAGGCCAATACATGATAAGGCCAGTGATGATAATGCTGGTTGACTGGTTGAAATGGCTATTTATCATCGCTATTTGAGTTAGATGAAACAGTAGCAGATTCCGTTAATTTACCTCCCGATTTAGGAATCGCGTGTATAGGAAATCTAGCAGTTTTCACTGCAAGTTTGTTGTCAAGGGGTGTATTCATAAATTGGGAGGGAAGCCAATACACAATGCAGATGTTGATTTGAAATCTGGTTGGTATGGCTAAGTAGTCTTCCTTTAAGCACAACTCGGGATAAGAGCAACGGTAACAGGTTTTCCAATATTTCAGCCATCTGACCGTTTTTTTAACAGTTATGTAAAGAGGAAGACTCGATCTAGAGATATGGAACCTATCCTACTGCAATGCCTTCTTTTAAGATCTGCAGAGATCTGTGAAAGCAGCGTGAGATGCAGTCTATTCTGGATTGCAAGACAACGTGATTGGACAAAGCTGTTGATCAGATCTGTCAGGGTGAAAGATAAAACATCTAAAGGAGTCAGAGCAATGGCTTCAGACACCCTGGAAAAGTACCTCGCTCATATCGGAGGACAGATCATTGAAAGCTTAAAGAACCTTCTTAATAGTGCCAAGGTTCACAGAACTATTTGTCAACCTTGTACTAACATTCTGGTTCAGAGTGGATGGTTTCTCTAGCATTCTGGTTCAGAGTGGATGGTTGGTTCAGAGTGGATGGTTTCTCTAAATCTCTAGTAGTAAAAAGGGCAATAATAGATTATGTTGTGGACAATAAGTGAAGTGGATTTGGTGACAGCGAGTTTCAAATCAGAGATCTGGTGATTTATTATGCTGGTAACACCCATGATTACCGTGTGCTGACGTTAAAGAGGTACATTTCTAGACCCCAGAACCTTATAGCTTTTAGTCTGTTGTGTTAACTTATGATTTTTTGCTTCTAAGGGGGGAGCTGGTAAATGGTTGGGCATGGACTTCTTGCATTTGTATTTGGGAAGGGATAGCTTTGGGTAGAAAGGGTTTTGAGAGATAGTTATATATTTGCCCTGCAAGGCCTGGTTTGGGTGAAGTGGGGTATCGGAAACTATCGTTTCCATGAAAAGTATTTGCGAAGCTAGGAAGGCATATGGTAGATATCTTCTCAAATATGGGTTAAATTTGCTCAAAATCCATTCAAATCTAAAAAATTGGGTTTAGAGGTTTTGTTCAGAGAAATTGTATTATGGAATGCAGCCATGGTGACTGTTAAGCTGCTGATCAAATCTTTCTAGGCTAAAGATATCAAAGCCAGAGGAAAAAGAGTTGGATGCCCTGGAAATTATATCCCACAGAGCAGATGCCCTAGAAATTAGATCTCTCAGAGTGGACGACGGTTCTGAGAAGGATCAGAATACATCAAGTGGGTTTGCTGTCAATGCACTTCTAACCAGAGATCAGGTCGATTCTAATGCCAACAACACCAATGTTTGCCAGGTGCTGACCTTAAGAGGTACTCTGTAAGGCATCGGAACCTTATCATTTCTAATAAATTGCGTCCACTTGATTTGTTCTATTGGTCAGATTACAATTATTAGATTTGTGGGAGGCATTGGTAAATAGTTTATGGTATGCTTTCAATGGCGCCTCTAAATTTAGAGTTGTTGTTATAAAGGCAACCATTCGTATTAATTTGGGCATGGACTAGTTGTTTTTATATTTGGGCAGATTTCTTTGTTTAATCTCCTTAATACTTGTTCTGTAGTAGCTCCACTTAAGACTAAGATGAACGATAAGAGAGTGAGATCAACATGCAATACAAGGCAGGAATTTAAATTGGAATTACAGTTCTTTTATACATTTCTGTCCATTTTCACGTGATTGATATAATATTTTTTATAAATGGTTTTTACCATTTTCGTTTGAAGTTGAGATCAGATGAATAAAATGCATTATGAAACATTTGACATGTCTCACATAATGTCATAACCTCTAATGCCTGGAAGACAAATCTATATAATATGAATACACTCAAATGCCTTGAGGATATATCTATCTGCAGTAGCTAAGAATAAGAGTCAGCCGTCAAAGAGAAAAAAAAAGAGTAATAAAAGAAAAGGCAGTCAGAACCTTGGGCATGATCTCATCATAATCTATAACTCTAACATACATTTACAGGCTTTATGATAATCTGGATTTTTCTACTGCTGGGTGATTCTCAAAATTTTCTACTTAAAAATGTTTTATCTTAATCAAAATCGTTGTTATTTCTTCATTACGGCGTTCTATTTCATACCTTTCTGATCAGTCAGAGTCATATTTGCTCTGGATGCTGTGTGTGGACTTTATTGTGTTTGTGTTTATGATGGTCTAACTGCCTCCTTTCATATTTGGTGTTTAGTACTCGTTTGGGTTTAGTGACTCGGCCAAATTATGTGTTATGGCTAGAGTTCGCTGATCTGATTGGATTAAAGAGCTTTACTATTGAAGCTGTGGGACCTCATTCAGAGTCCAGACTCCGATCATTATGATTAGTTTGGAGAATGTGAGTTTTAAAATAGCACGAATTGAGCCAATTATTTTTGTTCTTGCTTTTTTTGGAATTTGAGGTGGTTTTGATTTAATGCACCTACCTATGTGTTTGCTCTCTTTGGTATTTGCATGAGCTGTTCGTTCCAAATGTCTCAATATTTTAAAGTTATATGCACAACTTCATCTTTGTGGATGTGTTTAGTACAACTAGATTAACTCCTGTGATCAGTTTCAGCTCTCTAGAGATTTATGTTTGGTTAAGCATTCACAGGATTTGGCTCACAGCAATTGATCTGAGCGTGTCACCACATTCAACATTTTTTTTTCATTGCTGTAACTATGTTATTATCCATTACGCAACAAGGTCATTCTTAAAGGAAATAAAGATCTTTCTAATTGTGGATGAGGAATTTACTGTATTTGTGGGATCTCTAGTGTGGATTGTTTTGGGACAGCTGGAGGTGTGGTTGGGATAACTTGACACCCAAACTTATTTCAGTCAAGGAGAGATGACACAACTGATCCTCTCCATTTAAAATTTACATGGACCATTGAAACTCTTATAGTTAATACAAGTTTAAATGCAAATCAATGCTAGTTTCGTTTCCATGTAGAAGACGTATTAGTTTTGTGAAGCACTACACTTGCAAAGAATGCAAATTGCACATTTCATCTTCAAGAAAGCGTTGTTACACAAAAATAATTTCTATGAAGGAAAAACACAGCACAGATGATTGGTGTGATCTAAATCTCCTTAGGTGTGTATTAGTAATCAGAAACATGGGGCGTGGCATTGATGACATTTGCAATAAAAAATGTTAGAACTATGCTAGCTAAAATTTCATTCTACCATTACATGTCAATGAAATGTAGTTTAGATTCACGCCTTAGACACTGACAAAACATCCATTCAGGGATGGTTTTCGCACGAGATGCACAAGGGGTTCACATTACATTCCTGATTCATAGCTAACAGAAATGTATTGCCAAACCAGAAAAGGGTAAAACAATATAACTCATACATCATATGGACAAAAATTCTCATCATATAGGCAAAAAGAATGAGAAAAGGGAATCCATATTGGTCTTTTCATTACTTTCAGAGTTCAGTTCATAGCTTTCACAAAATATAATACATACATTAAACGTGAGTCAATGGTGCAACCTCGATCCCACAACATCTCAACACCATAATTGCAGATTGTTGTGGGAAAAACAATAAACAAGACAGGAAATAGGAGAAATGTAACTGAATTTAGACAACTGAAAGATAAATCACTTAGAAACTTTATTGATGAAATTCTCCATTACTACAAGCCTCTCGGGCCATCTATTTAACTTAGTTTATTTCGTTATTACAACCATATTTCGTTATTTACCTAAATTCTGTTATTCTAACTTATATAAATTTATTATCTGTTGTCATATTTTTTAAATAAATCTCACTTAGACAATATAAATTCTACACTAATTTCATTGTCTTTTTCAGTTTAGAGAAAGTAAGACACATCTCATTCTACTGTATCACCTTCGTGAAAAATATCTATATCTTCCTGTGTGCGACTTTAGGACTGAATTTTGCCTTTCATTATAGAGTGGCCCCATTGTGTGATACCTCATAATTATTATGGCTTATCTCTAGCAGATAGACTGATTATAGGCTGTTAATGGTGCCCTGACGGCTACAACACACTACTTCCACCTCAAGTCCTCCCACCTCAGCGTACCTTGGTCCCGATTATTCTCTTAGGTATAATCTGGCAACATATACTTTGCTTCAACAGTGGACAAAGCAACTGTCTCTTGAAGCTTTGACATCCAACCGATTACTCCACCTGCAAGAGTAAAAACATAACCAGTAGTAGACCTCCTTTTGTCCAAATCACCTGCATAATTCAGCATCCACATATCCGCAGACTGTACCTTCACGACCATCAAAGATGATGCAATGGTCACTTGTGCCTCTCAAATACCGAAGCACCCATTTCACTGCTCGCCAATGTTCCTCCCCTGGATTTGCCATGAACCTGCTGAGAACTCCAACTGCATGTGAAATGTCAGGTCTTGTAGATACCATCGCATACATTAAGTTGCCTACCGCATTTGCATATGGTACACGAGACATATACTGCTTTTCTTCATTAGTTCTAGGACTCAAATCCGAAGAAAGCTTGAAATGGGAAGCTAATGGAACATTAACAGGTTTCACATTATTCATACCGAACTTTTCAAGTATTTTCTCCACATACTTATGTTGTGATAACCAAAGCTTACCATTCTTCCTGTCTCTGTGTATCTCCATGCCCAAGATATGTTTTGCCGCTCCAAGATCCTTCATTTCAAACGTCCTAGACAACTGAGCCTTTAACCTACTGATTTCTTCCATGCTTTTGCTTGCAATAAGCATATCATCAACATACAACACCAAGATAATGAATATGCCATTGAAACTTTTGAAGTATACACAATGATCATACTCACTTCTGATAAAATTCTGGCTCATCATGAAGGAATCAAACTTCTTGTACTATGGCCTGGGCGACTGCCTCAGGCCATACAATGATTTCCTGAGCTTGCAAACTAATCTTCTGCTGCGACCTTGTACAAAACCTTCTGGCTGATCCATATAAATCTCTTCATCCAAATCACCATGAAGAAAGGTTGTTTTAACATCTAACTGTTCCAACTCAAGGTCCAGTAAAGCAGTTAGTGCTAATACAGTACGAATAGAAACAAGTTTAACTACTGGTGAAAAAATCTCATGAAAGTCAATGCCTTCAACCTGAGAATACCCTTTTGCAACCAATCTCGCCTTATACCTGTCGATACTTCCATCAACTTTTCTCTTCAACTTGAAGACCCATTTGCACCCAACAACGCTTCTCCCTTCAGGAAGTTCTACAAGATCCCAGGTATTGTTTTTGGCTAAGGAGTCCATTTCTTCTTCCATAGCCTTTTTCCATACCTCGCTATCTGCATCATCAACTGCTCCCTGATAACAAGATGGTTCCCCATCTTCAGTAATCAATGCAAATGATGAAGCAGAGTCTTCATACCTTTTTGGTGTTATTCTTTCCCTCGTAGACCTTCTTAGGGTGACTGGTTGCTGACTGGATTCTGGAATTTCTCCAGTTTCCTCTGCTTCTCCACCTTTTTCAGAAGTCTCTCCTTCCTTTCGACTTTCTGGAAAAGGTACAGTCTCCAATTGAATTTGCTGACCTGGCAATACCTGCTTTTGTTCAACTCTTTCAACATCTGATTTTAAAAGAGATGATTCATCAAATGTTACATCTCTACTAATGACTATTTTCCGTGAAGTAGGATCCCACAACCTATATCCCTTCACTGAATAATCATATCCAACAAAGACACAACATTTTGATTTCGGATCTAATTTTGAACGCTGATTTCTAGGAATAAGAACATAGGCATCACAACCAAAAATCTTCAAATGCGAATAATCACAAGACTGACCCGACCAAACCTCTTCAGGAACTTGACAGTCTATTGCAACCGAAGGTGATCTATTAACTAAGTAACAAGCAGTAGATACTGCTTCTACCCACAACTCCTTTTGCAGATTAGCATTACTAATCATGCTTCTGGCTCTTTCCATAAGAGTCCGATTCATCCGTTCAGCAACACCATTCTGCTGAGGAGTATAAACCGCAGTTTTATGTCTAACTATCCCTTCATCCTTACAAAATTGTTCAAATTCTAAAGAGGTAAATTCACCGCCATTGTCAGTTCTTAAACATTTGATTGATTTGCCTGTTTTCTTTTCCACCATTATTTTAAATTGTTTAAACACATTAAACACATCAACTTTCTTTTTCAACATATAGACCCAAACTTTTCCGGAGAAATCATCAATAAAAGTTAAAATATACAAGGCACCTCCATAGGACACAGTAGGAGATGGTCCCCACAGATCAGAATGAATGTAGTCCAAAATCTGCTTACTATTATGATTGCCAGACTTGAATCTTTGTTTACATTGTTTGCCAAACACACAATATTTACAAAAATCCAACTTCAAGGATTTCAAATCAGGAAGTAGCTTGCGGTTCATCAGTACCTGAAGACCTTTCTCGCTCATGTGACCCAACCGCCGATGCCATAGACGAGAACCTTCTTCTGCTTTATCTGACACGATCGTTGCTTCACTAACTTGAGTACTTCCCTTGAGTCTGTACAGGTTTCCAACCTTTTCAGCCTTCATAACAACCAAGGCTCCTTTCGAGACTTTCAGCACTCCATTCTGACCCGTAAACTTATAACCATTCGAATCCAAAACTCCCAAGGAAATCAAGTTTTTCTTTAGATCAGGTACATGCCTAACATCAGATAAGGTTTTAATTGTACCATCATACATTTTAATTCGCACATTTCCAATCCCAACAGTCTGACAAGATGCATTATTTCCCATGAAAACACAATTACCATCTACGGTCTCATATGATGAAAACCAATTCCGGTGCGGACTCATATGATGAGAAGCACCAGAGTCTAATAGCCAATAGTCAGCATCTTGTGAGATATTACATACAGGGAGTGCTTCAGCAATTAAAACCTCATCATCCATACCTGAATCGACCTGATTTGCTTCCTTGTTGTTTTCCACCTCCTTCCGTTTCCAGCAATCCTTTTTGAGATGTCTCGGTTTGTTGCAGTACCAGCATTTTGCTTTACTCTTCTTGCCGCCCTTTGACTTCGATCTGGAAGAACCTCTTGTCTTCTCCCCCCGTTCCTTTGACCGACCTCTAGCTACCATGGCTTCAGGTGCAGAAGTCTCAATGCTAGATTGTCTTCGTACCTCTTCAGATAAGAGAGCACCCACGACAGATTCAAATTTTAATGAATCGGCAGTGCTCAAACTGACTGAGGTCACGAAGTGATCCCATGACTCAGGCAGGGAACACAACAAGGTTATTGCCTTGTCTTCTTCCTCCATCTTTACTTCCATATCAGACAACTGACAAACAAGCGTATTAAAAACATTCAAGTGATCTGCAATTTTCGTACCTTCCTTCATCCGAAGGTTGTACAGTTGTCTCTTTAAATAGATTCTGTTAGTCAAATATTTTGTCATATAGAGAGTTTCCAATTTCTTCCACAACCCTACGGTTGTACTCTCTCCAACGATATTGAAGAGTACTTCGTCTGCCAAACACAACCGAACGGTACTGAGAGCTCGGGCATCCAAGTCCTCCCAGTCCGAGTTTGACATGCTTGCTGGTTTTCTAGTTACCCCGTCAAGTGCCTTGTGCAACCCTTGTTGCACTAGCAAATTCCTAACTTTCAGTTTCCACAAAGCAAAATTGTTTTTTCCCGTGAATTTCTCCACCTCAAATCTTGCATTTGTCATTTTCGCCATTTCTCCCTCCTAGGTTTCTTCTTCTCTTTCCAACTAGGGTTTCAAACAAATATTTCCCTTTTTTGCTAAGGTTTCTGATTTCCCAAATAAGGTTTCTAATTTCCCAAAATATTTCAGCTATGATTCCCAAATAAGGTTTCTAATTTCCCAAAATATTTATTTCAGCTATGATAATTTGAGCCTTTTAAATAATGTTCAACTCTTCTTCCCAAAAAAAAATTATGATTGAAATCTTTCAGATATGAAGTCACTCTACTCCAATAAAAAAAAACAACAACAGATTTCCTGAAACCCTACTCCATTAATTTTTTCCTGAATTCTATTTCTTCCTTCTTCTTTTTTAAAGAAAAAATAAAAACTGCTTCTTCAAATTTCCACAGCCCCAAAAAAAAAATTGATCTTAGTTTTCTCAGTTTTTTTTTCTTTTTTCCACAGAATCACTTCTTCAGAAATCTATTTCATTTTAAACCACAGATTTTCTGAGATTTTCTGAAAAAAACAAAATCTTCCATTCAATAATTGTCTTGAAAAACACAAAATACCGATTTCTGTGGCTTTCTTCAGGTGCAGACTGTCTCTTCTCCCAGCAGCAGCGGCAAAGACTGCTCTTTTCCCTCAACGGCTTCAGCCCAGCGGCAGATGGCTGGCTTCTTTTTGCAGCGGCTCTCCCTTTCCTTCGGCGGCTGCTACTTTTCCTCCACCAGCAGCG
Source organism: Pinus albicaulis (assembly GCA_034641835.2). Classification (NCBI taxonomy): domain Eukaryota; kingdom Viridiplantae; phylum Streptophyta; class Pinopsida; order Pinales; family Pinaceae; genus Pinus; species Pinus albicaulis. The sequence continues at coordinate 245,059,009 of CM076575.1, read as the reverse complement.
TACACAAAAAAACTCTCCAGCGGCAGCGTGCAGCAATCGACCTCCTTTGAGCAAGACCACCGCAGATGCAGCAGTCGGTGATTCCTCCTCCGCTTGACGGCTTCTGGACAGCGCTTCTAGGGCTTTTCTTCAACGGCCTTTCTCCTTCTGATTGACAGTCGCGCAAACGGTTTCACGTGTTCAAACGTACCCTCTCAGAAAACCACAGTCAATTCTTCCTTTGAAACCGAATCAATAGCTCTGATACCATTTGTTGTGGGAAAAACAATAAACAAGACAGGAAATAGGAGAAAAGTAACTGAATTTAGACAACTGAAAGATAAATCACTTAGAAACTTTATTGATGAAATTCTCCGTTACTACAAGCCTCTCGGGCCATCTGTTTAACTTAGTTTATTTCGTTATTACAACCATATTTCGTTATTTACCTAAATTCTGTTATTCTAACTACATGGTAAATTTACATCTGTTGTCACATTTTTAACACAGATGTCACTCAATATTGTATATCAAGTACATTATATAAGATTACATGCAAATCATGCAGTTGGTAGTCACATACAAAATGCTTTATCACACTCAACTGGGTTGCAAATCTTCATCTGCATATCTATAGGTTGTCAGGTCCAAGTTGTAGCTTGCAAGTTGTAGTCTCTAGACCTTTTCAATCTTCATGTTGCTAATTTATGTTAGAAATTCATTATTGCAAGCACCTTACTACATACCCTGGCTTATTGTTGTTGTGGTAAACATAACCATTTTTTTGAATAATGTGTTTGGCCATTGAGACAAGGCATTGACAAAATTGCAGACTAGAGTAACTTCTCCAAAAACTTCACTGAGTTGCAGTAGGAAAGTGATCCCCTAACTGAGGGATGCATTCCTGTATTGGCTCTCTTGAGTATTAACACGTTGCAACCTAAAACAAATATGGGCAGTGGCTTTAACTACAGAATCACTTCTTTCTGTGCATCGATGTAGTTATTGATCTCCTTTATCATTGCTCTGTAATGGGTCTTTGTGTAATAACCTAGTTTTGGCCCTTGGTAAGTATTAGATCAAGTTATGTATAAATTGTCAATGCATGGTTATAATGATGAGAGTCAGGCTGTGTGATCTTCAATAAATTACCCCATTTTAAAATGTTCTAACTATGCGAATATGGATTCTTAGTATGGAGCTCAATGCCAAGGCCCAAATAGTGAATGGCTAGGCGTGTAAAAAAGGTAAATATACTTTTATTGAGGATGTGGCTGGCTTGCCACAGTGAACTCAAGCTATGTAAATGTTAATGCTGAAATATAATATATGATGGTCCAAGATGGGCAGGGAGAGCATGAGAGGGGTAAAGATTACACCAGAGGGGAAGACGAAGGGGCCTTATGGGAAAGTAAATTCTCTATTGCCAAATGTCAGCCTACAATCTTGTCCCTTTCCCACCATGTGTCTTAAATATACTATCTGTTTCCATTCACTTATAATCCCAATTGTTGAATGCACGTAGAGGATGGTGGGGAGGCCTTATCACATAGTTACTGAAGAATGGGTTGAGTACAATCATTATGGATAAGTGTAAGGTTACCTTCATTCACTGTTATGTTCATGCTCTAGACTTCTCATGCAATGTTCTTCATTGCTAACAATCAACCAATTTGGAAATTGACCAAGTCAACATTGTGAAAAGGAAATCACAAAGCTTGGATGAGAAATATAGGGTTGTAGGGGAGCACAAAGGATAAACAAGTGAGGGATCCTTCACCTACTGTGAATATGTTTCTCATTGAAAGCTTGAGAGGCAAATATTTTTTGTAAGTTATTCCTATAAGGCATTCAATAGATTGGACTCTTTCTTCCTACACGAGATAGGATTGGAAGGGAAGAATATCCTTGAGAGACTGTTTAGTAGAGAAGGAGAAGATATTTTTTGTGTTGTGTGGGAAGAATATCCTTGAGAAACTGTTTAGGATAGAAGGAGAAGGTCTTTTTTGTGTTGTGTGGGACAATGGAGGAGACTGCCAAGGTTATTAGATGGCTGGATGAGATTATTAGAGTGTTCTGTGATGAGTAAATTTTTGAAGGACGAGTGAATGGGTTAGGTTGAGTAAGCTAGAAGCTTGTAGTTTGGTTCCTTTGCCTTGGTGGCCTCTTGGCTGTGGTATCTGCACTGGATGCCTATGGATGGCTAGAAAATTTCTCATAATTCTAGCTCTCCCCCGGAGATCTTCCCCTATGGAGATTGTGGTGCAATGGTATTCTAAAACCCTGAATTCAAATGCCTTATTTAGTGGCTACATGTCCTGTCTCTGGGGATGTTGGGAGGGGATGCCACACTTTGATTGTTCTTTGCCTTGTCATGCAATTCAACACATGCCCTAAGCTCTTTAATTATTTTGATTTGAAATTTATTATCTTTTTATAAATAGGTCATAGTTTTTGCGACATCTAAATATATTGTTGAATCTTCTATTCTAAATATCTAATTGTATTTTGTTATGACTTGCATAACATGGGGAAATTCTATAGCTTAGATAAAACTTCAGATGAGTCTACGAGTCCCATACCAAATAACTCACCCACTTTTCCCAACACCTTTTGCTTCTTCATGGCTTCCATGAGCTCCAAAAGCTTCAGTCTGTGTTTCTTTTTTTCTTTAGACATTCGCATTCAGTTGTTCTATTATCTTCTTGCGCAATTCGTCTTGCTTCTTCATGACTTCCATGAACTCCAAAAACTTTTAGTTTGTGCTTCTTTCTGCACTCAATATTTGCATCCATGACTTCCATGAACTCCTAAAACTTTTGTCTGTGCTTCTTTCTGCACTCAATATCTGCATTAATTTGTTCTATTATCTTCTTTGGAGCCCTCTAGAATTATTCTAGTAGACTTGAAGGCAATTCATCATCCTTCAACTCAAAATCAAAATTGGACTTTAGATAAAAGAAAAAACTTCAAACTTGTGTTGCTAAGTTAGACCTTGTGATGTGATTGAAACATTTTGAACTCTTTTCAGAGAGAAATGAATAAAAGATGGTCTAACTTTGCTTGATCAATAACTACGTGACACTTAGAATACTCCCTCAATTCTATTTGAATGTAGATGCATTGAGACTCAATTTAGGCATGTCTCTCAGGTTCTACATTACTTTTAACATGTCTTCCGTGGAGAATCTTCCATGCTTCCTAGTAGTAATTTCAACTTCTTTTTGCAGCGCAATGAAAATGGTCAATTGTGCATCTCCTAGCTTCATCTATGCAGTTTCAAAATTTCCCTTATTGCTTCCTCAGGTTGTGTCATCTTTTGTAGTAAGTCAATTGCAATTGAAGAGGCCTTCAAATTTGGTGCATCTTGATCAACTGGGAAATCCTGAACTTCCCATGATGCTCCTGTTGCTTGAGTGTCTTTTGTGCATTCACTCTATCCACTGTGTTGTAAGCATTACGAGTCTCATCTAATCTATTAAAATTTTCATCTTTCTTTAAAGGGTAAGGATCGTTGAAAGGATTCACCTAATTGGATGAATCTATCCTTATATGTATGGATTTGACTTTCTGGAGCATTTCTGAATCCATGTTTATATGCCATGTCATTTGCAACAATATCCTCAATATCGAATCTTTGTTTCTACAATTATCAGTTCACTTGTATTCATGATTGGTAGAAACCGTCCCTCACTCCATAGGTGTTAGCATGGGATCTTGTTGCAACAATGCCTCCAACTTTCACCTGTCCACGAGTATTTCCATATTTTCCATTTTTTCACAATGCTTCATCTTTCCAGTGCAATATTTTTGTATCAATAAAAACCACCCATGTCTTCCTCAAGTGAATGGTGCTTTCAATCCATTTAGCTATTCCTTTTAAAGTTTTATATCTTCAAAGGTGTGAATAGTGCTTTCAATCGATTTAGCTATTCCTTTTAAAGTTTTATGTCTTCAAATATGGGCATCTTACTTCTATTGTCATATTTGAAGTCAATTAATCATTTACAATTTACTGTGTTTTATTCCCAATAAAGATTATCTTTAGTATGTTTTTCCATCTTTGGAAGACTCATAATTTCCCTTTTACCCTTTTGGTTGCAATATATTCATCTTGAATTTCCCCTACTCAACAACTTTATCAAGCTTAAAGTTTTCCCAAGTCATAGTTAAGTAAAACAATAAGTGTTCACAAGTTTGGTATAGCGTTAGAATACCTCATCATGTTGGGGATGGACTATGAATGTGTTAAAAATTGAGCACAAACATAAGTGAAAAAAAATATTGCAAAAAAGGCTTAAGCTATCTTCAACACATTGTATTGATCAAAAGATATGAATTTATAGTACATGAATTTGACCATTCTAGATCTACATCTCATTAACAACTCATCAATGAATCATGGAAACACCTCATCAAAGATAATGATTAACAACTTATATCAATGTGGTCTTAAACTTTGTGATTATCTAGGGACTCACATTCTAGCATCCCCGCCCCCCCCCACCCCCCCCTCCCCCCCACAATCAAAAGTCTAAATAATTGTGCTAGTAAGATGACAATATTATTTAAAATATTTTGGAAGAAATTGTGTAACTAGGTTTGAAACGTCCTATATTTCAAGTGGACACTCCATCCCTCATTAGGGATTAGAAAGACATAAAGATAAGAAGCAAGTTGAAGTTGTTGAACCAAGTTGCGATGAAGATATGCCTGAAAAACCACCAATATATGGAATTGAACAATTGTCATGCCTTAAAATTCCCATTGAATAACTAAATGATTGTTGATTTCCTATTGTGGAGAATAGTTGCTATGCTGAAATTTCCCAAGTGTTGATTGAATTTTGATCAACTGTTAGGACTTTGAATTTTGAAGCCTGGTATCTAATATTCCCCCCTATATTAGGTGTAAGGTGAGAAGTTTGTTTAAAGGATCCAAGCTTGTGCTTTGGATTCTTTTGTTGTTCAATAATTCATAGTTGTAAGGATACAAGTTGGAGCTTTGGATTCTTTTGTTCTTAAATTATTCATGGTTGAAAGGATTCAAGCTAGAGCTTTGAATTCTTTATGTGGTGGCTTCTCTGGTTGACCACTGACCATTTTCCATTGATACTAATGGTTTATGGTTTACCACTAACCATTTTCACTTGAGCAATGTGGTGGTTTTGGATGACTACTAGCCAACCAATTTGCCTGGAACAATATGATGGTTTTGGATGACCACTAACCAATTTAATTTAAATAATGTGGTGAATAATGTAGGCATGTACTGTTGTTGTTTTGAAAGTATAGACACATTGATTGGGATAGAAAATAGTTTAAAATAGTAAGTAACATAGTTTCCAAGTTTTTTTTTTATATTGGATGTGTGCACTTAATGGGCCATTATCTACGCTAGCCATTTTTGACAAACTATGGGGTTGATTTGGTTAATTTCGACAAGATTGAGGTCAAGTGGTGATTGATGGAGTGAAAAATGAGGGTACACATGCCAAAGTGATGTATTTGGGTAAAACTACTCAAAATGGCAGAAGTGAGAAAAAGTATGTGATAATAGGTTGTCCCCAAATGTATGAGGTTAGGAGCAAATCATATGATCAAAATACATTACAATTACTTTAGCGAAGAAAAGGAAATGACCAAGGAGGGAATGGAATGCCCAAATAAAGGGAATTTCCCACAAAAGGGTGAAGGAGAACCTACCAACAAGAAAATAAGGAGGGGATGTCTATACAAGATGTCAATAGGGATGAGGTGCATACATGTGCTCATCAAGAAATATCCAAAGTGGTACAACCATGGAAAAGAATGGATTAGGCCAATTAGACAAAATGGTGTCACAAGAGAACACCTGATGGGATCATGGTGAGGTAGATCATAATACAACAACAACAGTAGCCCTACATAAAATCTTGAGACCAAGAGACCAGGTTAAACATAGAAGCATAGTGAAGACTGCATATAATTTGAATGCATATAAATTTATGCCCCCTTGGGGGAGGGGGGGAGAAGCAACCATAGGAACCTTTTTGAATAGGAAGAGACTCTAAGATCTAAAGTGAGTTGTAAAAAGGGAAGCTCAAAGTCATGGGTGGATAAGACACTAGATAGAACCAAGCAACAATAATTGAGGTCGAATCATTGAATACCATGTATATATCTCAATTATGTGACAAGGAACTAGAATCGACCACATGAGATACTACCAAGTTTGAAAGTAAAGAGGATTCTCTTAGGTTGGTCTAAGTTGATCCATCAATTATGAAAATGGGACCAAGGTATGCAACATGATTAGACTACTACTAGAGAAAATGTGTGGTATCGATAAGGGGAAGTCCATTGCTACCTATAGACAAGAGGAACCCCTAAAATCCAACATCAGATAATCTCACAACTAGAGTGATATCTCTAGAAACCAATGTTATGGCTAAAACATTTGGAGTTCTACCTGAAGGGAAACTCCCTCCTCAAGTTTGATATAACTCACACATGTCTAGGAATCTATAACAATCGATTAGACCATTGAATCACTAAGTGCATGAATCTCAACAATGCAATAAAGAGTTGGAGTTGAGAAAATGAGAATAAGTGAAGTCAAGGAGCAATGATGACTCTCTGTACTTGGTTTGAGGTAACACTTTAATGGGAAAGTATGCCCAAGGTACACATCCCTGCAAACCAAACCCCTAGAATACGTGCACTGAAATCAATAGGGGAAGACCTACTAGAAGCAAGGGACAAGGGAACCTTCGGAAACCAACACAAGTTACAAATCATTGAACACAATTGGTATGGACTAACATAAGGATGGGATGGGAAGCCAAAAAGAGATGAACTCATGAATTTCCTTTGTTCAAAGTATAAAGGCAAGGATGACCAAGCAATGACTAAAATCATTCCATGGGAAATGGTCAATTACTAGGCAAGAGATTATTTATGTGACAAATCAATGAAAAGGGTATAAGGGAAGGACAAGGCTTGACAAATATACATGCTAAAGACTCATGGATACAAGGGTGAGTTTTTATATTACTTGAGAAGAACTAAATAGGCTCCATGGGACACAAGGGTGACTCATCATAACTGTTCTAAATAAGGACAACAAAGTGAATTTCCAAAAAAGGAAACTGTGCCCAAGGAAACACAAAAACCACTTGGTATTTCCAAAGGGGTGCCAAGTGAGGAGACACGATCATAATGAAGGGGCTAAGAACCTGTTGTTGGGCAACAACCCCCCCATAATTTTTCCGAAAAAATAATGGGAACCCTTCATTTTTCAACCCCTCTCTTACTGACAGGTTGGTGAATTTTGAATTCTATGATCTTTACCACTTGTCTCTGGTTTTTTTTTTTTTTTTTTCATGATTGGTTCTAATCATATATTTGCACATTCATTATTTTGACCATTGTGATTAACACTTTTGGGTATTTGGCACATCTTTTCTATATTTTGGGTTCATGAAATTATTTTCATATTGGTCACAAAAAGGCGACGTGTGGCACCTCCAGTTTCCACATCACCTTACATCTATCATTTCGATGGTTGGTGGTGTCCCTATTCTTAATTGCTTGGTATTGGGGCTTTTCATAATTCAAAATTTGATAAAGTATGGGTACATCTTTCACTATGGTCATTGAAATTGTTATTTAAATTACTTGATTGCGACGATGCTTGGTTTCCACATTTCCTCATGTTTCACAATTGGTTGCATTGGTTTTTTTTCCTCCCCACTTGGCTTGACACATAACTACATTGTAAACATTAGAAAATAGAGTACATAAATTGCTTTAACCCTTATTTTATATCCTTATTTGATATTGTAAATATATGTACGAAGTAAAAATAAAAATAAAACCAATTAACCAAACAAGAAAGAAGACTGTAAATAAAAAGTAATTATGTAATAAAAATCAACATATAATGGTCACTCTATTGCATTTAATATGTAAAACAACAAATACAATGTAAATATTATTACAAAAAAAAAAAAAAAAATACGACAACAACAACAACAACAACATTAGTTATGAAGATATATAATCATTTAAATATCCAAATTGTAATTATTAATATAATTTACTATAATGTAATTAAACATTTGTAAATAAAAGTAAAGTGTTTTTACCCAAATATATACAAAATAAAATAACACAAAAATAATAAACATGTCATGCCACTAATAATCGTCCACATTATATTAGGGTCAACGCATATCAGAGGTCTTGTTTAAAAGCACACTTAAAAACTTGGTCTTGTTTAAAAGCACACTTAAAAACTTGCGATAATGACCAAATCCTTGATATTACTGGGAGGTCTTGTTTAAAAGCACACTTAAAAACTTGTGATAAAGACCAAACCAAACCTCTGATATTACAATAATCATTCATCGGCAATATTTGTAGCTTCCAATATGTGGACTTGATATGAGTTTTCAAAAGAATTTAATGAGGATTTAAGGTTCACTCCTTATAATAGTTTCCCAACCTTCCACTCCTTTAAAAAACTGTGTTGCATGAACCTTGATTTGATATGAGTTTTCAACAAGATTTAATAAGAATTTCGAGTCCCCTCCTCTTTGCAGTTTCTCCACCTTTCACTCTAAAAACTGCGATGCATGAACCTGAATCCAATATGAGTTTTCAATAGAATTTAATAAGAAATTGGGGTCCCATCCTTCTCCTAGTTTCTCAACCTTCCGCTCCTTTAAAACTTGAATCCAATATGAGTTTTCAATAGAATTTAATAAGAATTTGGGGTCCCATCCTTCTCCCAGTTTCTCAACCTGGGGTCCCATTCTTCTCCAGTTTCTCAACCTTCTACTCCTTTAAAAACTGTGATGCATGAACCTCCAATTCCATTTTCTCTAGCCACTTGTCACCTGTGATGCATGAACCCGAATCCGATATGAGTTTTAAATAGAATTTAATAAGAATTTGGGGTCCCAACCTTCTCCCGGTTTCTCAACCCGAGGTTCCATCCTTCTCCTACTTTCTCAACCTTCCGCTCCTTTAAAACCTGAATCCAATATGAGTTTTTGATAGAATTTAATAAGAATTTGGGGTCCCATCCTTCTCCCAGTTTCTCAATTTGGGGTCCCATCTTTCTCCTAGTTTCTCGACCTTCCGCTCCTTTAAAACCTGAATCCAATATGAGTTTTCAATAGATTTTAATAAGGATTTGGGGTCCCATCCTTCTCCTAGTTTCTCACATAGTATTAAAAACCGGTTGGGTCAAACCGGAAATGGTCAAATCGGCCGGTCAAAAAACCCGGTTACGAAGCCCTCTTTGCACAGTGTTCTAGTCAAATTGGAGCTGACCGACTGGTTAAGGATGGAACCGTCCGGTTTAGTAATAAACAAGCCGGTTCCATCCTTAACCGGCTGATCAGTAGCCACGTACGCAAAGGGACCCACACACGATATTTTGGGGGGTTTAGGGTTGTTTTGGAAGAGGAGGGTTGTTTTCCTCCAAAAACACCCTCCCAATCCTTTATAAGTAGGGGCAACCTCTCATTTGTTTCACACCATCTCATTTGGAGCTTTTGTGAGTTTCATTGAGAGCTTGGAGAGTGTTGAGTTTTTGTTGGAGTAGTAGAACAACATAGAGTTTGAGCTAAGTAATAGCCATCATGCCTCCAAAAGCCAAGGTTACTACATGGGCTCATTGTGATATGATTGATGGAAAAATGATCTGCAAATATTGCCAAGAATCTATTGTAGGAGGGGGTATTTACAGGTTCAAGCAACACTTGGCTGGGATAGGAGGCCATGTAAAGCGATGTGGAGCACCAAATGAAGTAATAGGGCATATTAAGGCAGAATACATTCAGAAGTTTGAGACTCAAGTCACTGAACCAATAGAGAAGTTTGTGACTCGAGCGGTTGCAAAGTTTGGCAATCGAGACTCAACCAACTGAGTTTGATTATGATGAGAAGTTTCAAGTGATAATGTTGATCACTAATATCATATATGTAGACAGTATATTTGTAATAGACTATAGGCCAATGGTCTCATAGCTTGTAGCATTATTTTTGGACTTTATGGGCCATTTGGAGTCTCATTGCTTATGTATTTATTCAATGATATGTATTGCACTCGGTGCCATTTTGATATATTCACCTTTACATGGTATATAAATGAGAAAACTTGCATATTTTGTCTCTATGTACTTGGAATCATGGTTTCCAATCTTAAAAATAGTTTTTATTATTATTAAAAATTAATTATTTAATGTATTTTTTTAAAATTGGTTCATTTAGACTTGACCAGTACGGTTAGACTGGTTTCAGTCAGAAGCCCAGTTCATTAGGTCCACCGGTCCGGTCACCGGTTTCGGTTTTTAATACTATGGTTTCTCAACCTTCCGCTCCTTTAAAAACTATGATGCATAAACCTCTGATTCCATTTTCTCTTGCCACTTGTCACCTTCGAAACAATCACTATTATAATAAATAAAAGCTATCAAATTCAATGAGTTTTGAAAGAAAATTTGTTAAGTTTGAATCTACACTCTATTTTCAGATAGTTTTAATAAAAACATTTTTAATCTCTGTTATTTTTTAAACCGGGATAAACCCAAAACCCAAAGTCAATGAGGAAAAATCTGCCCGATGAACAACTTAGCTGCAACGATCTTCCAAGTTCGACCAAAGAATCACAACAAATATCTAAATATATAGAGAAATAAAAGGTCACCGTTATCATGTTTAATCCTATAAATGGCCTTCTCCTGGGTGAGAAGAGGGAGAGGGGAAAAAGGCGTTTTCCAGATCCACAATGGGTTATTTTCTCCCTGATTTTTTATTTTTGCTTATTTGCACTATTGTAGTAAGCAGGGTATGAGGTTGTATAGAGAGAGAAATTTGGCTTTGAGAGGAAAGTTGTCTTGCACTATTGTAAACGAATTCTTTTCAAAGGATCAGATGTTCTGCATTTTTAATGAAGCTTTGATACTAATTTTATAAATTTTGATTTCAATTCACTATTGTCTTGGATATCACTGAATATATTGCTACCAAAGTTTACTTAAATGATTTTGATTTCTTTTCTAAATAGTGTATTGTTTTTGTGATATTATACACTTTTGCTGTATCACTCACAATATTTCTACTAAAGTTTTGTTAGAGCTATCTTTGCAGGGAAGGAAAAAATTAAAGCTGAATCCATCTAAATAGAAATGTTTTGAACATTAACTCTCAGTGTTCATTTACAAACTTATTTTACTTTTCACTTTTATTAATTAAATGAATTATTTCTTTTAATTAATGAAAATCACATAATGAATTCAACTCTTTAATAGAATTCTGATATGTGTTTCTCATTTACTTTAATAACTATTTACCGAAGTAAATTGGATGTACATAAGAATATTTTAATAAATTGCAAATTGTTTTCTCTTGGATTGGAAAGATAATTTTTTTTTAATTCCAATTTAAGATAATTTTTCTTTCGAATATTTAGTTTTGAATCAGTCCTGAAGTAAACTCATTTAGTGTGGTTTTGATCAAACCTTTATATTGATCTAATTTTAAACTCATTTAGTGCGGTTTTGATTAAACCTTTATATTGATCTAATTCTTTAATTTTTATCATTAATAGATCAATAAAAGGAAATGCAAGTTTATTGTATATTAATTTAATTTTCTTTTATTTTCAGATTGCTAATAGATAATAATAATAATAACCATATTTAACCTTGGTATTATATTAACTTTATCTTAGGACTTACCTTTTTCCATTATAATAATTTATATAATATTATTGTATTATTATGGTACAGTAGTAGAATTAACATTATAATTACAATTTATGTATTATATTTTGAATATTAACTAATAGTTAGTTAACGTTTAATCATAGGATTATATAATAATAAAGTATTAATTCATATTTAAATATATATTAAATAATACTAATCATCTAGGCATAACAAAAGAATATATATATGTGTGTGTGTGTGTGTTATTATTAGAATATATTTCTACCTATTATCTTAATACTAATGTTATATATATATATATATATATATATATATATATATATATATATATATATATATATATATATATATATATGCATGTTATCACTAATATAGAGGATTTATATTAACTTAGATTAATAACTAACATAGCACTGATATTAGGATAACATAAAGAGATACTCAATATAGTGATATTAGACTAATAATTAGCGTTAAGTTGATATAGTAATATCGATTAGTAACTAACCTAACCATAGTATTAGAGAAGTAATTAACATATATTAAACATAGTTTTCCATTAGGACTAACCATTAGTATTAACTTTGATATACTAACATATAGCTTAGGATAAATATGATTAGGAATAACTTAGTTGTGGCTTTGTTGAACCCCAGATCAGCTTAAGGGTCATTCTCTTGCCTGATTAGCAAGGAGAATCGATTTGATGTCCCTGCCTATTGGTAAGTAAAGACACATCTTAAACTGATAGCAATAGGGAAAAGGTAACTGGACCTAGTTTACCAATTGGAACCACCATTCCAAACGAAAAATGATTTGATCTAAGGTCCAGATTGGGTGGTCTCTTTTATAATTTTGAGGCAGAGAATTTCGAGCCATAAATAGAACCCCAATAAGTAATCAATCAATTTGTTGAGAGATGCAATATCAAAATGGAATCCCTATTGGGAGACCGCATGAAAAGTTAGAGGGTAAAATGAGGAAATAGATGTCGTGGTAAGCAACTAGATGGATGTAATGTAGAGGGTGAAAAATGAAAATGGAAGCGACCAAAGGTAGGGGCGTGGATGTGTTGACAGTGCTAGATCTGCCAGGGGATATCCTCGATATGAAGTCCCAACTAGAGTCTAGACCTCACACCGTTTGGAGTAGGAGTCCCAGCAGTGGGGTGTTTAATGATATGCCTTGGATTTCAAAACGCATAGATTGGTGTATGGTGACTTTGGTTAAAGCAAGTGTTTGACCCCGTGGAAAGTCATTATGATGCATGAGTGGTTCTAACAACAAAGGATAAATGAAGTGTGCCCCTTGGAAGCCTGTAATAGTATGCAGCTTGAAAGGAACACACGAGCTAAAAAGGCATCACACAAACTAACAAGTAGAATAGTCCACAAGTTAAAGGTGACAAATTAAAACATAAGCACAAATTCAACTGGATGCATACAAATTCAAACAAAATATTTCATAAGCATATGCGTAAGTTAAACAACATACATCACAAATATAACCAGATTAGTCCAACTACATTTACAATATAGCATGAAGACGTCGCGACTCTGATTTATATATTATAAGTGAAATTTCCATTCATACATACAACATGATGAAGCACTTTCCCCAATAGTGGAACATAGAGTCAACAACACTTGTTCCTCCCACAGAAGTATACTCCCTCTACGCTACAGAGAAGCCAAGGCTAACACAAAACTCCCAAGCCTTCTATAAGCCTAAGCCTAGCCAAAAGCTTGGCTCCCAAAAGTGTTAGATTTTGTAGCATCGATATGTTCTAGCCTTGAAATTTTGTGGAGAGGCTAGAATACATGAGATCTCCAAAACCCATAAATTGTTTATGGAAATTCCGCCTAGAAATGACGTAATTATATTATTGGTCAGTTTTTAAATATTTCCTACCTAAGTCTAAAATTAGGGAATATGACTAATTAGTCATAATTAATTAAGCTAAGGTGTGAATGTTCTATAGACCCACACGGATCGACTTCAAGTTAATCCTCGATTAAGATCTAACCTTGTCTATTAAATTCTTAGGAAACGATTATAAGAAGAAGTCGATGGGGCGTGGAGAAATCACTTAAGAAGTTCAATTTTATTGGTAGATCGATTTCCATAGTAGCATCTATGAGTTGTCGGAGAGAGAGTCAGTAAGATCAAAGCAGTGAGAGAGGGGCAGAGATAGTGAAGCTAGAGGAGGCATTCTAGATATGATGAGTGCATTTTCAGAGAGGCAGAGGAGCCACAGTGAGGCTGACGCAGGGGAGCTCAGTAGCCTCTAGAGGCAATTTTGTATTTGATGGGGATAAGCAGAGTTTCAATGCCAAAAGTTGGACAGAGGTTCCATAGGCTAGGAGATACAATTTCCTAGACAGTAGCTGACCAGACAACTTGAGGAGAAGTTGTTCGGAGTTGAGTGCAAAAGTGACTATGCAGAGCCAGTTTGGACGACTAAATTTGAGTAGAGGCAAGAGCCCGAATTTTCTAGTGGAGTGAGAAAATTTCTCACTTGATTTTTCTTGCCAATTTTTCAATGTAGGATTGTTAGTTTCAGAATCTAGTTGTATTCATATTATTTCACTGCTACATAATAATAAAACCCTCAACTGCTTCACTGGTTTTCCCAAGTTTCGCTTTTCCGGAGACTTTCGTCGAAAAATAACTATGTTATTTTATGTGTGTGTGCTAGTATTTCTTCCAGTGTTTATTTTCTTCCAAAATTTATTTGTGTATGTTACAGTGTGATTGATTCAATATTTGTTATAGCACACAATAAATAAATTGTTAAAAGTTAATTAAACAATTAGGAGAATTATTTCCAGTTACTGCAATAGGATTATGGTTCACAGAATTTTCACAAAAACCCAATTACAAGAGTTATGAGGATGTATTTATAACCAAAGGGGGGTGACTCTTGGCATGCCCCCTTGGTGAACCTTCGACTCCCCTCATTACTCCTCCCGTTACATATGACTCTTCACATTCCATCATAGACACATGGAATTTCATTCATTTAATAATTACAAATAATATTATGATTTCCACTCGTACCCATATAAGACAAAATAGGGTAGAGAAAACTTGACAACCTAACAAGGAAAAATACTATGATGCTGGTGTTGGGGTGAACTCAAGCTGAGCATCTTGGACTTAGTGTTTCTCGGTCACGTACTCATGCCAAGCTTGGTATTGTGCGACGGTCTCCCTAAAATGCGAGATAATGTTAGGCTAGAAGCGAACTCTTGCTTCCAATTCATTCGGGTACAATATCTTGGAATCAATCTTCACATATTCTTCAATCAGGTGCAACATGGATTTAATCGAAAATAGGCCAGCAATGTAGGTATGCAAGGTCTGTCTGTTGATATTCATGTCCTCTCGGGTGGCTTCCTGCTCCAACTGCTACAGGTGCTAGTCAATCTCTTGTCTAACTTTCCCCTTGTGTTTAGCCTCATTGAGTGTACCAATTGATGGGATTTCGTGGGTTCTCACCATGAAATGCAAGTTGTCGTAGATTTGTCCATATGCAGCCTAAATGATTCCGATGAACAAGGTGATTTGCTCGTTGTTCTGGATTGGCATCCGAACTTTGGCTTTCTCTAACTCTGCCTGTGGGTTCATCTTCTTTACAAATGTGAGTGGTGCGTCCATGTATCGAATTGTCCACTCATGCATGGTAGCGATGGCAGTTTGTATATTATTGAGGATTCTGAAAAACTCTCTGCTCTGCCATAGCAAGTCATTCAGGTGGACTGCCATAGCAAGTCATTCAGGTGGACTGCCTTATGCATGGTTACCAACTCCTCGTAAAGATCTCGCATAGTGTATCCAAGTGCGGATACTTAAGTAAGTATCGCTGCTCTTATCTCCTCACAATAGACATGTGTTGACGATGCGCTCTGCCATGCTTCATGGAGTTGTTCATTCTCTTGTTGAAGTGACTGTATGTTTTGTGCTAACTTCTTGTTCTTGGAAACCAAAAAATGGGTGTTAAATCTAGCTACTCTTGCAAAGGCCTAGTTGACATAAAAAATAACATTCAGATTCATGCCGGTGTCCGCCACGATCACCCTTTCTCTCATGAACGTGTGTGATGTGTGATCATTCGAGAAATTATTTCTTCGCTCTTGTACAATATTCTTTTGCACTCATCAAATGTTAGATTGTACATGCCCATGATTGGATCATCATCAAGGGGAATCACCTCCCCTTCCTCACTCGGTGCTTGCTCAACAGCTGGAGGTGGTGGAGTCAGAGTGGTGGCATGAGGTACGTTGGGCATCATGTCCATATCTTCATTTATTGGCTCTAGTACCACTTCCATGTCTGTGATTTCAATCAATTGTTCAAGCTCTTGGGAGAATTCCTGTTCTTTCATCTGTTCACTCACTCCATCTATTGTTGGTTGATCTTGTACTTTTTCTTCAAACTGTATAGGTGTCGTATTTTCTGCTATGGCACCTTTCCTTTATTCCTCTCTCTTCTTTTGTCTCTCCTCTTGTTCTCTTCTTCTAATCTCTCGTTCTTCCTTTAATTCTTGTTTTGCTCTCTACACTCTATGCACTACTTCTTCTAAGCTTTGCTTCTCTCTCTTTCTCCGCTCCGCTCTTTGCTGCCTTTGTTCCCTCTTTGCTTCGATTTCCAAAGCTACTTTCTCAGTAAGAGGATCTTCTTTCATTTTCCATCTTTGTTCCTCTTTCGTGTGGTCTGCTACCTTCCTCTTTCATTTTTCACGTGCCAGACCGCTGCCTGTTGTTGTTGTTGCTGGTTCTGGAATTGCTACCGCCTATGGGACAACTTGAGAATTACCAGCTGTATTGATCGGCTCAAGTGGTCGGGAACAGTTATAAATGTTCTTCCATGGTTCCTCCTCTGGCCACTGATATATCTCACTGACCTAGTTGAAGTACACTCTTGCACAATATTCTTTGCAAACTCCCCTCGGATCATATAGATTGTAACTCTTGGTGTCGAACTCGAATTTGACCATGTCTTTTCTTTCAACATTTGCGGCCTTGAGATTCTTAATCTCGTATAATTTGACCTGCAAAGGAAGAGCTAGCCATGGTGCCTTCTTCGTCCTATGTAGTGCTGCTGAAAATATTGTGGAGAGGTGATAATATATCTCTTGCATGACCAATTTTTCAATGGCATATCTCCGTAGAATATGTGGCAGCTCTTGTCTGTTGAACACTCTTATCAATGTGCCATCTGGTAAGGCAAACCAATCAACAATCTCTGATATCACCTCCATAGCTTCTCGGGACATGCAAGGTGGGTCGTCCTAAAAGATGAGCTTGTAGAGTGGGATAATGAAATGATCAGTAAGCTGCTCCATGAATCCGTGATGAGTTAAATCCGAGAGTAGCTTGTAATAGATATGCATGGCAGTGTTTCTTGGTGTCCATGTCTAGTTCATGCTATGGAAATGGTTATGCGCATAGATTGCATCCAGTAAGTATGCATACATGTATAAGTGTGCTTTCTCGCCCTTAGGTGGATTGTGAGTTTTTGTCACGTGAACTCTCAACTGATGAGCGAATAGGTCTGACTAGTTGAACGACTTCCCCTCGTTCACTACCTAGTTCAACAAGATATCCCACCACTTAGGAAAGATCTATGTGTCTGATTGTGTAGGAAATACTGAGAGGGGGATGAATCAATATTTCTTATCAATTATCACTTTTAAATATTTTCAGAGAATTAGTTAATATTAAATTATTCTTGATGTTTATCCAGTAACAACAGTAAACAATAGAACACAATAGACACACAAATTGTAGGTGGAAAACCCCCTCCAGGTCAAAAACCACCGAACGTTTTTCTAATAAATTCTTTAATATTCAGCCCCAACTGAAATGAAAGGTACAACTTCATAGAATTCTAGAAAAGCATTCTTCTCCAAATCCCATTGGAAGGAGGCCCCAATGCCCTGGTTTCTTTAGTAGTCAACTGAATGGATGCCCCAAGATCCTAGACCGACCTACCACCCTGAAGAGTTCACAGGCTCCAACCTGTAGGTGACTTCATGCACAAACCTAGCACCTCCATGCCACCCTATAATTATCATAAATAAGACAAGAGTGTGGACTCCCGTACCAGGGACAATAATCCATGATACAATATGATTCACAATGATTTTATTGAACTAGACCAATCACCCAATCACACTATGACCTGCAACCCAACCATAACATTATCCAAAAATGGCATTTATACCTCCCAACAATGCCTCTCCAACTCTAGGAAAATTGACTCTTTTACAATAATGGCTCTTTTACAATTTTACAATGATGATTTTTACAATACTGACTTTTGACATGACCCAATACTTGACTTGGCATTGCTTCTTTGAACACTAACAACTGTTGAGGTATTGCTGTACTTGCTTCAACGGTACTTTGGCGTTGCATTGTCCTTCTAGTATGTGTTTGAGTTGTCCTATTGTGTCCTCCTTCCTGCACATGCATTAATGAAAAAGACCCAAACCAATATAAAAACAAAATACTCACACTGTCCTACAAACCATATGTCAGAGAAATATTCAAAATTCAAATGTAAATACATTCAACATTTATGAAAAAAAACCCAATCAAACATACATACAAAATACTTACATTGCCTTCAAAAACACATGTCAAATATCATATTCAAATTAATATTCAAACACTAATCATACATACCTTGTTGTAGCAGACTTACCCTTGAATGTTAATGTGTTTTCCTTACTGCAATGATCCTTGAATGCATATTTTTTCTTGCCTTCTAGAAGCTCGATATTGAATATGTTGTATATGTAATTTTAGATCTCTAAGGTCTTAAATTAGATCTTGTGGTAGCCCTCTGAGTCCTCTTTCCAACCCCGTAGGTCTTATCAATATTGGATTCTTCAAGAAATAGTTATGCCCAATCTCCTACGATGACCTGATTATAGACTAGTTCACTAGAGTGAACTTTTACGAAGTGCCAAGTGTCAATGTTTCAACCTTTGGTCTTGAAAACGATACCCAACAAACTACAACCCGTACTCTTTCTATCACGTTTTATGAAATTTTAATCCAATGCTCAGAGAGAAAGTTATGACGATTTTCCCAAGGTCACTTGTTTGACATGAAATCCGGGAGCCTGCAAAAACCATAACTTCCTCAGATCATATATCCGAAAATATAGCGAACCAATATCTGAAATTCAAACACGAGCTTCATTAGTATTTCATCTCAAATGGATTTTTTTTCAGCATCTGAAGCTTCGCAAAAAAAAAAAAATTATAGCGAAAAATTCCACGATGACATGTTTTAAGTAGTGAAATCCTTACATGAGGAGGATATGAGGGTCACAATTTATATAAATGCTTTGGTTGAGAGGGTATTCAACAAGTGAATGTTGGAGGGATTTTAGGAGCTTAAAAATTATTAATTATTGACTATTCAATGACCACAACCAATGATAAGTGTCACGCCACAAACGCCACAACCCCATGGGGTTTTAGACCATTAACTGGGGTTGCTAACTTCAAACACGAATATATCTCAACCCGTGAATAATTACGTGGTGTGCCATATATCAACGGAAACATACCGAAAAGTAGAAACCATCCAAAATATCCTTGACTCAGAATATAGTAAGTTGTCAAGTAAAAATTCCTATGCAAGATCGGGGTAGCCCCTGGTGCTACTTGGGTTGACATCAATGACAACCACTAATCAAAAATCTCCCCCTTTGGCATTAATGGCAACACAAGTACTCCCCATGTGATCATGACACCTCTTCCTACAACATTCTCTCCCCCTTTGTCATTAATGGAAAAGGGTAACTCACCCGAAAAAACATCATCCTACGGACCAGTACACACCTCAACTTCCCTTGTTCTTTTTTTTTACTTACTTAGATAAGAGAAAGAGTCTAATGAGAACTTGGGAGAATCCCAAGCTTTAGGTGAAGATACTCAAATTATTCACAAGGTATTGGTTTGGTAAAGATGTCAGCAATTTGTTCCTTTGTGCCAACATATTCAAGCTTGATATTATTTTCGGTGACTTGCTCTCTAACGAAATGATATTTGATCATAATGTGCTTTATTTTGGAATGCATCACAAGGTTCTTGAAGATATTGATGGCACTAGTGTTATCGCAAAATATGGGAATAGGCTCATCAAACTTGACATGAAGATCTTGCAAAGTTTTCTTCATCCATAGAACTTGAGTACAACAAGCTACTGCCATGATATATTTTTCTTCTGCTGTGGATAACGAGATTGAAGATTGTTTTTTAGTTAACCATGAAACAAGGCAACCACCTAGATAGAATGTTGCTCCACTGGTACTCTTTCGATCATCAACACCTGCCCAATCTGCATCTGTATAAGCTTGGATAACTAGATTATTTCCTTTGGGATACCATAAACCACATTCTATTGTGCCCTTAAGATATCAGAGAATTATTTTGACAACAAAAATATGAGATTGTTTTAGTGCTGCTTGGAATCTTGCTACTTGTCCAACTACCTGCATTACGTCTGGCCGAGAAGCTGTCACATATAGAAGACTGCCAATCATAGATCTATACAACCTCTGGTCCACATCCTTTGACGAATCATCTAAACTTAACTTGCAACCTGTTACCATTGGGGTAAAGATAAGCTCGCAATATTCCATCTTGAATTTCTTGAGCATTTCCTTGATGTAATTTGTTTGATATATAAATATTCCTTTATCTTGCTGAGATATCTGAAGCCCTAAAAATTATGTCAGCTTTCCAAGCAGAGACATTTCAAACTCACTTTGCATCTTTGTGGCAAAGTTTTTACTTAATCTGTCATCATTTCTTCCAAAAATTATATCGTCTACATATACGTCGATAATTGTTAGGTTATCTTGATCCACTTTCACATAGATATTGTTGTCGATGCTTCCTTTCTTGAATCCTTGTTGATGTAGATACCCATCAAGATGAGCATACCAAGCTCTAGGAGCTTGCTTGAGACCATATAGTGCCTTATTTAATCTGCAAACATAATCTTCCTTTTCAGAGAGAAGAAAACCTTCGGGTTGTCAATGTAAACTTTTTCTTCCAATTCACCATTTAGAAAGGCTGACTTAACATCCATTTGGTAGAACTTGATTTTTCTCGAGCATGCATAAGCAAGAAACATTCTGATAGCTTCCATTCTGGCAATGGGAGAAAATGTTTCTTCAAAATCAATTCCTTCAACTTGTGCATATCCTTTGCAGACTAATCTTGCCTTATTCCTGGTAACCTGTCCATTCTCATTCAATTTGTTTATGAAGACCCATTTAGTTCCAATAAAATTTTTATCCTATGGTCATGGAACCAATTCCCAAGTATCGTTCTTCTCAATTTGATCCAGTTGTTCATTCATAGTTGCTACCCAGTGTTCATCTTGACTAGCTTCCTCAAAATTGCTAGGCTCAAAAGTTGTTAAAAGGGCAAGGTGGACTTGTTGTGATGAATGGATTTGCCGACTTTTTATGGTTCCAATTCCTTCATTTATGTTGCTGATGATTTGATTTGACAAATGATTCTTTTGACACCATTCTTTTAAAGCTTTTGGAGAATTTTCTTGTACATCTTGCTGATCATTTCTTATTTCGTCTTGGTTGATTGTTGTTTCCTTATTTGATTGGTCTTTTTCTAGAGCTTCTTCTTCATCCTTCACATATTCTCCCTCAGATCCCTCAGATTTTCTTGAAGGGAAAATTTCATCTTCATCCTTTGTAACACAATCTTCATCAAAAGTAACATTTATGCTTTCCACTATTTGTTTTCACCTCATATTGTAGCTTCTATAAGCCTTCCTTTTGCGTGAATAACCAACGAAATACCTTCATTGACACAAAAATCGAACTTGCCCAATTTTTTTATCTTCTCTTTTGATGTAGCATTTGCTTTAAAATATTTTGAAGTATTTGACATTAGCCGGTCTTCCTTTCCATAATTCTTATGGAGTCATGTTACATTTGTTCCTTAGAAAACCTCTGTTTATAATGAATACGGTTGTATCAATTACTTGTACCTAGAATTTATCATCTAATTTTGAGTCATTTAACATTGTTCTAGCCATTTCCTGTACAATTATGTTTTTTATTTCATCAACTCCATTTTGCTACAGTGTTCTGGTTGTTGAAAATTGCCTTTTTATTCCATTTTCATCATAGTACTACTGAAATAACTCAGAAGTGAATTCTCCGCCATTATCTAATCTCAGACATTTGATATTCTAAGCAGTTTCATTTTCAACCAATTCCTTATAGATTCTAAAACACTCTAATGCCTCAATCTTTTTCTTTAAGAAGCTTATGGTTGTCATTCTAGTGTAATCATCTATCATTAGCATAAAATTTAATTATTCATATAAACCTTTTGTTCTCATAGGAACACATAGATCAGTATGTACTAATTCCAATGGACGTGATGAAAAGTGTTCTTTTGTCTTGAACTCAACTTTTGTCTGCTTGTTGTGCCGACAAGATTCACATATCGTACTGGTCGGTTCTGAAATTTTAGGCATTTCTCTTACTGCTTCCTTCTTGTTGATCATGAGCAAATTGTCGAAATTTTTATGTCCCATTCGTTTGTGCCATAACCAACTTTTGTCTTCTTTTGCCAAAAAGCACCCTTTAGGTGTCTCATCCAAAACATATATGTCATTTAGAGCTCTTCTTGCTGTAGCCACAATTTTACCAAACTTGCCTTTCCTGATTTCACATTTCTTAGAGTTAAATAGCATCGTGTGTCCTTGATCGCACATTTGTCCAACATTGAGCAGACTGTGATTCATATTTTCAACCCACAAAACATATTTCGCTAATTCATTCTTGCTTCCGAGTGTGACTATACCTACTTCTATGACGTTTGAAGACCCGTCATTTCCAAAAGACACTGTTCCATACTTATTTTCCTTCAAGGATATGAACTTATTCCTATCTCCAGTCATATAAGTTGAGCAACCACTATGAACATACCAAATGTTTCTGTTGCTTTGAGCCTTGAGAGCGATAACACATTTTTCAGTCTTCTTTTTCCATATTTGTTCATTCTGATTTTGTGAGAATTCCTTTGAAGAAATTCCAAGTCTACAATCTTTAGTCAGGTGTCCAAAATTGTTACATTTTTAACATTCGAAATCATCTCTCAAATGATCAAATCTGTTAATATTATGTTGAGTTACTGAATATCTCTTTTTGAAATATATCCTAAAACTGTATTTATTCCAAACATACGTGTGACATTCTATAGCTCTATGTCCAAACCTTCCAAAAAATAACAATGACCATAGAATATAGGTTGATACATGGGAGAAAATATTCTTCGAAGAATTGCCTTCCATGGTTCTTCCTGCGAGTCCTGATCTCTTGAGTTAGCGTGGAGATCTACCTACTTGTTATATTTTTCATATCCATCTTCTTTTGTTGTCATAGAAGGACTTGGCTACTTTATATATTTTTATTTTTAACCAATACGAGTCTTGTCACTATTTGATCGTTGATTGTTGATGATTTCTTCCAATGCCTTGGAGCTGTTGGTGTATTTTTGAAGAGTTTTTCCATTTTTTATTTGCTTTCGTAGAGAAAATATTTCAGCTTCCAATGCTTCTCTTTCCTTGTTGCTTTCCTTTAATTCTTCCTTGAGAAATTCTTCAACTCGTTTGTATTATTCAAACTTGATTATAAGATTTAGGACATGTTCCTTTTCTATATTTAATTCGTATTCAAGAGTGTTGACATGCTTCTTCTCTAACTTGAAATCTTTGATAACCCTGATCATTTCGTTTTGAAATTCAATCGTAGTCATCTCTTCTTCTTCGTCAAATGCTTCTTGCTTATTATGCTTGGCCATAAACAATACTCTTCTGTTGATTTCTTCTTCATTATCATTGTCTTCATCAGATGAGGAGCTATATTCTTTGGAGAAGAAACTATTCTTAAACCATTTCTGCTTGCCTTACTTGTTGAACTTCCTCAGACCTTTCGTTCCTTTTGTAACAACCTCATTTTTGTGAGGACACTTGGCTACAAAATGCCCAACATCACCACAACCGAAACATATCAATGGAAGTTTACCTTTGAATTTCCCCATACATGTTCTCATTTTTCGCGTGAAGTAGGAAAATGATTTATCTGAAAATTCTTCTTCATCTTCTTCCTTACAACTACAAGTTTTCACTTTCGGAGTATGCATGTCCTTACTAGTTTTATTGGATGCGAAAAATGTTGTTTCTAGGTGAGATGTGTCGTCCTCTTCTTCAATCCTCATTTCATATGCCGTAAGCACTCCATGCAATTCATCTTTTCTAAGATTGGCTAGATTCGAACTATATTCCAAGACAGATAACTTTGGGTTGAATCTTGCAGGAAAAGTTCTAAGAATCTTTTAGACAAAAAAATTTGTGTCGATAGGTTCTCCCAAACCTTCCAATGCATTTTTTATTTCATCAACACATTGTAATTGTGCATAAATATTTTCATCTTCCTTCATTTTTAGTTGCTCAAAATTTTCCCTGTAAATTTGAAGCTTTTCTTCTTTCGTGTTTGAGTCACCTGCATATACATTCTCAAGCTTGCCCCATACTTCTTTAGCGGTTTTGCAACTTAGTACCTTTAAGATAGACATTCGATAAGCCCATTGATAATGATATCTTTAGCCTTTGCATCATATGCCATATTTTTCTTACCTTGCTCATCCTGGGTTGTTGTAAAGCCTTTCTCAATGATTTCCAATACTTCGTATCCTTGCGCCAACAAATGAACCTGCATTCTTCCACTCCAAAGTGTGTAGTTATTTCCATTGAATAGAGGAACTCTATTCTTAGTATACCCCATGATCTCCTTCCATTTGTTAGACTACTATTGAAGGAACCAAGCTCTGATTCCAATTGTTGGAAATACTAAGAGGGGGCTGAATCAATATTTCTTATCAATTAGTACTTTTAAATATTTTCAGAGCATTAGTTAATCTTCAATTATTCTTGATGTTTATCCAGTAAAAATAGTAAACAATAGAACACGATAGGCACATGAATTTTAGGTGGAAAACCCCCTTCGAGTCAAAAACCACCGAATGCTTTTCTAATAAATTCTTTAATATTCAACCCTAGCTGAAATGAAAGGTACAACTTCATACAATTATAGAAAATAATTCTTCTCCACTCCCACTGGAAGGACACCCCAACGCCCTGGTTTCTTTAGTATTCAACTGAATGGATGCCCCGACATTCTAGACCGACCTACCACCTTGAAGTTTTCACAAGCTCCAACCTGTAGGTCACTTCATGCACCAACCTAGCACCTCCCTGCCACCCTATAATGAACAGAATTAATACAAGAGTGTGGACTCTCATACCAGGGACAATGATCCACGATACAATATGATTCACAATTATTTTATTGAACTAGAAAAATCACCAAATCACACTATGACTTGCAACCCAACCATAACATTATCCAATTGTTGTCACTCGTAGAGATAGTCTTCAACTGCGGGAGACCAGTGCATAAGACATCTTAAAAAAGCAGGAGGTCATCTAGGTTTTCTTCATGCTCTTGGCAGGGACCTCCTAGGTATTAACTGGATGGAATTGTTTTGATATGTGGTTCTAGATCACAAGGGGAGCAAAGTAATAATTGTGAACTTTTATTGTGAGAGAAAAGGCTTACTTAGAATGGGCCTGTGGCCGCAATGAAATTTGATTTGCTGCAAATAGGGCTGGATGTGGAACCAAAGAACAGTCCTTAAGGGTAATTGGAATAGAAACCACGAATAATCAAGATGGTAAGTCAGAGTGAAGCAGGCTTACAAAGGCATAAGAATCCACCCTTCAGAAACTTAGGAAGAAAGCAGGTGAGATAAGAATTTTGAAACAGAAATCATGCACCGAGCCTAATTAAGGCAGCATTATAGATCATTATACGAGTATTATTCTAGATAAATTCATAAATAACCTATAGACCACCTGCATTCCGAAAGCATGATAACAGGAAGGAAAATATGATGGAACAATGCAATAAAAAAAACCAAACACAAAAAAGACATACATACTGTTCATAAGTCTAGTAGGAATCCATTCTTGCAAAAAACAGTCATTATATTATTTCTTCAAAACGGCTCTTCAGATATACATTAAGAGAAAATCTCAAAAATACAAAATTTGTTGCGCAGATTATACACTTCAAACTTCCAGAGAATTCAGAACCTGTACTTTATCTGTGAGTTGGCCTTTTATAGCTGTTACATGGGCAGCGTGGCCAAATATTATTCAAACCAAATATTCCCTGCTAATATTACAGTTTCCCATCTAAATAAAAAATGATGCGGCATAATGGCATCACATCCGAATCAGTATTGTCCGACGCAGACTATAACAAAAACATAAAAGAAACATAAAATGCAGATAGTGCGTAGGCTAAAACCGAGATTTCACCCTATTTTACATTACATGGAAATTAAAAATCAAAAATAAAAACAAAGGCCGCATGGGCTTGATCATGATGTCCATTAGTTGGTACGACAAGGAGTGCCTGAGCCTTCTAAGTGGCGTGATTAGACTGAAGACATGGAGGAGCCATACTGATGAGGCAGCGGGGGTGGTAGTCGCTGTGAAGTAGAGGAAACTGGAGGATTCACGTATTCATAGCACTTTTTCCATATAATTTCTCTGGGTTGCTGTGATGCGATGTAGGATTCGAACATAGATTGCAATTGTGTAAGCTCTGTATAATCCAGGCGGACAACAAAGAATTTCTTGACCTAAGCGAGAAGGAAGAATTCCTTACGCAGTGCAGTTACAAAGGTTTCTGCCTTTAGCCAGGAGGTCTTCTCTAATGTTACATCTGCCCTACACTTGATCTCTGACATTTTTTGATCATAAGCGGTTAGGGGAAGCAGTGCACCTGACTACTGATCCTAGCATAGTGGAAGGCCAGCTTCTACCAACTTTTTCCATTCCTAATTGAATCTCTCCACTCCCTTTGACACCAGTGCTAAAAACCCTAACGTTTTCACGCATGCATCCTCTTTCTCAATCATCTTGCTGACCTCCATGATAGTCCTAAAAGGGTCGACCACTCCTTGGGTGCTCAATTCTTCAGACGAAAGCTTGTTGAGATACCTGACATATTTATTTGTTGTTGTTGCCTTCTCTTCTCCTTCCCTACGACCAACCTCCAGTTGCACCTTATACTCGTGAATAGAAATCTTCTTGTCGTTGGTCAGCACGAGGAGCTCGCAATGCTGCCTGACCTCTATTATGATCTCTCCCAGACCATTTTCCTTGCTTCTATCAAATACATGTTACCTTTAAGCTATGCTTTCAACTCTTTGATAGACTTCTCATGTCCCTGGGCTTCCTTGCGGAGGTTCGCTACCTCTTTTTGTAGGGATGAAACCGTCTTTTGATTCTCTGCGTATGCAGCTTTGGCCTCGTCTAGGAGCCAGCAGGTAGTGGGTGTTTCATCTTCGGACATCCTCAGATCTGTCAGAGCCTTGGTTATTTGTTCTGGTGCACTCTGTGGATCTTCTGGAACATTAACTACACATGTATGCTCACCCCACTTAAGTTGTAGCTCTGACAACCTCTTATTTAGCCCAATGATTTCCTTATCCTTTTGAGCAATCTCTTCCTCCCTTTGAGCGAGGGAATCAGCGAGGACCTTTTTTTCCCTTTCCACGGGGGCAAGTTCCTTAGTCTAAATATGTTCAAAACAAGGGATATTTAATTTTCGCCTCAATTCTTGTACCTCCAAATCTGATTTGGTGAGAAGGGATTGCAATGCTGAATTGGCATCAACTCCCTTCCCTCTTATGATTTTTCTGCACTTCTCTAGCTGAGTAGCAACAGATTTAACGCTAGCCCTTTCCCTTTGCTGAGTGATCTTTATTTGAGTCAATTTCCTTTCGGCCCTCTGTAGTGCGACTGTATGTTTTACTACCTCAGTCCGTAGCATGTCCCTGATACACTGGTGAAAATCTAACTTATCCGGCAGGGGAATGGAACCTGGATTTAGAATTATTTCCAGGGTTATATATTGGGATCCCGGAGGTACGGGATGCATGTCTGAATGTTGGATGGCCAATATGAGTTTCTCTTTATCCATATCCAGGACTGACGAGAGCTCGGTATGATGTTTATCTACAAATTGAGAAAGTTCGCCCCTCGGCCTCTCTCTCGCAGACTTGTTCTCGGTCTCAATCTGCTCATTTGCATCATATTTTCCCAATGTGACCACCTGTGAAAGCTCTGAGGGGGCTGAAGATGAGGCGAAATCAAAGGAGAGTAGGAATCCTGGTTTGTCTTTGTCAGGAACTTTGAGCAAGGAGACCTCGTCATCTGGAAATTTGGTGTCTAGGTCCTCTAGCCCTTCAGTTCTCTGCTTTTGACTGGGGTGTGCTTCCTCATCCTCCTCCATGAACCCTTGAATACCTAGGGGGTCTCCTTGTTCCTGCCTTTTTGCCTCTGTGAGCACATTATCTCCTTTTCCTTCAGCTGCTGAGGATTCAACCTCCATCTGTGTATCCAAAGGCCATGTATCAAAGTTAGCTTTCCATTCAATAAGAGGCCTAGGTTCATGCACATATGCTGTTGATTTAATATTCTTATTCGTACTTGTGAGGAACCCATTAGGATCATAGTGCCAGACATCTCCCTGACGGAAATTCATCTCTCACAACATCCTTTCCGTAGTGGAGAGGGCATGCCTTGAATTAATGGTGAAAGGGCCTTTAGATTTTGGGATTTTGAAGATGTATCCCTTTTTCGCGGGCATGAAGTGGGCTTGGTCGGCACTTAAGACCTGAAAGATGAACTCAAGGGAAAAAATCCTCATGGACGGGAACACTGATAGGTGATAAGGAGGTACTTCAGCACTGTAGATCCTAATCTCGGTGTGGTCTTTGAACATGTACCAATCACCTGTGAAATCTGTTTCATTGAACTGTAGCCAATCCTTTTGCTCAGGAAAAATTTTGGGCGGGTA
Source organism: Pinus albicaulis (assembly GCA_034641835.2). Taxonomy (NCBI): domain Eukaryota; kingdom Viridiplantae; phylum Streptophyta; class Pinopsida; order Pinales; family Pinaceae; genus Pinus; species Pinus albicaulis. Next base: position 245,030,310 of record CM076575.1, on the reverse strand, counting down.
TCTGTTGTGTATGATAACATAGGCTATGGACATGAAATCAGTAATGAATTTTTCATACCCCTTCCCCTCTGGATGCTGGAGAACTATCAGAGTCCACTCGAAAACTGATTTGGGTTGGGCATTTCTCCTGGAGAACCTGTTCAAGCCTAAGCCTTCAAACTTATTCGCATGCTCGAATAGGAATAAGTAGAAAACTAGGGAGAAATATTTGAAAGAGTAGAAGGAATACATGTCTTGGAACTGGGCTTTGATAGCCGTGGCTAGAAAGGTGGGGATATCCAAAAGGATCTCAACCTACATCATGAGCCAAAGAAACCCTAAACCTGCCTTAGTCACCATTTATGCGTCTTCAAACCCCAACATTCCCGATAGGACTGCTAAAGTAGGTTGTATAGTGCTACGGAATGTGTACAACAGAATAGACTCTGTGTGAGGGAAAGCTACTAGGCGTGAGTCGGAGATGATATTGAGGAATCCACTTTGTTTCTCTAAGGGCTTATTCGAGAAATGGTAGGAGAGAGTGATTTCTGTGAACTCGACACAGTCCTGGGAGAGAGGAAAACATAGGGATTTTATGATAAGTTGGGGAGTAATATCAAGAATATTAGTCCCCTGAGCGGAAAGGAAGATGCCCATGCACTAGATGTAAGCTTCCCCAAGCCAGACGATGAACTCCAGGAATGGATGTGTCATCGGGGTAATTTGATAATAAATATCTGACTCAACGACCCTAAATATATCTTCGCCCCTTTGCTGAAAGTCGAAGAGCTCGACTCTGGTGTGGGCTACATTGAAGGGATAGACTGGGTCGCAAAGTTGGGTGTGAGAATTAGTGAGGGGTTTAGGTCCAGGAGCAGTCCTGATCTTGCGAGCCTGAGGGGTTTCGGGTGGGAGCGTTTCATTTTTTCCATGATAATTTGAATAAACATTAAAAGGGGAAAATGAAAGGGACACAACCAAATACCTGAAATAGCAGTGAGGTAGCAAGAAAAAGCGATGCGAGATTGAAAAGCAGCCAATACTCGAGTTTTTACCTGCTTGACAGAGAAAAATACTAGTAAATAACCAGTAGATTCACAAATTCGAGAGTAGAACTTGCTACGAAAATAGGGTTTTACTGATTACCATGGCGGGGTGACACATGTAGGGTTGGCGTCATGAGGACACCGACAGTGGGACACGTGGCACATGGTTGTTGGCCGACTGCGATTGAGTAGGTGGGGGCCACGTGCCAGAAAAGAGGGGTATCGGTATTCGTACCCCCTACCGGACTTACCTTACCGTAGAACATACCTACGCCAGCTATTTAGCTTGGTGGGACCCTCTAATCTTTAGCGGGGTGGACAGAGGCCTCCATCCCTTTTTCTTCCCCCACGGAAGCGCTCTAATTGACCGCGAGGAGGGATGACATCACCTCCTTCGGCGGGTTGGCTTCGGCCACCTTTACTCCCTTCGGATGTTGACGGAACGGTCATCGGCTGCTGGTACTTTGTGAGTGGCTCCGCCACTCTCCTGTGCATGCACTGCCTTTGAAAGCGATCGATGTCGGTATCCTTAATCATGCCATCCGCCCACCAGACCGCAGAGCTTGTTTTCGCAAGCTCCTTCGTTAGCTTTGTTGTTTCTCATCTTTTGAACTTGCAGTTTTCTTTTTCTATGCACAGCCGCTCCTTTTCTGATTACTGGTGAGACCACAAGCCAACATTGGCTCCACTTGGGGATGGCATGCTCGTTCTCGAGGGTGTTGAGAACTTCGCAAACCGCCTACCTGTGTACTTGTTAATATACTCAGGGAAATTTAAAAAGCTTCAAGTACTTCTGGAAAAGAGTAAAATGTAAATGCAAGTGAAAATAAAAGATGGTATGTGTACAGTGTGAAGGATATATGCAATGGGCCCTTGCAGCCACTGTCAGTGTTGAAAGTAGGGCTTGAGGAATTTCCCGTTCACGGGCATATCAATCAGGTCCCCTTCCAAATTTTCCAATATGAAGGTGTTATTTCTCTTGACTTCTGCCACTTTGAAAAGTCCAAACCAAAGTGGATCGAAATTTTTGTTTACCTTTGTCCGCTCGTCTAACGTCCCATCGCAGCATCAGGTCGCCTGCTTGTATCTCCTTATCATTTTCTCGTTGGTCAAATAGGAATTTCATCTTTTCCTAATAGTCGGCCAACCTGATGTTTAGCAGGGCTCGTGTTTCATCCAGTTCTACTAGCTGATTCATCCTCTTGATGATGTCATTTGGTTCCTCTTCACTGTCCTGCAAAAATCAGGCCACCTGTAAAGCAAGTTGAATGGGGAAGACCGTCGCTCGGCCATACACCAGCTCGTAGGGGGACTTTCCGGTGGATCTTTTTTTGGTAATGCGATTTTCCCAAAGTGAAAATTTGAGTTGGGGTCCCAGTTCTTTTAATTCTCATTTATGGTCTTTTTTAGAATTCTTATCAAAGTCTTGTTGGATGACTTAGCCAACCCATTCCTCTGCGAATAATAAGCCATGGAGTGTCCCAAAGTGATATATATTGTTGACAAAAATTTACAAACTTGGCAAACTTAAATACCTAGGCATTATCAGTGATGATTTTAGTTGGGCACCCAAACCTAGCCATTATATTTTCCTCCATAAATTTAATCACCACCCCATCTGTGGCGTTTCTTACATGCACAAATTTGACGCACTTGGTGAAGTATTCTGTGGCAGTGAGAATCCAACGGTGTTGGTTACTGGAGGTCGGGTGCTCTCCCTGATAAAATCAATGCCCCATTGTCTGAACGGCTCTTCGACATGTATCGGGATCAGTTGTAGTGGCACAATTTTTTTTTTTTCTACAAAAGTCTGGCATTTTTCACATGCTCGGACATGGGCGTGTACATCTCCAAACAGTCGTGGCCAGAAGAAACCTGCTCTTAGGATTTTGTGAGCCGTAGACTGCCAGTTGTAATATCCGCCGCATACACCTTCATGAAATTCGGCCATCACCTCCTCCACCTCTTGCTCTGCTAAAAATAGTAGTAGAATTCGGGATGGATCCCTCCAATATAATCATCCATTTTCCACGACGTACTTCTGCGACCTTAACCTTAGGGTGCAATACTTAGCTTTGTCGAAACTGGGAGGAACCTTAGGGTAAGAAGGTATTCCACCACATCCTTATACCATGCAGACAAAAGGTATTTTACGTGCGTTCTTTGCGCTGAGGTTTCTATTCCCGACTGTACTTTTGTACCGTCTAGTGCTTCGCCCCCTTCCATGGATAGATTTATACCAGGCCTGGCAGTTGGATTCTGATGGGATTTTAGCCAACCCCTGTCCTTTATTGAGCTTAGTGAGCCAGATTTCCAATTCATATTCCTGGATTTTGGCAATCCACTTTCCCCTCTTCCCTTCACTGTCTCCTTGTATTAGAATGTCTTTCACTACTGCTATGGCGACGTAGGCAGTTATGACCGACTACAATACATATATATGAAAAGAATTTAATGATTTGACCAGGGCATAGGCCTGCTTTTCCAGGATATTATACTTTAATTATGCATCCAGCAGGACTTAACTGAAAAATGAAATAGGTTGTTTGTGCTCGTCTTCGTTCTTCTGTAACAGTACTACAGCTACTGTGTGAGGGGAGGCGAAAGAAAATATCATGAAAGGCTTACTATAATCAGGGCCTACCAGTAATGGAGCTTCAGCAAAGGCCTGTTTGATTCTATCAAAAGAGGCCCTTGATTGGGGGGTCCATTTTACTTCGTTATTTTTCTTGAGCATCTCAATAATATGTCGGACAATCTCAACATAATTGGGAATGAACCTTGTCAGGAAATTTATTCTCCCCAAGAATACCTGGATTTCCTTTTTATTCCACGAGATGGAAATGGTGTTGATCACTTCTACTCTTTTCAGGTCAATTTTCACTCCCTCCTTAGTTACTATGTGTCCCAGCAGCTTCCCTTCCTTCAAAGCGAACATGGACTTTTGGGGGTTCAATGACAGAGCGTACCTGCGGCACTTCTTGAAGGTCTATCAGAGATGTTCAATATGATCAGCATCACTCTTTGATAACACAGTGATATCGTCCAGATAAATCACTACAAACTTATCTTTCTCTCCTATGAAAGCAATATACATTGCATGTTGAAAGGTGGCACCAACATTGATTAGACCGAATGACATCTGGGCATACATGAAGGTCCCTTATGGTGTGGTGAATGTTGTTTTATTATGATATTTGGGGAGAACCACCACCTGATTATATCCACAGAAGCTATCCATCATAGACATTTGGGAGGATCCCACCACCTTTTGTAAAATGTGGTCCATCTTCAGGAGAGGGTAATTGTCTTTGAGTGGAAACCTGTTGAGATTTCAGAAGTCCACACACAATCTTATTTCTCCATTCTTCTTCCTCATCGGGACCAAGTTTTCCACCCACTCTGAATATCTCAGGGGAACAATGATTTTATCCTGCAACATATTTTTAATCTCTTTCTCAATTGCTGGGAGAAGTAATGGATTGAACTGCCTCAGTTTCTGCTTATGAGGCTTGGCGTCTCCTTTGAGAGGTATTGTTGAGCCTCAAGATTGTGCTTTCTTTCATCGTACTTTACCTCATTTTCCTTTTTCCATTGCTATCCTAGACCCAATTGATCAATGAATTTAGTTAAAATTACTTTTAGAATGATTAACATGACTGACTTGCTAAGTTTTGTGATTTTTGTCATTGTGATGCATTTTGACCGAAACTAGCTGCAGAATGCAGACATTCCGTAGCTAACCGACAATTCTGCAGCTGTCTTCACGTTTGGGTATGTTCCAGGTGGCCTCTCAAGAAAAACCGCATATGGGTATATTCCACGTCATGTCTACATTGTTCGTTGCTCACCATGAAGGAAGAAACGAATTCTGGATATGGTTTTGATACGTGGGAACACATTTAAGAAGGCAGACTTCTAGTAGGACTGTCTTAGTCCAGATTTCCTTTTCCTTTTTATGCAGCCACTTCAAGAGTCCTAATGTGATTTTGATAAGGAAAGACAATGATCCTGGAATTGTTGCAAGTCTTGTTATGTACATTTGTTATATAAACATTTGGGAAACCGAGAGCTAGGCTAGATTTTGTTCTAGATTTTGCTTAGATTCTGTGCTACATTTCTGAAGACGCAGATTGCTCTGTTCAAGTTATTTCTCTTTTAATGAAGCAGACAGTGTTGTTTTCAAAGCGTTGATTTGATTTGGAGTTAGATTCCGTCTGGTGGTAGAGGGCCCCTGCCCCCTGTACGGATTTATTTGCGTAATTTAGATAAGTATTATAGCTGCCTTTACGTTTTTGAAGTTGAATTCATAGTTGTTTTCATTAGCTACTATAGTTATACTCGTTCTAAAAACTCTTCCAAAAGAAGAAGCTCTTCCAAAAGATTATAATGATGAATGGGAAATGGCTATAGTGTTGTAGGATTTAATTGTAATCTCTTTTTTTCATCATCACAGTTATACTTATGCTAAGCACTCTTCCAAAAAATCTTTATAATGTCTTAAGCATGATTGTGATCTTGAATGCTTTAGTTGTGTGTTTTTACTAAGTACCATAGTTGTTCTTGCTCTTAAAATGCTTTTCCAAAATATCATAATGATGGGTAGGAGATAGCTATGATATCTTAGTTTTTCATTTCTTTCAGTCTTTATGTTTGCATTTGCACTGAATTGTACAGTTAGGATTGTTCTAAGAAACTCTTCCAAAATAACAATCATGATGGACAAACAGACTGTATAATTCCATAGAATAATGCATGATAGCCTAGTTAGGATACTCCGGAGTTTAATTGCACTTAACTCATGCTCAGTTATTTTGTTTTAAGTTTGATAATGACTTGTAGTTCAGCATTGTTTTAGGCTAGTGACATTTTAAGTTCAGTTTTAGCTTAGCTCATTGCATTTGCACTCCATATTCAGTTGTCATTTACTGCATATTAGATTACTTCAGTTGTTAAACTTAACAAAACAACCTTCATTATTTACAAACCTCTTCTTGTTCTAAAATCTACAATTGATTCATAACCACATGAATAGAAGACAATATCATTTTAAGGCCTAAAGTACTTCTGCAACTTCCTTATCATCTCACAAACAAACATTTTCTCAAAAGACTATTTCAAAAATCCATAACCTTTGAGTGAAGTGTAGTGTTATCAAACTAAGTTGCAGAATAGAGTTAGGAACTAGTCTTAGAGTAGAAGATCTTATGATGGTATCAATGTTTTACTCCAAATATGCTTCAACAAATCTTTAATCAAGGATAAAATGTTGCATCATTATAAGTTAGTTGTTTAACTGTTTAGTTAGGAGGATTTGCACACTTAGTTGACCATGTCTCAAGCTCTCTCTCAAAACGCCTTTGATGAAAGAATTTGACAAGTTGAGTTTGTGTTTTGAATCATTTGCTTAAAATTCATTATCAAGCTTTGTTTTTGCTTAGTCATAGTTTAGATTTGATTATGTTTTTAGTATTGCATTTTCATTTACCATTTGACATCAACCAATTAGGCTTCACTCTGTTTTTCTTAATCATTAGCTTCCTTCCATTAGCTTTCTAGTCATTTTCCTTGTGAACATAAAGCCACCAAAAGATCAAAAACATCATAAATCATCACAAAAGACCAAAAACATCATAAAACACTACACACAACGCATTAAGAAACAAACACCTAGGTACATACAATACACTTCACTTCAGCAATTTACCAACCCTGGTTGACAATTAAATGAGCTCAATTTAGGAGACTAGATTGAGACCAAACATTTTGGCGCCGTTGCCGGGGAAGTGAAAACTAGGTAACCTTTGTTTCTTAGCATCCAAAAACAATTATATGCGTAGGGAGAGAGATTCAAGGGGAAGATTTATAAGCAACAGAGGCAGAAGTTTGATTTCTAGAACACCACTTGTTTCATCTAGATCCAGAGCTAGTACACCTTCAACTCAAACCCATCTTCCATCCTTTACTGATCCTGGACTTCCAGAAGATCTAAGGTCACCTATTCCAGTAGAGAAACCTTCCACTTCATCCACCGAACCTGCTATAGAAGAAGATCTAAAGACTCCTGTTAGGGACACAAACCTTTCTACTTCCACAGGAGAGTCAACCATGGCAGAAGAAGGAGGAGGAGGAGTTGTTAATGGAGAACACACATTATTTGGAGGAGGTAGAGGTAGAGGTAGAGGTAGAGGAGAAGGAGGAAGAGGAGAAGGAGGTAGAGGTGCAGATGGAGGAAGAGGTAGAATAGGAAGCTCTTTTGGGTTCTCTATACTTGATGAAGAAACCAATACAACCATGAAAAACATTTCACCTTCTGTCCTTCCGAACTTCTATGGACTTAAAACTGAGGATCCTGAAACTTTCTTATTCGAATTTGAAGTGATGTGTAGAACTTATGACTATCTACAAGATGCTCAAAAATTGAAATTATTTCCTTCAACTCTGAAAGGAGCAGCATTGAAGTGGTTTATGAGTTTAAACAGTAGTTCCATTAGAACATGGGAAGACATGAAACAAGCATTTCTAGAGAGATACTTGGATTATTGTATGCCGGTTAATCATAAGGAAGAAGTGTTCAAGATGTTACAAAAAGAAGACGAAAACTTAGAAGATTTGTTGGAAAGATTTAATTACAACATAAAAAGGGCAAAAATGGAAAATCTAGATCAAGACACCTTAAAAGCTCTTTTGTTGAAAACAATTAGGGATGAATGGTTGGATATTCTTAACATGATGGGAAAAGGGGATATATCACAACTTACATTACCTGAAATATCGGAGTTATGTATTAACCTTTCAAGAGGGAAATCTAAAACTGTCAAAGGTCCAAGAGATTCCGCTCTTGCAAGGGCAAGTAAATCTGCTTTTGGGACAGTAAGTAGATCAAAAATTGGACACATGCTTGATGATTTTAAGTCTGACATCTTAGGGAGTCTTAGTGAACAAATAGACACCCTCAAGATACAAAACAAGCAAAAGGCTGAATCTGATGCCTTGGCAATCTTTTGTCCCAAAGGTAGAAAGAAACATGCCTTGAGAGAGTGTCCTTTGGATGCGTGTTGTAGAAACCGCAGAAGTCATTTGTTCAAAAACATGAAACTGGTGAATTGTCCTTCTCTTCCTGGTCTCAAGGTCTTCTTTCAGGAGGAAACTCCTACAGATTCCACAAAGTCTCTCAATTTTGTATCTAGAAGACCTTGGCAGGGACCTCAAACACAAGGATTCCATGATCAAATGTATAGTCAACCTCCACCTTGGAATTTTTGGCAGCAACCTTGGCCCCAATTTCAAAATCAATCTCAGTCTTGGGCACAAGGAACACAAAGTCCCTATGGAAGATACTCTCCATACTATCAGTATCCACCATCCTATCCACCATATCCACATTTTTATCCTCAAAATCCTCAACAAAATTTTCCTCAAAATCTTCAATAAAATTTTCAACAAAATCCTCAACAACATCATCAGAACCAACCACATCAAAATCAACCACTTTCATTACCATTCCCTCAAAAATCAAATCAATTGCCTGCTCAACCCATACCAAACCCCAATAATAAGAACCCTCATAATACATACATGATAGAAGGCCAACAGTTTCCAACTTATTTAATTACTCCTCTAGACCTTAGTGATGTTCAACTTAGGTCTGGAAGGATACTTGAAAAGAGGAAACCTTCTGTGATCATACAAGAACAAGATAATTCTGAGGAAGACTCCCTACGGGTGAATAAAATTCTTGAGGAAGACACATCCTTTCAAGACCCAAACACCGAAAAACTAAAACAAAAAATCCAAAAAATCCAACTCCTGTATTAGAGCAACCATCCACATCTACTTCTATACCTCCCTTTCCGGAAAGATTACAAATTGATAGAGGTGTAGAAAAACAAATCATGGTGCCTAATTATGATTTCTTAGATGAATTGAGAAATGTTTGCATTAAAATCCCATTATTGCAAGCCATCAAGGAAATCCCAATTTTAGCCAAAACAATAAAGGAGTTGAGTATGAAGACAACAAGAAAAAGAATAAGAGAAACCAAGAAAATTCAACTGGTAGGACAAATAGTAGATATTATGATGGGCAAGATTGCTATTCCAAAGTATCTTGACCCAGGAAATCTAGTTGTCAAAATTCACATCAATGGAATTGAAATTCAAAACACACTCATTGACTTAGAAGCAGCAATAAATATCATGAGTAGACAAATCATGGACAAACTGAAACTTCCTAATCTTCTCTTTACACCCACACTATTACAATTAGCAGATAGATCTGTGATCAAACCAAATGGGGTAATAGAAGACATTCCAGTGTCCCTAGATTCTTGGGAGTACCCTGTGGATTTCATGATCCTAACTCCTAAGAATAATCTAGGAGGCCATCTTGTTATACTAGGAAGACCTTGGTTGGCTATAGCTGATGCTTTTATTAGTTGTAGATCCGGTGATATGTACATCTCTGATGGTAGTTCAACTAAAAATTTCACTTTATATCCTCCAGCTAGGACAATTACAGATCTAGATGACACTCAATGGATAGAGGATGAGGAAGATTTACAACCTCTCTTCACAATTTCAGAAATTAGTGAAGATAATCAAATTCTAAATACTCTAGAAAACTTTGAATCCTCTCTAGAACATAAACATGAATCATTTCAAGAGGGATCCAACATTGAGTTTTTGTCATCAAGGCAGATGTCTCTTCATTCTATGGACAAATTTGGCAGCTCTACAAGTGAAATTTTTCCAGGCAAAACTTTGAACATAAACAAGAACCTAGAAAAATTTCAACAAGAAGAGTTAGTCAAAGTATTACAGAGACATGGAGATTAACCGTTCCGGGCCAAGCCCACGACCTTTTCCCAAGGATTTTTTTTCGCGCTCGCTCTGCAACTCTTGGGCTCGGCTCTGCCCTGCTGCCGATCTGGGCGCGAAGCTCTGTGTCGCCGGAGAGGCCCCTCTGGTGTGCATGGCGCTCTGGACTTGTGTGGTTTTGGCCCACGAGTGAGATTCTCCTGTGTATCGTTAACTCTGGAGGTCGGTCTGAGTTTGTGTATGGGGTGATCCCCGTCCCTCAAACCCCAGCCATGACGAAAGGAGGTGACTCCCTCCCGCCTTCTGATCTAGATGCATTCCGATCTCTTTTTGCTGCAGCAGATAAGTGGCCGCCCTCGGTCTCGCAGCAAAAGTTCGTTAAAAAGCTGGACAACATTCCTACGGTGTCTCTACCGGTGGATGATGCTTGTAGATCAGCGCTAAACCTAGCCGAAAGGGGCCTAATCGGCCAGTTCACAGGGCTATGGCCATCCCCGAAAGCAGTAGATGATTGGGTCAAACGAAACTGGATTCCACTGGTTATGGAAGGAATAAAAAGTCATTTTTTAGGAAAAGGGTTCTTCGTCTTCGTGTTTGACAGTGCGGAAGACTGAAGCTTGATCTTCAGAAACGGGCCATATTTCATGGGCCCCCAAGGGTTATATTTGAACAAATGGTCTCCAGATTTTGACCCTGCTCAAGATGTGCCCACAGCCGTACCTGTATGGGTGTGTCTCCTGCATCTCCCACTCCACTGCTGGAGTCAGAGCTCGCTGCAATCCATTGGTAATGCCCTTGGTAGGTATATTGATCAGGCCCCGAGGAAGGATCAGTTCTCCTGCGCTCGCATCTGTGTGGAAGTCGATCTGGAGGTCGAGCTCCCTGAAGCCATCAAACTCTCGGTGGCAGACTGGTCGCACATTCAAGAGCTAGATTACGAACAACTTCCCTTTAAATGTCGACATGGCCATGAATATGGGCATTTTGCAAGATATTGTAAAAAAAAAACGAGGAAATAGCAGAGAAAGAAAAAGGCGAACAGTGGAAGCAAGCAAAGAGAACAGCAAGCAGCAGACAGAACAATAAAAACAAAGCAAAAGAGACAGGGAACAAAACAGGGCAAGAAGACGTAAGAAATCAAAACAGTGGAAGTAGGGAAGCTAACAGCATTGCAAGAGACAAAAACCCATTCGAAACTCTTACACCACCGTCAGATCCTCCAGAGGCCGAGCAGGAAGATCTACCGCAGCTGAATAATGCAGACAATCAAGAGCCAGGTAACATCCCAAACCCGACCTCTAGCAACACTTCTTCTCCTTCATATGCTGACATTTTAAAACAAAAGAAGAAGAACCTAGAAAACACAGGATCATCTGATGAAGAAACCTTTGAAAGGCCATCAAAAAAAGTGGGAAGAAGAACAAACAAGGAAACTAGGGAAGAAGAATCAGAACGACAGAAAACCCTAGGCAGTCAAACTACCATTGAAATGACCCTCGGGAGAAATACAAGACCAAGGGCGCCCAAGGGAGGAGGCCCCACCCCATCAAGTGGTAAATGATGCAGTTGGTCTCTTGGAATTGTAGGGGACTGGGAAATCCCAATAAGGCAGAGGCTATCAAAGACTTATTGAAGATGGAAACCGCGGACATTCTTATGCTCCAAGAGACCAAAATAGAAGGGGAAACCCTTCTAAACACTAGCATTATGAAATGGAAATATGATATTGGAAAGGTTGTCAGTGCAAGGGGCTCGGCCGGAGGAATAGGCACATTCTGGTCAAAAAACTCCTTCTCTTTAGAACGATTCTCTGAGACCCAACATTGGATCTACACAGAACTGCGCCACACTGCAAGCAACCTCACCCTTGCTTTGTTTAACATGTATGTCCCCGTTTATTATGAAGAAAAGAGAGAGTGCTGGAGGTCACTCTCGGACTATATAGAGCATATCAATCCTACAAATATAGTCATAGGCGGTGATCTGAATATAATACTAGATCCCAAAGAAAAAAGAGGAGGGATTTACTCTAGGGATCCTTTCATCAACACAGTGGAAAATTTGATACTGCAGTGGGACTTAGTTGACTTCAAACCAGTGAAAGGCAAATATACCTGGACTAACAACAGAACAGGAGAAAATCATATCTCAGCTAGGCTCGATAGATTCCTCATCAGCAGCTCGTTAATGATGGACAACAGAATAGTTTATACCAAGACTCTCCCAAAGCTCACATCTGACCATAAGCCAATCCTTTTATGCCTGAAAGAAGAAGAAGATCTAGGCCCCCTCCCATTTCGTTTCAGTCCTCTCTGGGCAGGAAAAGATGGGTTCTTTGAAACAGTCCAAACAGCATGGAGGATTGAAGTCTCCGGATCCCCAAGCTTTGTGTGGGAACAAAAAATGAAAAACACAAAAAAAGCTCTTAAAGATTGGATAAAGAAATCCATGAAAACCCCCACTAGGCAGAGGAAGGAGGCAGTTCTTCTGTTGGAAGGAATACAATTCGAAATGGAGGAGAAAGATCTCTCTTCCACGGACTTAGTCAACGAAAAATCTGCCCAAAGGAATACATACTGTTCTTTTAGAAATGAAGAAGAACATTGGCGTTTAAAGTCTCGAAGTCTGTGGCTTAAATCTGGGGAAAGAAATACCACATATTTCCATAGACAGTGCAGGGCACGCCTCTCTCATAACCATATTGCAGAAATTACCACCTCTAACGGACAGGTGTATAAAGGATTTGCACAAATCAAAGAAGCAGCAGTAAATCATTTTCAGAACCTACTTAGTGCAGAAATAAATGGGAGCGAGGAGGATGCATTAGAGTTTCTCACAAACATTCCAAAACTAGTCAGCGTGGAAGATAATGATTCTCTGATGAGCCCAGTGACGGAAGAAGAGATATCTAATATAGTCTGGTCCATGGAACGAGACAAAGCTCTAGGTCCTGACGGATTCTCAGTTCATTTTTATAGAGTCTGTTGGGAGATAATCAAATTTGATCTCTTTAGAATGATAAGGGGAATCTTGAGGAAGGCAAAAGTGGGAGGCGGAATAAACTCCACCTTCCTCGCTTTAATCCCCAAGGAAACAAACCCAGGCTCCTTTGATAGATACAGGCCGATCTCACTCTACAATTCATCCTACAAGATCGTGGCCAAACTACTGGCTAACAGAATTAAGCCCCTTCTCCAAAAGCTCATCTCTCCAGCCCAAGGAGGATTTGTGAAAGGCAGACAAATCCTGGACAACGTCATTCAAGTCCAAGAAGCCTTGCACTCCAGTCAAACTCGGAAAGAACAAGGTATGATCATAAAATTGGATATGTGTAATGCCTTTGACAGAGTTAATCGTTCTTTCCTGTTCAGGGTTCTTGCAGCCTTTGGATTCAATCAGGAATTCATAAACCTCATCAAAGCTTGCATTGAAAACATCTGGATCGCCCCAATGGTGAATGGAAGACCAGCAGATTTCTTTTTAGCCACCAGGGGATTGAGGCAGGGTTGCCCTCTTTCTCCCTTTCTTTACATTCTAATGGCTGATGCACTAAGCAGAAAGCTGACACAGGAGAAACAAATAGGCACCATACCTGGGATAAGAATTGTGCAAGGCATCGCCCCAGTGAATCACGCGCTCTTTGCTGATGATTCACTCCTGCTTGGGGGTGCTTCCATGAGAATTGCTAACTCCTTCAAGACCATCCTCCAAAAGTTCTGCAGCATCTCCGGAGCGTTAATCAGTGAGAGGAAAAGCGATGTTTATGGATGGAATACAGATCAACAAACAATTGAAATGATTGCCAGCGAATTGGGGTTCAAAGGCTATGCAGTGTGGGACAAAATAAAGTATCTCGGACTTCCTTTAACGACGGGATCCAACAGAAATCACCTGTGGGAGGAGGTGATTTCAAAGTTCAAAAAAAATATTGCAGCGTGGGGTGGCATTTGGCTCACCACAGGCGGAAAAATCACTCTTATTCGATCTGTGCTTTCAGCTCTGCCAACTTTTCAAGCCTCTCTGTTGATGGCTCCAAGACAAATCGCAGACCAAATCTCCTGTCTTATGCGGGATTTTCTGTGGAATGGTGGGCGGGGTAACAGCAATCGATTCCATTTAATTAATTGGGATACAGTGAAGCGACCTTTAGTTGAAGGCGGACTCCAAATCCGTGACCCCCAGCAAGCTAATTTAGCCTTGGGCTGTAAACTTCTGTGGCAGCTATTAATCGAGCCTTCCCATCCTGTCAGCCAGATCTTAAATCTCAAGTACCTCAAAAATCAGTCGATCACCTCCTTCAATCCAGCGCATTCACCAAGAGGAACGCAGGCTTGGAGGCTCTGCAGTAAAGGAATCATTTTTTTTAGAACTCATCTGTATAAAATCCCAGGGAATGGCAAAAATACATCGCTGTGGAGAGATCGAATCATGGGTCATCCTCCACTTTCAGCTATCAATGAAATTGCAGAGTTAAGAGCTTGGTTAAGTTCAAAAGGAATTCGAAAAATCGAGGATATTGCAAATTGGGATAACAAAGGCAATTTGCAGAGCTGGACTTTGCCTAACATTCCAACGCACTTAAAAAAACAGTTAAATGCTCTTACAGATGCAATTACAGACTTTACCCCAGTGCATAAGGACGAGGAAGACTCATGGGGATGGGGAAAGATAGGGGTGTACACAGCCAGACAAGGATATTTACAGATGCAAGGTAAAAAGGATTCTCCGCATCCGGAAATAGTGTGGAAATAGATATGGGAAAACTTTAGCATTCCCAAGATCAATTTCTTCTTTTGGAATTTGTTCCACAACAAAATCCTGACTGGAGAAAATTTGTGCCGAAGAAACATAGCAGGTCCTCATCGATGTGTCTTCTGCAAAAATGCACTGGAAACCTCAGATCACATGTTCATCGATTGTGAGTATGCACAGAAGGCCTGGACTAACTTCTTGACAAGACTGAATGTGAGACCCCCAACACATTGTTCGATCACAGACATGTTCTCGTCTTGGAAAGCTCGATACCCCTTCAACATCGCTGACAAATCTCTTTGGCATAAGGTGTGGATTGCAGCTCCAAAATATGTATGCTGGAAGTTGTGGCTTTCCCGGAACGAAATTGTCTTCAACCAAAAAGAAATGACTGCAGATAATGCAGCGGAGCAGGCCAAGAAACTTCTATTAGAAACTCTGAGACACTCCATAGTCAAAGAAGATAGTTCCCTCCGAACTAAAGAAAGGACATGGCTGGATGGCTTCTCCCCCATGCCTAGACCTTCAGCAATCATACGTCCAAATCACAAGGAAAAATGGCAGATTCGAGACACTTTGGACAGTTTTCAAAAGTGGTGGAAATCACAAGGAAAATGCACTATCTTCTTTGACGGAGCCTCAAAAGGAAATCCAGGCAGGTCAGGAGCAGGAGGGGTTATTTATTCTCCGAATGGGAAAAAAGAGGACTTCAGTTGGGGACTTGGGCTAAAAACCAACAATCAGGCTGAAGTACTCAGTCTTTTAAAAGCTTGTCAACTGGCCAGAAAAGAAAATCCAAGGGAAATTTTAGTATTTGGATATTCATAGTTGCTGATAAAATCTCTAATAAACAAGAAAGGACTCAAGGATCCAGCGCTAAATAAACAGCTTGCAAGAGTGAACAGACTTCTGAAGGACTTCTCCTCAGCTCAAATCTTCCATATCCTCAGATAATTAAACACAGAAGCAGACAGATTGGAAAATACAGGATGTACTCTAGAAAAGAGCATGATCAGCATAAATGTAGGAGCATGGAATATGGCAACTATTCCCTAACTGGGCAAGACGCTCTTGTAAAAGCAGTGAATTGTAATGTATGAAGCAGTGAATTGTAATGTTTGATTTGGCTTCGGCCAACCCACCTCTATCAATAAAAATACCCATTTCAGTTTAAAAAAAAAAGTATTACAGAGACATTCTTCTACATATGCATGGGAATACACTGACATGAAAGGGATAAGCCCCAAGACTTGTACTCATCACATCTATATAGAGGAAAATTGCAAACCAATCAAACAACCTCAAAGACGGATGAATCCAAATCTTAGGGAAATTGTTAAAGAAGAATTGCAAAAAAATTTAAATGTTAATTTCATCTATCCTATTTTAGATAGTCAGTGGGTTTCTCCTTTGGTAATTGTGCCAAAGAAAAATGGAAAATGGAGGGTGTGTGTTGACTACCGAGAACTGAATAAAGCTACTCTTAAAGACCATTTTCCCTTACTTTTCATAGATCAAGTATTAGATACATTAGCTGGCAAAAAGTACTTCTCATTCCTAGATGGGTTTAGTGGTTACAATCAAATCCAAGTAGCACTTGAAGATCAAGACAAAACCACATTTACCTGTCCTTGGGGTACCTATGCTTACCGAGTATTTCCATTTGGATTATGCAATGCACTTGCAACATTCCAAAGGGCAGTATTAGGAATTTTTTCAGATCTAATACATGATTGTGTAGAGGTGTACATGGATGATTTCACAGTTTATGGAAACTCATTTGAAGAAGCTTTAGACAACTTGGAAAAATTTTTAAAAAGATGTCAAGAAGCAAACCTTTCACTTAGTCATGAAAAATGTTTTATGATGTTTACTGAAGGTATTGTTTTAGGGCACCACATTTCAAGGGATGGGATTAGAGTTGAAGTCATATCTAACTTATCCATTCCAAGTTGTCAAAGAGATGTTAGAAGTTTCCTAGGATTTACAGGATATTATCGGAGATTTATAGAAAACTTCACCAAAATAGCATCTCCACTCTTCAAATTACTCACCAAAGATTGTGAATTCAAATGGACTTCTGATTGCCAGTTAGCTTTTGAAACCTTGAAAACCAAAATTTCTGAAGCACCTATATTAAGGGGACCTAACTGGAAGTTACCTTTTCATATCTCCACAGATGCCTCCGATATAGCTCTAGGAGTAGTATTGGGACAGAAAGACTTGATTCCCTATGCCATCTATTATACTAGTAAAAATTTGACTCCTGCAGAGTTAAACTATATTGTAACTGAAAAAGAGTTTTTAGCTGTTGTACATGCCATAAACAAATTTAGACACTATATAACAGGCTATGAAACTTTTGTTCACACTGATCATTCTGCAATTAGATACTTAATGAATAAATCCATTACTAATGGCAGAGTTATAAGATGGTTATTGCTCTTACAAGAATTCAACATTACTATTCTATATAGGCCTGGAAAACAAAACACAGTAGCTGATTTCCTATCTAGACTCCAAAATATCAAAGATGACACTCCAGTTGAAGATCAATTTCCTGATGAATATCTTTTTACAATTTCTACTCAAACTCCATGGTTTGCTGATATTGCTAATTATTTAGTTTCAGGAAAATTTCCTTCAATTATGAATGCAAGGGATAAAATAAAAATCATTTGTGATAGTGCAAAATATTCATGGGTTGCTAATGAGTTGTACAAGACAGGTCCAGATTTGATCATTAGAAGGTGTGTTCGTGAAGATGAGATGCATGAGATTCTCAAGGCATGTCATGATGAACCTTGTGGCGGACACTTTGCAGATAAGAGGACAGCCTATAAGATCCTTAATTTAGGATATTATTGGCCATCCTTTTTTAAAGATGCTAAAGAGTATGTCAAAAGGTGTGACAGTTGCCAAAGGGTAGGGAAACCTTCTCCTTCAGGTGAGATGCCATTACAACCTCGGGTACATATTGAACCTTTTGAAAAATGGGCTTTGGATTTTGTAGGACCTATTAGTCCTCCATCAAGACAAAAGAGATATATATTAGTTTGCACTGATTATGTTACTAAATGGGTAGAAGCTAAGCCATTACTTGTTGCTAATGAAGCATCGGTAGTTACTTTTCTTTTTGAGGATATTTTTACTCGTTTTGTTGTCCCAAGGGAAATTGTTACAGATCAAGAAGCTCAATTTACATCAAGGCTAGTGGAGCAAATGATGGAGAGGTACAAAATCAGGCATAGAAAATCTACTCCTTATCATCCACAAGCAAATGGTCAAGTGGAATCTACCAATAAGGTCATTGAAGGAATCCTAACAAAGACTGTTCATTTACATAGAAGAGATTGGGTAGATAGGCTTCCTGAAGCCTTGTGGGCCTATAGAACTACATGGAGAAACACAACAGGCCATACTCCTTATGAACTTGTTTATGGAAAGCAAGTTTTGTTTTCCATAGAGTTCCAGATTCAAACTTTCAAAATGGCAGTTCAGCTAGGACTTGATTTAACGGAGGCACAAAAGCATAGACTGGAGCAAATCAATGAATTGGATGAGATCAGACAAGATGCAGTTCAGAAAACAAGTCTAGTCCAACATCAAAGGGCTAGATGGCATGACAAGTACATCAAAGAGAAAAAATTCATGGGCTTTCTTGTTTGATTCAAAATTCAAGGATTTTCAAGGAAAATTTCAGACACATTGGCTTGGGCCATATGAAATTGTTGAAATTTTTGATAATGGGGCAGTAAAAATCAGAACTATAGATGAAGAAGAGGTCACTTTTCTTGTGAATGGTCATAGATTGAAGCTATATCACAAAACACTCTCAAGAGAAGAATTTGTCAAGAAGTTCCAAGAAAGCAGTGATGTGAAGTTAATGAAGAAGAATCTCTCTTCTTCATAAACTTGATTAAATTTTCTGAAGCATTTCTCTTTGAAAAAAAAAATTAAAAAAAAATAAAAAATAAAAATAAAAATAAAAAAATAAAAAAATAAAGGTATAAACATGAAAACCAATCATTGATTGGCATGTTTATACAGAAAAGATAGGGTGAAAATCAGAGTCTCTCTGACACTCTAACTTTTCCATTTTGTTTTTACAAGCAGCTATTACAAAATCATAAGTTCAGATCCATAATGCTTATGATCCATCTCATTTCATTTCATTCCATTCATTTATCCATCCATACTCCATTTCATTCATTCATTCATATTCTACTTCATTCCATATTTCATTCATCTCATTCCATACTCCATCCATCTCATTTTAATGTCAAAATTTAAAGTTTGATATCTTGCTGTAAATGAATAAAACATGTCATGGATTGCAGGGCAGTTCTTATGTTCTTCCACTCCATTTCATAAACTGAATCAATTCCATTTCATCATCCACTTCATACATATCATGTCTCATCATCCATCTTCATTCATACCATATAACATTTCACCTATATTCCAAAAACACTCCATTCCATGATTAAAATACTCTACAGGTACATTCTGCAGCTTAACAGATATTCTGCAGCTGATCAGCCTTTCTGCAGCCAGACAGTCATTCCGCAGCTACAAATCCTGAAGACATTAGTCAGCAGACATTAGAATTGCAAAAAAATGATCCAGTGTATCCATGAATAAGAAGAATCAAGAAGGATTATGAAGACTCTTCCAAAGAAGAACAAAGAAGACAAAGACTACAAAAATCAAATGAAAGGCAGAGGTAACAAGTTTAGATTATAATGGCATTTCATAAAGTTTAGCATAGTCTTAGTTATGAATTGTTCGAAAAGGTTGTTTTAATTATTTTTATTGATCATGACCAATAAACCCTCCACAAACTTTGGATTAAAATTTCTCATTTCAAATTCTATACCCGATATCATTTAAGCGGTTCAAATGGTCGGAGTGTTTGAATTCTTCACGTCACCCAACCAAATCATTCAATGATGATTTTCTTTTCCGTTGTAAAAATCTCCGCCGTATTTTCAATCATTAATTCGTTTCCTCCACCTCACTCCATTACCTCATTCTGTAACTACTTCCATCACTCCATTCTGTAGCCGGCACTTCATTCCGCAAACAGAGATATCCTTATCACCGAGAGAAGAGCAAAAGGGTATATCAGTTTGGATATCAAAGCACTATCACCGTGGGCAGAGATTGAGAATTATCACTGTAAACGCAGAGGTATAGCAGTGAAGAATTTGAAGCCATTTGTTACCGAGAGACAGAGGTATAGCAGTGTGGGAATTTGAAGCCATTTGTCACTGTCAACCAGAGGCATATCAGTCCAAAGTTTCATTGTCAACCAGAGGCATATCAGCTCGAAGTTTGAAGCTGTTGTCACTGTCAACCAGAGGCATATCAGTCCGAAGTTTGAAGCTGTTGTCACTGTCAATCAGAGGTATATCATTCCGAATTTTGAAGCCATTGTCATTAAGAACCTGAAGCCATTTCAATTCGAAGGTGAAAGTTATTGTTTCAGTGGGTAGAAAGAGTATTAATCTGAACATTGAAGAAGCAATTATGGGTTTCATTGTAAGAACTGAACCAGTGGGTACAAAATACCTAGAAGGCTACCCTCAATGTAAAGAAATGTTGCAACAGATAGGATGGATACAATTTTTGGAGAAATTTAATGGCTTCCACAAAGAAGTCACTAAAACATTTGCAAGATCATTTCAAGGAGCTGAAGTTGAAGTGGGAGACGTCAAATTCACTGTCACTGAAGTTTTCATTGCAGAAGCTACAGGGTTGCTTAGAAATGGAGAGAGATGGTTCAAAAACAGATAATTCCATCATGAATCCTGGAAGCAAATTTTAAAATCACCAGGTATGGATGTCACTGTGTTTAAGAAAGGAATTCCAAGTTCTGCATTGAAAAATAAATGGAGAAATATACTACTTATTCTGCAAAAAATTATTACATGTGAGGGTAGATATGGCACATTTTATGTTTACCACATTAGACTGATAATGCATTTCTGGGGGAAGACTTAAACCTACCCTAATTCTTGCTTCAAAGTTTGAAAAAGATGGCTTCCTGTGTTCAAAGAAGGGTTCAATTTTTAGAGACAACTCTATACCATCATGGCTTGGTGAAGATTTTAATTGAACACCATTTAGCCAAAACAAATGATACATGGGACAATTTCTTGATAAGAAATCATTTTGAAGAGCCAAAAGAACCCTCACCTGAACAACAGCCTACAAGGAGAAGTAGAAAATGGAGAGCTTAAAAAATTGAAATTGACAAAACAGTCCAAGAAAGTAGTGAGGAAATCATCTCAGAGAAGTTGACTCAAATCAAGAGACAACTTAAGAAAGAGAAGGTAATCAGGAAATCTGCCACAGAGAAATGAGAGGGATCTTCTCAGCCAAGAAGAAGCCATAGACTAAAGGGGAAACTAAGGAAAACTCAAATCAAACAAACAGGGGTGATTAATATAGAAGATGAGGAAACATCTATTGAAGAAGATGTTGAAGAGGATTTTAATGAAGGAACCCCTGAAATTGACCCTGCTCAGCAAGAAGTTTATGATTATGTTGAAACTTTGGAAAGGAAAGCTTCAGAGAGCAGAGAGAGAACCCCTATTCCTCCACTGTCCGAAATAGATGTGTTAAGAAGGGATAGGTATGAGCTGGAGATACTTAATAGACACATCAAAAATGAGAATGAAATTCTGAAGGAACAAGTCAAACTCAAGACCGATATGAACTCAACCTTATCCCTACATATAGACAAAGTGGAAAAGGCTAATGAAAAGTTGAAGAAGAGGAACAAGAAGCTAATCAGGGCACTTACCAACTTAAGGTTTAAACTTGTCATCAGAAAACCCAGAAGATCTTTAGCTTCTAGGCAAAGGAGAAAGAGAGGATTAGATGTTCTTGCAGAAGCCTCCTGAGTTTATAGGATAAGTTGCATGAGGACATGCAAGAAGTCAGCAGTGGGGGTATGTTGAGCCTCAAGATTGTGCTTTCTTTCATCTTACTTTACCTCATTTTCCTTTGTCCATTGCTATCCTAGACCCAGTTGATCAATGAATTTAGTTAAAATTACTTTTAGAATGATTAACATGACTGACTTGCTAAGTTTTGTGATTTTTGTCATTGTGATGCATTTTGACCGGAACTAGTTGCAGAATGCAGACATTCCGTAGCTAACCGGCAATTCTGCAGCTGTCTTCACGTTTGGGTATGTTCCAGGTGGTCTCTCAAGAAAAACCACATATGGGTATATTCCATGTCATGTCTACATTGTTCGTTGCTCACCATGAAGGAAGAAACGAATTCTGGATATGGTTTTGATACGTGGGAACACATTTAAGAAGGAAGACTTCTAGTAGGACTGTCTTAGTCCAGATTTCCTTTTCCTTTTTACGCAGCCACTTCAAGAGTCCTAATGTGATTTCGATAAGGAAAGACAATGATCCTGGAATTGTTGCAAGTCTTGTTATGTACATTTGTTATATAAACACTTGGGAAACCGAGAGCTAGGCTAGATTTTATTCTAGATTTTGCTTAGATTCTGTGCTACATTTCTGAAGACGCAGATTGCTCTGTTCAAGTTATTTCTCTTTTAATGAAGCAGACAGTGTTGTTTTGAAAGCGTTGATTTGATTTGGAGTTAGATTCCGTCTGGTGGTAGAGGGCCCTTGCCCCCTATACGTATTTATTTGCGTAATTTAGATAAGTATTCTAGCTGCCTTTACGTTTTTTAAGTTGAATTCGTAGTTGTTTTCATTAGCTACTATAGTTATACTCGTTCTAAAAACTCTTCCAAAAGAAGAAGCTCTTCCAAAATATTATAATGATGAATGGGAAATGGCTATAGTGTTGTAGGATTTAATTGTAATCTCTTTTGTTCATCATCACAGTTATACTTATGCTAAGCACTCTTCCAAACGAATAAACTCTTCCAAAAAATCTTTATAATGTCTTAAGCATGATTGTGATCTTGAATGCTTCAGTTGTGTGTTTTTACTAAGTACCATAGTTGTTCTTGCTCTTAAAATGCTTTCCCAAAATATCATAATGATGGGTAGGAGATAGCTATGATATCTTAGTTTTTCATTGCTTTCAGTCTTTATGTTTGCATTTGCACTGAATTGTACAGTTATGATTGTTCTAAGAAACTCTTCCAAAATACCAATCATGATGGACAAACAAACTGTATAATTCCATAGAATAATGCATGATAGCCTAGTTAGGATACTCCGGAGTTTAATTGCACTTAACTCATGCTCAGTTATTTTGTTTTAAGTTTGATAATGACTTGTAGTTCAGCATTGTTTTAGGCTAGTGACATTTTAAGTTCAGTTTTAGCTTAACTCATTGCATTTGCACTCCATATTCAGTTGTCATTTACTGCATATTAGATTACTTTAGTTGTTAAACTTTACAAAACAGCCTTCATTATTTACAAACCTCTTCTTGTTCTAAAATCTACAATTGATTCATAACCACATGAACAGAAGACAATATGATTTTAAGGCCTGAAGTACTTCTGCAACTTCCTTATCATCTCACAAACAAACATTTCCTCAAAAGACTATTTCAAAAATCCATAACCTTTGAGTGAAGTGTAGTGTTATCAAACTAAGTTGCAGAATAGAGTTAGGAACTAGTCTTAGAGTAGAAGATCTTATGATGGTATCAATGTTTTACTCCAAATATGCTTCAACAAATCTTTAATCAAGGATAAAATGTTGCATCATTATAAGTTAGTTGTTTAACTGTTTAGTTAGGAGGATTTGCACACTTAGTTGACCATGTCTCAAGCTCTCTCTCAAAACGCCTTTGATGAAAGAATTTGACAAGTTGAGTTTGTGTTTTGAATCATTTGATTAAAAGTCATTATCAAGCTTTTTTTTTGCTTAGTCATAGTTTAGATTTGATTCTGTTTTTAGTATTGCATTTGCATTTACCATTTGACATCAACCAATTAGGCTTCACTCTATTTTTCTTAATCATTAGCTTCCTTCCATTATCTTTCTAGTCATTTTCCTTGTGAACATAAAGCCACCAAAAGATCAAAAACATCATAAATCATCACAAAAGACCAAAAACATCACAAAACACTACACACAACGTATTAAGAAACAAACACCTAGGTACATACAGTACACTTCACTTCAGCAGTTTACCAACCCTGGTTGACAATTAAATGAGCTCAATTTAGGAGACTAGATTGAGACCAAACAGGTCTTTTGTGCTGTATGACATCAATGTCGAAATTATTTAGGTCTTGGTATGACTAGGCGAAGACATATTTATATGCTTGGAACAACCAGATATATTTGTCTTGATATTCCTCAGGAACTCCCCTAGACAACTTTACCACCTTTGGGTTTTCCTCTGTCCCGATATTTATATCATTTACCTGATCATCCTATGTCATCTTATTGGGGTTTATCGTGATATCATTTTTATCAAACAATCTTTCTAAGGGCATCAGGCCTCTAGGAATGACATTCCCTTTTAGTTGCAACATGCAGTGCCCAACCAATGTCTCCTCCCACTTGGTCTGTGGTTGATCATTGGGCTCTTCATCCACTGCATTAATCATCAAATTGAAGATTTCGCCAACCATCTCCATGAAGCACTTAATTTTTTATTCATCCTCAAAGACCTGCTAGTGCTTCACATTATTTGGGATGGAGGGACGATATCACACCTCAACCTCATACCTGAGCAGGGGATTTTTTGGCGAGTGGAAATTGCTGGCTGCAACAACGAGTGAGTCGACCATCCGATTCTTGTCTCTTGGGATGAACTGTATGTTGAAACCCAAGAAGAAGTTTTCCACCAGGTCCCATACCTCATTTCTATAAGCTCTGAGCCGTGGATGTTGTTGAGGAGGTAAATCCCCTCTGCGGACAGAGGCGATCCCTACTAGCCCAGCAGGGGTCTAGCAACAATCACGAAATGTTACAATGCAAGTTCCTAGTTACGAATGAAAAGACCAAAGATGGAGGCCTACCTGGAATCCAATGCTACGATCTGAAGAAGAGAGCGTTCCTGTTCCTTAGCCTCGGCAGATCACAATCCTCCACAATCTCCGCGGATGGACACCTGCACATGCAAGAAACAAACGGATACAAGCATAAAATCCAGCATACGCAACTAAATATTAGTCAAAAAGGATACTACTCATATTAACATAATCGAAAACAGAGTGGAACCATAATCGTAATCATTCATTAAATAACAATTGAAAGATATTACAACCAATGTTCTGACGTCGTGGTCTCCTTCGGATGGGTCTCCAGTCGTTCACGTCTCGCAAAGCTCGCCAGGGAAAGGGAAAACCTCTCCTGAGTCTCTCGACGGTAGTCTCATTACTTGAGTCGGCCTTAAGGGAAAAAAGAGGGCTCTTACAGCACAAAGGCTCTTGGGAATTCAGAGATTCAAAGCTTAGGCCCTTCAAGACTAGCTTGCCATGGAATTGAGCAGGCTTTTATAGATGGGGAAGGAGGGAGTTGGGATCCCTATTATTGTGGGATTGGCCCTATCAACAAGGAAGGTTCCATGGGAGGTGCCAAACCACTTCCCTTCCATAGAACTCCCGCAGCCAAACCTCCCAACTCAAGATAGGCAATGGTTTCTGAGTTTGTTGAAACACAACTTCCGCCATCTTTATTTAAAAAACACTCCTTAAATTGGCTGGCGCGACTACTGCTCTGGGACAAAGCGCCAGTTGGCGCAGCCTATTTGTAGGATTTTCTTCATTGGCGCGAGTGGTGAACTGTCTACCCACGCCAATGCAAACGGAGATGTTTTCATGATTTTTTGAAAGGAGATGTCTTTAGGGCAATTGAAGCTCATGCTTAGAGGAATGCATTGATGATGTTTTCAAGGCATGACAATGTTCACAGGTCACAAAATGGGTCCTCCATTGTGCGGGACGGGAAATGGTAGGGACGGTGACAAATTACTGTGTAACAGATGCCCCCTAAAGTATGAGGCCCGAGAGAGAGAGGGGTGAAATGCTTTACGAGAACATGTTCAACTGAAGGCCTGCCGTCGGAAAACCTGCGCAGAAAAATACAACTGATATCTCAAATACATGATGTATGTGTGGTATGGGCGCAGCCATCCGAAACAGAGTACACTATAATCTGGATCCAGGGTATGGGCGCAGCCATCCAGCAAGGATCAAATAAATAGACTCAGGTATGGTCGCAGCCATCCAATCAATGAGTCATAATGATAATAATCCACAATCGCAGCCTGGATTACAACAGACACAATCCAGGGTCTTGCGCTCCATCTCGACCCAAAAAAAGTACAAGTTCGAGCATGCGAATATGTGAGCTGAAGTCGAACATGCAGGAACATCGTCTGATTACTTGCCCATTGATGAAAGTTGTTAACGAGACATGAAAGAACCTACAATATTGACAATGGCCCTCAAAGTACGGGTACAATCTACGCGTGAATCAATGGTGGCATCATCATCAAACACCCATGAGAATAACCTCGATCGGAGGCCAATGATGAAAACCTCACGTCGAATGCGACGAACCTGCCATTGAGGCATGCAGGCTCCAAGGTACCATAAAGGAGTCTCTAGATCAACTTCCTGGATAATGAGCTGAAGTCGACAAGAAGTGACCTTGATTGAAGGTGGGCCATAATGTTTCCCACATCATCGACACGAGACAGAGGAACATGATGTTTTGTTGTGAATCAGGATCGTATGAGAATCGGAGGAAGGTTGATATTCGCAGAGGCCAACTTCTCTTGAACATATAAACGACACGACAATGGACTTGGCAGTATTTGACATCAACGGATGAGAGGTCATGGTGACAAGGCAATGAGCAGATGAGAGGTCAAAAGGGATTATCCAAACCCACGGAGGCAAAGTGAATAAACGAGATGAGATGTCCCCAACCCGACACGAATGCAGACAAGTGCCATGTTCAAGAGCGACATACTGCCGACAACAAAGACGATGGTTCCATTTTTCCCCACCATTTATGGCGAGTACCCCAAGTATTTTTTATAACAAGCTTGAAGGGGATAGCATATGCTTGTAATATAAGTCCGCCTTTCGGACGAATCCATCCTAGTGCATTTAACGAGTCCTAGGAAGGAGGAACTCGGAGAACGTCATTTCGACTGGATCCGATGTCATCAGGGTTTAACAAGTCTGACAAAGGGAGAACTCGACGTCTTTTCATGTTTAGAGAGTTTGAAAAGACATCAGAAAAGTAAACTCCATAGGTCCCTTTTCATAGATAGTTCCTCAGATCCGAAAAGGTAGAAAACAATATTCGAGAAAACCTCCTAGTCGCGATAGGCTAGGGTATTCCTTTTTTGTAATCAATCTATCCCAGCCCGAAAAAGGGGTAAACGTATACTGGGTAGATGTCAATTCACATCCATTTTAACAAGATTGAAATGACAAGGGCCTCGGCAATCTTTTCATGTTTTAGAGAGTCAGAAAAGAGCTAAAAGATGACTCCAAAGTGACTTTTTCGTGTATTTACCGAGTCCGAAAAAGTATAAAATACAACCCGTTTCCATCGTTAAAGTCGCAAAAATCTGCTGCTGCACATACCAAGCAAGCGTAAAACCCATTTTCGACATAACATATTAAAATATTCGATAAAAATAACTTTTAAAACTCATCCTATGTCGAAAAAGTTATAAATATGCCAAAATGGTAAAAATAAAATTACATTTACTATTTACCTTGGTAAAAAGCAGGTAAATCCATTGGAGCAAAAACTTCGACGGCGATTACGTGAGATCCAGTTGACATTATTCTCTAAATGCACTCGAGGTAGGCGCTTCCCTGCTCTTCATTTCCATCCATTTTTTAATAGTTTTCCCTTGTGTATCAGTCATCTGTGGCCACTTTTTGAAATTTTAGGGCCGCGCTCATTGGCGTGGGTATCGGGCACGGACCCGCGCCAATGGGCTCTTTTATACAAAGGGCTCGCGCCACGTGGCGCAACTATTCACAAAATAGCCGTGCGAGTAGCCGAACCTAAAATTCTGCCTAAAAATTCGATATTTTAACCAAATTGAATGGAATTTGAAGCCTACCAGAGATCTAACTAAGGGTTTATGACCATATGGATGCAGGTAATCAAGAAAAATGGTGATTGAATGGAAAGAACGAGAGCATGGAGAAGAGGATGAATAGGCCATCCAAAGTGAGGCTTGCATGAATGCCCTCAGAAACTGTGGGCTGAAGAAGTTCTTCCTTACACCCTGTCTACGAGCTCAGCCCGAGCTCCTCCAGTATTTGATCAGTATTTGGGATGAACATGAACAAGTGTTCAGGTTGCGAGATCAGGTATTGGAGCTGGAGGTTTCTGATGTGTATTTTATCACCGGATTATCTCGCAGAGGTCCGATCCCTGTGTTGACTGGAAGCAGACCATCTGGCGAGAAGATGGAAGAAGTGATGGCACGAGTGTGCCGAGGAGCACAAATGGGATCAGGAAGCAAGAAGGTGGATATCCACACTATCCCTGATCCGGCATTGAGAGTTGTCCTACATACCATCACGCGGGCTGCAGGGTCGCAGGCATCGCACGAGGCCACAAAGGCCCAACTCCTGATGGCCTCAGAATGCATGAGTCCCTTACTGTTTGACTGGGCAACAGCAGTAACAATAAATATGAAAAGGCAGCTCACAAAATGCAAACAAGGTAAACTGAAACAGTTTGGTTATGGTTCCATCCTGGTATCGTTCATTCTGGAACGCTTACCAATCTTCCAGGGCCAAGGGGCCTCAGTAGCAAATCCGATACCACGAGAGCCAAGAATTGCTCGCTGAGCAGCATTAATGCCCAGAGCTGGAGGCGGCCAACAGATGTCCTGGAGGCCGGAGTTCTTTAGGTGGTTACGGCGCCAGCTGATTGTAGTGGAAGACTGGCCATATGCAGGAACTGACTTCACCGGAGACCCAGATCTCCCACTGCCAGAAGGAGACAACTGGAACGAGGAGTTGGGTAAGACCTCATGTTTTTGATTTTATGTTTTATGTTTTTTTTTGTTAATACACATTCGTCCTAACACATTTTATATATGTATGCAGATGTGGGACCTGAGAGACCAGCTGGGATGTCTCCAATCTCACGGAGGACTCAACTCGCCCCTGATCCTCAGGGAGAGGGTACCGGAGGAGAGGATTTGATCCAGAATCTCGAGGGCATTGCTCGAGGGATCCCGGACTATGCTCAGCTGGCGGACGTACCGATGGCATACCAGCGCCACACGGTGGGAGTTCCAAGTCAGATCCACCGAATCCTGAGACGCTTAGTGCATGCAGTCACATGTTATCATGAGCACCATGCGGATTAGCTCTTAGGATTTATACCACACCTATTTTTTGAGAGACTTATCGTCTCCGGATGTACTTAAGACGATTATGTATATTTTGACTTTTATGTGCATATCTATTTTGGATGGATCTT